>JBBCBC010000027.1:24794075-25365793 GCA_037126765.1 Stenogyne calaminthoides
GGACAAAGGAAGCGATATAAATTGAATACGTTGAAATTAAGGTTGTTTATAGGGTATCTCGGGGAGCGAAGGGATCGTGTTTTATAGTCCCAAAGATCAAAAAGTGGTAATTAAATGCACTTTAGATTTTTTTTGAAATAAAAGACTATATGAGCGATAAAAAGCCTAGAAGTGAGATTACCGTAGAAGAACTTGGGGCCGACTCGATTTTGACTTCTCTGATCGATATACCAAGCGTCGCACCTACACAACCAAAATCTAAATCGCTTGATGGGAGGGTTGTCCAACAACCCGCGGCGATTCTTCAAGGGATAAGATAGTCCTTGGACTTGATCTCGGGAAAAATCGGACCCATGGTCTTCTTGAGGATCCAAGATAAGGATGTAAATTCTTGGAGCTGATTGAAAGGTGAGATGGGTTCAATGGATCACAATAAAGTGTGGGAGCTAGTCGAACCTTGTAATAAGGTAAAATCCATTGGATCAGTGGGTATACAATTGAAAAAAGGGGACAGGATGGAAAGGTTGAAAAAGGGGGACGAGACGAGAAAGTGTGGGAGAGTAGTCGAACCACTTAAAAAGCAAAACTTCGTGGCTAAAGGGTACACTTTCGAAACAAAGGATCGATTATGAAACCTTTTTTGCCCGTAGCCATATTCAAGTCCATCCGCGTTCTCTTGTTGATTCTTCGCACCTAGACTTTGAGATCTGGCAAATGGATGTCAAGACCGCTTTCCATGATGGAAGTCTTGACGAAGAAGTCTATATCGACGCAACAAGGCTTCATTGAAAAAGGCCAAGAGCATCTTGTTTGCAAGCTAAAGAAGTTCATTTATGGGCTAAAGCAAGCATCCGTGCTTGGAATCGTTGTTTTTGATCAAGTTATAAAATCCTACGGTTTTGATCAAAATAATTTGAAAAAGTTGTGTTTATAAAAGCGTGATAGAATTGCCTTGGTATTCTTGGTACTATCGTGAGCGACATTACGCTCATCGAGAACGATGTAAAGGTGTTGTCGAGCGTAAGGGCATATTTGTCAAAAACAGTTTGATATGAAGGACTTAGGGAAGCCGCTCATGTCATAGGAATCAAGATCACTTTCGAGATCGTAGGAAAAGATTGATCGGACTTCGCAAGCCTCATATATAGACCTTTGTTTTGAAGCGATTCAAACATGCAAGATTCAAAAAAGGTTTTGTGCCTTTTCGGACATGAAATCCATCTATCGAGGAGATGTGTCCCAAGACACAAAAGGAAATAGATGACATGAAGGGCATTCTTATGCTTCGGTTGTAGGAAGCCCTCATGTATGCAATGTTGTGCGCGAGGCCAGGATATACGCTTTGCCATAGGCATGGTGTCAAGATATCAAAGCAACCACAGGAAAGAGCATTAGGCAATGATTAATAACATTCAGAAGTATCTCGAAGAGGACCACGAAGAATGAGAATGTTAGTTTATCAATCGAACGATCTAATCCCATTGGTTACGGACAGATTTCCAATCAAACATGGACTCGGGAAAGTCAACCTCGGGTAGTGTGTTTTGCATGGGGGAGAGCCATGACATGGAGAAGCGTCAAGTAGAAATGCATCGTGATTCTACCATGGAAGCGAGTATGTATTTGTTTGTGAAGCGACAAAGCGAAGTGGTTTCGCTCAAGAACATCTAGTGAACTTGGGCGTTGTTCAGATTTGCCCAACACGATCACGGTTCTTTGTGATAATGGGAAGCGATTGCAAATTATAGGGGCAAAGGCCCACAAGGCGGCAAAACACAAAAAAGAAAATACCATCTTATACGAGAAATAGTTAAGAGAGGAGACATAGAATTGGCAAAGATAGCGTCGGAAGACAACCCGGCGGAGATCCGTTCACAAAGAGCTTTCGAGTACATTCGAGAGAGACATGTGGAAGGAATGGGTGTCAAGAGCGTTGTCAATCGCTTTGAGTATAAGTGGGAGAAATATTATTAGGTTCATGTAGGTGACATTAGATGTCACATAGAACACGAGACATGTTGTAGTATACTTAAAAGCGGGACTTTGAGTATAAGTGGGAGATTGTTGGGGTTATCTTTGGAAAGTATGTTTTTTACTTTATAACCAGATCAATTTCTTATTTATTTACGAAATAAATAATTAATCATTGTTTCATTAAATATGAATGAATGTTATATATATTTGTTGCAAACCTCTTCAATAAGTAACACGACATACGTTGTAATTAATTTGGTGATACCGGATCACAAAAAAGATCAAATTAATAGTTCCTCGTAATTAAATACAAATTCACAACCCGCATTGAAATGAACAATCCATCATGAAAGGTTGAAGTGTGAAGCCTTCGGTTTGGCTTGTCTTGACCAAGAGATTAATAGGAGGATAAATTCTTCGGTACTGAATATACAAGAATTAGACATCAGTGGTTCGTTATTTCTTAATCTCCGTCCCTTAAATAGAATCGTGTGAAATTAACAACTACTCCTTTAACTTATGATGGGAAGAGAATCAACCGCGATTCGATACCTTATATCTTGGGAAATATTATTAATTACATGACGATTGCTAAGATTTAATAAGGAGAATAGTGTGCAAATACGACTTGCTTGATTTGTCCCTTTGGTGGGCGCAGAACCTTTATCATACCAAATCTTGCAAGTGAAAATTTATTTCCGGTATGGATAATAATGTTGAGATGTCTTTACTCTAAGGACAAAGATATTAATTAATATAAAGCCTATCCAGTGGCTTAATTAATTAGTGGACTAAGATAATCTTAAACATGAGAAATAATGACCGGGATCCATATTATTGTGAAGTCGTAATGTGGGTTAATATGGATAGTTCAATATTAATTTTATAGTGGAATAAATTAATATTAATGGGCTTGAATAATATTTGGCTTAATATTAAAGTTTCATAGTCCATTGGAGGTCCAATCTTAATTCTCCTAAAGGCCCCTCAAATACCCAAATTAAATTCCAATTAATTAAAAGGAGAAGAAAATATTTTGCCTTTATTTTTTTCTGATGAATATTTTTGAAAAATTGGGTAGGAGAGAGAAAAAGATTTTTTCTTGATTTTCTTGGAAAGATTTTATGGAATAAGTATTCTTGAGATACAAGTTTATCACATAAATTCAAGAAAGGAAAAAGATCTTATTTCTTCCCTACTTAGATGCAATTTTCGAAAATTATGAGCAAGAAAGGAGGAGAAGATTTTGTTGGGGAGATATTTTGGGAAATAGAATATATTTGATATATTCAAAATTGTTTCTTGAGGAAGAATAAAGGAAATTTCCCAACGACCCAACTAGGTCAAATTCCCACCCCCGTCTATAAATAGGGGATGAATGTTTCATCCCCAATGCAATTCCATGTGTTGGAAAATTATAAATCCACAAAGGTGGTCGCAAATAATTTTATTTTCTCCTTTATTAAAATCGTTCGTTGAGAATCCTTCCACCGGATTACATTCGTGGACGTGGGATATATTTGAGAAGGCACTTTGGGTTGATCCATCGTCTCAATGGTTGTCTCTATAAGAGGTATGTAATCTCGTAACTCCTAGATTCCGCATGATTAGGATTTACGTGGATTACGTTCGCATGTTGCTATATTGCTTGTTTAATTATTATGTTGAATTGATTTAAGATTAATTCATGTTAGTAATTAATTTATTAATATAAATATGTATCTAAATTCATCTCGAATAGATCCGTGCACCCCATATTTCCCAACAATATATATACACCCCGTTTTTTTTTTTCGCGTTCAATTATTTCATCCCCAATTTCTTTTCAATTATTTTGCAATCTTGTTCTCCAACCCACTGGATTCATTGCCGCCATCGCCGCCACTAGTACCTCCATCCTCTCCCGCTTAAATCGCCGGCCGCTCTTTCCTCCACCTCCACCGGTAATTAATTAATATGTTATTTTTTAGGTATTATATTGTACATGTTTATATACATATATATATATATATATATTTTAGTTAGATTATATAAATGTTAGGATTAATAATGTTAGAATTTGTTTATATAAATGTGTTTATATGTTTATATATTGTAATTGGCTTGGTTTAGCTAATTTGTTAGGATTAATTAGTGATTTTTTATGTTAATTTAGAGATGAACTTCATTATGCACTCCAAGTGTTTGATGAAAGGCATGTGTGTGGATTTAAGCATAAATTATTATTGGGATATATTTTTGAGTTGGTTGGTGATTTTTTATGCTAATTTAGAGATGAACTTCATGATGCACTCCAAGTGTTTGATCAAATGTATGTTTGTGGATTTAAGCTTAAATTAGGATTGAGATATATTTTTGAGTTGGTTGGTGATTTTTTTGCTAATTTAGAATTAATGAGATGTTTTGAAATTACTTGATTTAATTTTGGGTGTACGATGGTTATGTTAGTTCTAGGGTATTAATGCTCCAACCATATTGTGATATATGATTGGGTGTTTGAGGTGGATAAAAATAGAGTATAGTTAATAAGTAAGAACGTAGATTTCATTAGCAACAAATTATGTTAGGTTTTTATACATTAATTAGGATATGTACATGGTATGAGATAAGGGGTGAACTCATCTCTTCTGCAATCATATTATCTTTCCTATAGGCATCTCTAGTAGTTCTATATGGATCGAAAGTGGGTTCGACCAGATCGATTATCAGAGGAGTATAGGAATGGGGTGGAAGAATTTTGTAATCATGCAATTAGACATTGCACCGACCATCGGTACATTTCATGTCCGTATTGGAAATGTATGAATGGAAAAACCGTTAGTGGTCGAGAAAGTTTGTTCGACCACTTGATGATTCACGGTATTGATAAAACATATACCTAGAACCGACTTTAGGTTTGAAGATACAGTGGATGCGGATAGTTTCGGAGATGTACCGACTGTTGATACATCGATGCGGGATCTGCGAGATCACCCATATATGCCAGAGATGTTAAGGGATTCTGTTGGATTACCCCTTTGGCCCGGGTGTAAGAAGGCAAAAAAAATTATAAATTTTGTGTTGATATTGTTCAACCTATGACTCACCGGTTTGTTCGACGATCGTGCTTCACAAATATCTTTGGAAGCAATTAGTGGTCTATTACCTGATGAAAATGTACTGCCTAAGAGAGCATATGATGCTAAATAAATGCTCAAGTCCATCGGGTTAATGCACCAGAAAAATCATGCTTGTCCGGGTGATTGTATCTTATTTCGGAAGGAGTATGCAGACCTCGATGAATGTCCCAAGTGTGGGGAGAAGAGACATAAGAAAAATAAATCTCCTTGAAGGTGATGTGGTACTTTCCAATAATACCAAGATTGGAGAATGTATAGTGGCGTTATGGATGCTAGAAATTTAACTTGGCATCATGATGATAGAATCAAAGATGGAATGCTAAGACACCGCTAATTCACCCCAGCGTTAGACATTCGATGTCAAGCATCCGAGATTTGGCAACGAGCCCCGACAAATTTGCATCTTGCACTCTCAACCGCCGGAATGAACTGTTTGGTATCCAAAGTACCAACCACACTACATGGCGGTGATTATGTTAGTTTGTAACCTTTCACCCGAGTTGTGCATGAAGCGCACTTACATAATGTTGTCTATGTTGATATCGGGACCCAAACAACCCCGGGTAAAACGACATAGATGTATATCTGGCTCCTTTGATAGAGGATTTGAAGCTCCCTGTGGGATGAGGGGTGTCGATGTGATTGATGCTTATAGAAAGGAGAATTTCAAGTTGAAGGCCATGTTGTTTGGAACTATCAATGACTTTTTCGCTTTACGAGAATCTATCCGGATATAGTGTGGGGCGCCAATGCATGTCCTTGTTGTACCAAGAAGACACATCACATTCGCTGAGTCATTGTAGAAAGACCGTTTATATAGGACATAGGAGATGGTTGGACCCAACGCATAAGTACAGAACAATGGACAATGCATTCGATGGCACAATCGAGACAGATGAATCACCATGTTTATTGTCGGGGTTCGGGATGTATTGAATGAGATGAAGAATATCAACACACAAAAGAAAGAAAAAGTTTAGAAAGAGTGTCCCCACTAGCGGTTGGAAGAAGGAATCAATTTTCTTTCAATTGTCCTATTGGAAAGAGGTGTATGTTAGGCACTTCATTGATCTAATGCACGTTGAGAAGAATGTTTGTGCCAGCTTGCTCAATACTATGCTAGCAGATAAGAAGTCCAAGAATGGTTATAATGCAAGAATGAATATGATTGATATGGGAATAACAACAGAACTAAAATCTGTGCCTAGAGAAAGGGGTAAACCGTTCTTACCTCGCTACACACACCTTGTCCAACAATGAGAGAAAAGAGTTACTTGGGACCTTTGGAGGATGTGAAAGTACAAGAGGGTTATTATTCCCAACATACATAGACTTGTATCGGATGATGGCGTGAGGCCTGATGAATCACGAAATCGCATGACTATCATGTCATCATGGAGACTTTCTTGCCCATTGCAATACGTTCTATCTTCCCTGAAAATGTGCGTATAACCATAACAAAGTTATATTGGTTCTTCAAGGCAATGAGTAGCAAGATCATAAATCCTAGAAAATTATTTGGTTTTCAGAGACAGATTGTAGGGACGCTCTGTGAGCTTGAGATGTATTTCCCTCCATCATTTTTTGATATAATAATTCACCTAACCGTTCATTTGGTACACGAGACAAGGATGTGTGCTCCTGCTCGTATGCGATGGATGTATGGTGTAGAGAGATATATGAAAGTGCTCAAAGGATATGTGATGAATATGTCTAGGACTTAGGGATGCATTGCAGAATGCTATTTAGTAGAAGAAGCAGTAGAGTACTGGTTTGAATTTATTCTGAATGTCGATGCAATTGGACTTCCAATTACTCGGTACACCAATAGGATGGATGGTGAAGGCATTGCCGGTGGTCAACATGTAAGTGTTAGTATGGAGGAACTAACACAGATGCACTTGTGCGTACTTCACAACACAGTCGACGTGCTTCCTTTTATTGACCTGCACATGCAAGCACTTGCTGAGACATTTCCCACCAGAGATAGATCATAGATTGAAGTTGAGCATAATCGCACATTTGTTGACTGATTCAATGGTTATGTAGCAAATATGTTGTCACAGGATAAAGAATCAATGAAAGTAAGAGTTAAGTGGTTATCCAGAATGCCTGATAGACATGTGTATTCATACAAGTGTTATCTTATTAACGACCCGACCGAGATCATGATGCCACAAGTACAATGCGAGAATAATTGGGGTGTCCATTCTTCGCGAATCGCAGTGGGATCAATCGATTACTACTTACTTTGGGCCAGATTGTAAACATTTGGGAACTTCGACTATGTTGTTCATGTTGGAATTTAGAGTCACGTAAACCACGTAATACATCTTGCGGAAATAAGCAGATTCACTAACAACGAACAATTAATTACATAATTAAAATGCAGTAAGCGTAAACAAAATTCTTCTGATGAATTGGTATACGATTATCTCTACTATGGTATCCACGTAATCCCCAATCACAAACTGCGCGGATTTGCGGCGTTGAATCCAGAGATGAATTTGCTAGGAAAATTCTAACTCTAAATCTTATGGAGAAAAATGAATTAATGTTTTTTATGAATTCCCAAGAGCTTGTATATATAGGGAGTCCGGCTTAAATCTTAAGCTAGCCCGATTGGGAAATAAAATCCCTAATCTTTATTTTTAAAAAATCTCTACGATTTATTTTCTATATATAAAATCTCTACGGGTTTAATTTTCATGTATCAAATCTCTACAGATTTAATTCCATATATTAAATCCTACAGATTTAATTTCCTTGTATATCAAATCTCTATGGATTTGATTCCATATATATTAAATCTATAATAATATACCATATATTATTATGGGAATTCCAATTTAGTTAAATCGATTTAATTAAACATTAATAATAATTAATTCCAAATTAATCTGTTATTAATTAATTCTCCATAAATTAAATATTAAATTCAATTTAACATTTAATCAACCAACTATAATCCGTAAAAGGAACTACTTGTTGTGTGACCTACATAGGCCCTCGAGGATATAGGCGATTAGTCAAACTAACGGTCTTAATTGAACCCTAGACAATAAATCGGACATTCTCAATATATGAGGTACGTTGCGAGAAAAGTGCAACTACCTGTAACTGAAACATGGGCTATTACGATTTCCTCCTTTCATTCGCGAATACTCGATTAAGTCTTGAACATGATGAAGTGTCTATTCAAATAATTTAAGCAATTTATCTCTAATCACAAATTGATCATGTATGTCACACTTAGCCACAAAGTCTAAGTTGACGTGCATCGGCCGATGACTTAGATCCAATTATGACAAAAAGACGAGTATTCTCTCTAAATCCACTTTGAGGAATGAATCCTTTTCTGGGCTCAACTACCACGCACATGCATTTCGTGATGAACCCAATCCAAGCCATATCTACCCATGGAAGGGTACAAGCGTCGGTCATGGTCAAAGTTCATCACCCCACACATGTCGTGCGTATTGACCTCAAGTTAAAAGAGTATCTCATCGCTCCCACTAACCGAGACACCCGTAGACACATATCGTAGAACTATATCAAATGGTTTCTCGGATGGGTATACCAATACCCTCTAAGTTATTTGTGCATCCATCATGAGATATCTAGTATCTCGTAGTAAGTTAGATCTTACTACACTCTCTAAGAATATGATGCGATCGCACACCAATCTCCATTGCATCATCAATATCCCATTCTTGATGATCCTTGATCGGGGCTATTTGAGAATCATGCTTAAGTCATATGAGTTCTCACAACCTCAATGACAGCAATGACTCATGGGAACACTTATATGAATAAATGCAAACAATCAAAATAATATTCAAACAAATGTATTTGCCATACATTAATATTAAATGAACTATAATATTAAATCAAAACTGAATATCATCTAGTATTATGTCCTTACAATAGATTGTTTCTAGGACACTAACACTAACAATCTCCCACTTGGACTAGAGTCAATCACCTACATGTCTAACCCCTAGACCATCAAATGTCTAGTGTGTACATGAACACTCAGTGTTTTGGTGAAAGGGTCTTCCAAAATTAAATATGTGGGAATACATTTTAATTCTATTTCTCCTATCCTTATGATCTCTCCGGATCAAATGATAAGTCCGGGTACATGCTCATTTATGCTTATTGATCTCGGTTTCCTTTGCTTGCACAATCGCTTTGATGTTTTCTCAATAAAACTTTATTAGACAACCGACACTTTTCGGAACTACCACTAGTTCTCTTTAAGAACTATAAAATCGAAGCAACCTCTTTGAGGCTTCGATCAAAGAATGTACTCAACTTAGGTTGTTGAATCCATGGGTCCTTTTGCTTGGAACTATTCCAAGTAGCGGCCCTCATCATTGAGAGTGAAACGTAACTTGGCTGTGATTTTGTAATCATCATAGTCGGATTGGAAACTTGCGTCAGCATAACCAATCACTACTGGTTCTGACTGTCCACTATAGACAAGGAAACATTCTTTAGTTCATCTAAGATACTTCAGAATGGTCTTGACAAACAATCCAAATGAGACTCTTTGGATTACATTGGTATCTATCAGTGATGTTGATAGCGTAGGCCACATTTGGCCTAGTGCAAGTCATGGCGTACATGATTTACCCAATTGCATATGCTTATGGGACATATTTCATGTGCTTGATATCAGCTTCATCATAAGGACAATCCTTCTTTGACAGCTTTATCCCATGATTTGCCGGTAGAGACCCTCTCTTAGAGCCTCAACATCCTCTTGGGTCTATCCCTGTGGATCTTGATCCCTAAGATGTAGCAGGCTTCACAAAGATCCTTCATCGTGAAGGTCTTTGACAACCAATCTTCAACGGACTGCATTAACGGGATATTGTTTCTCAAAATCAATATGTCATTGACATACACGATTATGAAAACAATATTCTTCCCGTTGCGTTTACAATAAACTCAAGGATCTTTCGAATTTCTGATGAAGTCAAGACTTGATAGCTTCATCAAATCGGATATTCCAACTCCTAGAAGCTTGCTTCAATCCATAAATGGATCTCTTTAGCTTGCATACTAGATTAGAGTTTGGCTTAGATATAAAACCTTCCGGTTGAGTCATAAACACTTCCTTATCAATGTTTCCATTGAGGAAAGCTGTTTTGACATCCATCTACCAAATCTCATAATCATAGTGTCTTTGCTTATCGAAAAGTAAAATTCAAATGGACTTGATCTTTGCAAATTTGGTTAGAAGGTCTCATCATAGTCGGTGCCTTTGTGTTAACTATTACCCTTCGCCACCCACCTAGCTTTGTAGGTTTGTACTTTGCCATTTACATGGGTCTAACCTCTTTAGGCAACTCAACCAAGTCCAGACTTGATTGGTGTACATCGAGTCCATCTCGAATTTGATGGCTTCATGTCCTTCCTTAAATCAATATATGTGTTGGTCGAAAAACCCGATTTAAAACTCGTAAAATTTAAATGGGAGGTGACTTAAATTTTTTTTTTTTTACGAATGTGATATCGCATTTGCTAAAGTATGTATGATAGTTAATATGAAAGCAAATAAGAACACACGATTTTATAGTGGTTTGGACAACTCGTCCTACATCCACTCTTCCCTTCATGGGGCACCAACTTAACCAGCAGATGTTTCCGGGGTTCTCACTCAAATGGGACTTATCACCCTCACGGGATCGCCTACCCTCCCTTTGGGATTGCTTGATGTTTACCGAGTTCACACTCAAAGCGGGACTTATCTCCCTCACGGGATTGCTAGATGTTTACGAGTTCACACTTTCACCTACAAACTTATCCTATCAAAACCGATTTGGGTAAGGTTTGTTTAGTTTCAACTAGGTTGAGATTTTCCCTTACATTTGTTTTAGCCTCAATGCTAAGGATGGGAAAATCTCTCTAAGCTAGGATATTACATTTGTGCTTAGATCTATTGAAGAACACTCTTGGGTAAATATGGATATGTAGTGCTCTGTGTTCTTGAATGGAGATGCTTGAATATTTGGCTTTAATCTTCACTTTGCGACAAACTCAATCATCTTCTTTTGAAGATAGTGCAATGTATTTATAGTGTGGATTTGAATATTACCGTTGGAGAGTAATATTCAAATCCATACTAATAGTCTTCGGCTTTTTCTTTGTCTATTGCCTTTGTTGTTTTGCGGCTTTATGTCACATTCATATATGTGTTGTTATCTTCTTATTGTCCATTTGCTTTTGTTTGTCTATGGATCGTCACTATTCGGATCTGGTATGCATATTAATCTCTTTGAAATTTGGTCTGCTTGATTTGGTCTACAATGAAGTACTGCATCGATCAAAGATATCTCGATCTTACATCGATTCGGCATTAATCTTTGCATCGATTCGGCCATCGATCTTTGCATCGATTCGGCCTCTCAATCTTACGTCAATCTTTGCATCGATTCAACACTATCCGATCTTGCATCGATTCGGCTTGTCAATCTTGCATCGATTCAACGCATCAATCTTGCATCCCGGTTCAACCGTGAATCGATTGAAGCTGAATCGATTCGGCCGCGTCGATTCGATTGAAGCTGCTGGTCAGTTCAACACGGCCGGATTAGTTGAGCTGCCGAATCGGTCAACCGCCGTCTCGATTCGAGCTGCGAATCGATTCGGCCTGGCCGGATCGATTGAAGCTGAATCGATTCAGCCTGCAGATTAATTCTGGGCTGCGGTCGATTCAGCACAGCCAGATCGATTACGGACTGCCAGATCGATTCAACCAGCGAATCGAGTTCTGAACTGCCGAATCGATTCAACCGCAGCAGATCAGTTCGATTATCGGTACCTTTGCATCAACTTCTTACATCAGCACTTTCTCTTCAAATTAGCATGGTTCTTGTTCGACTCATCAGGTTTATATGGAACTTATCGGTCTCGTTTGTTACGATCGGCCTCATCTTCTCTTGATGAGTTCCCCTCAACTTGTTACCTATAAGAATAAAACTAAGTCTAGAAAACAAGCTTTCTATACAAGTTAGTTTGTCCTATTACAAGATGTTTTGGCATAATAATCAAAACTAAATTTATCCCAACAATTTCCCCCTTTTTGATCATGATGCCAAAAAAACTAACTAACAAAAAAAACATATCTGAGAAAAAAAAAAGTGTTAGTTAAACAAGTGAAATAATGAAAAACATTTGATGCATTTAAAAAAATGAGAAGATGATTATCAACCTCCATGAATTTTATAAAAGATAAGCATTTTTAAAATAAATGGGTTTTAACAAAAAGATCGATTCGGTGTTCCCATTAAAATCTAGTGAACTTTTGAACCCCCTTTCTCGATACCAATTGTTGGTCCCCAAAAACCCGATTTTAAAACTCGTAAAATTTCAATGGGAGGTGACTTAAATTTTTTTTTTTTGAATGTGATATGCAGATTTTGCTAAAAGTATGTATGATGAGTTAATATGAAAGCAAATAAAAACACACAATTTTATAGTGGTTGGACAACTCGTCCTACATCCACTCTTTCCCATGGGTTACCAACTTAACCAACAGATGTTTTGGAGTTCTCTCAAAGCGGGACTTATCACCCTCACGGGATCGCCTACCCCCTCCCTTTGGGATTGCTTGATGTTTTCTGGGAGTTCACTCAAGCGGGACTTATCTCCCCTCGGGATTGCTAGATGTTCTGGAGTTCACTTTCACCTACAAACTTATCTATCAAACCTGATTTGGGTAAGGTTTGTTTGGTTTCAACTAGGTTGAGATTTTCCCTTACATTTGTTTTAGCCTCAATGCTAAGGATGGGGAAAATCTCTCTAAGCTTTAGGATATTACATTTGTGCTTAGATCTATTGAAGAACACTCTTGGGTAAATTTGGATATGTAGTGCTCTGTGTTCTTGAATGGAGATGCTTGAATATTTGGCTTTAATCTTCACTTTGCAGCAAACTCCATCATCTTCTTTTGAAGATAGTGCAATGTATTTATAGTGTGGATTTGAATATTGCAGTTGGAGAGTAATATTCAAATCCATACTAATAATCTTCGACTTTTCTTTGTCTATTCCTTTGTTGTTTGCGGCTTTATGTCACATTCATATATGTGTTGTTATCTTCTTATTGTCCAGCTGCTTTTGTTTGTCTAACGGATCTGATCAGCTATTCAGATCTGGTATGCATATTTCTAATCTGCGGAAATTTGGTCTCTTGATTTTGCAGGGTCCGTCAAGTGCAGTTCGGCATATCGATACGCATCGATTCGGCATTAATCTTGCATCGATTCGGCATCGATCTTTGCATCGATTCAAAGATATCGATCTTGCATCGATTCGGCATCGATCTTGCATCGATTCAAAGATATCAATCTGCATCGCCGATTCAACATCGATCTTGCATCGATTAAACATCGATCTTGCGCATCAGTTCAACCACAGCCCGGTCCCGTTACGAGCTGCGGAATCGATTCAACCTGGCCGAATCATTCTGAAGCTGCTTGGTCGATTCAACCGCAATGGTCGAAGCTGCCGAATCGATTCAACCACAACGAATCGATTGAAGCTGCCCGATCGGTCAACCTGTGAATCGATTCTGAGCTCGAATCGATTCAACCACCAGATCGATTGAAGCTGCGAATCGATTAACCAATGAATCGATTTGAAGCTACGGTCCAGTTAAACCCATGAATCGATTCTGAGCTACTTGAATCGATTCAACCTGGCGAATCGATTCGATGCTCAGTACCTTTGCGTAATTCTTTTAAATCGACACTTTCTCTTCACAAATTAGCATAGTTCTTCTTGTTGGCTTCATCGGTTTATATGGAACTCATCGGTCTCGTTTGATTACGATCGGCCTCATCTTCTCTTGATGAGTTCCCCCTCAACTTGTTACTGTAAGAATAAAACTAAGTCTAGAAACACAAGTTTTCTATACAAGTTAGCTTGTCCTATTACAAGATGTTTTGACATAATAATCAAAACTAAATTTATCCCAACAATCGATATTGCTTGAGTAAGTATTAGGATCTTCCTTATCCGGTAGGTCTACATAACCGAAGTTCCTCCAAGAGGTAACCCGTATCCCAATGGCGGATTCACGCTTTCTAATTGACTTATGGAGCTCTGGGTTTGTCATTTTGATATTCGATACGATCGTGAAAATTTTTGTGGTGCATCGATTTCATCAATGTCAGGAGAGTCCTCAAGAGCTACACTTTTAGATGCCTCTTGGGCGGGAGTTTGAACTATGTTGTTCTCATTGACCCCTTGGAGGTTCTTACAGACCGGCAAAGCCTACTCCAATTACGCTCCCCTTTGGTGAAAAGGCGATCACCTAGTGAAGGACTCCCCACTGTGAAAGTTGCTGAATGCTCCCACTGATTTCTTGTCATGTTGCTTTGACAATATATCAGTCTCTTTGTTAAATTGTGGTTCTTGAATTTCTTCAAGTTCTATCACCACGACCTTGTTCCTAAAGACATAGTCTTCTTCGAGGAACTTAGTGCACTTTAAACAATCTCGATTATTTCTCGGGTAGATAAGTAATATCCCTTAGTTTCTTTAGGATATCCCACAAAGTAACCCTTTTCACCTTTGGATTCCAACTTTTAGGTAAGCATCCTTTTCACAATCATGGGGCAACCCCATATTTAGATATGTGTAAAAAGTTGGCTTCTTGCCACACCATGGTTCATATGGTGTATGCTCAACCGATTTAGATGGAATCTATTAAGAATGTAAATTGAGGTTTTTGGCGTATCCCATAAGAATGTTGGAAGACAAAAAAAGCTCATCATGGACCTCACCATGTCTAACTTGGGGTTTGGTTTCTCCTCTCGAACACACCGCGTTCATCCGAGGTGTTAGGGAGGAGTCCATTATAAATGGATTCCATGTAACTTCAAATGTCAGTGAATTCATGGCTAAGGTATTCACCTCCTTGATCCGATCGAAGAGTCTTGATACTCTTACCAAGTTGCATCTCTACTTCAACTTTGTACTCTTTGAATTTCTCAAAAAAAAAAAATGGATTTGTGCTTCATAAGATACACGTATCGATTCAGAGAAATCATCGATAAAAGTGATGAAATGAAGTGACCCCTAGCTAGAGTGGGCAATGGTCCACAAACATCGTTGTAGATCAACTCTAGAACTTCTTTGGCATGCACCCCTTTCCCCGAGAAAATGAATGCGTTGATCATCTTGCCCATGAGATAAGATTCACAATCTCCATAAGACTCACAGTCGAATGGGGTTAAGTAGTCTCACTTTCTTAACCTTGCAATTCTTTTCTCGTTTACATGATCAAGTTCCACAATGCCAAAAGTAAGTCGAGTTTTCATGATTACTAAGTTTGAGTCTTTTACTTTGTATATTAAGAACATCATATCCATAATGCACAATTATATGTTGCGAGTAACAGAAAGAACTAGATAACAATCATTAAGTTCTAATCTAGTACCAAAGGGTAAGTCTAACACATAAGTCCCCACACGTTCAGGAGTAACTCTTACTCCATTCCCACGTGTAAGACGCCTTCACCCACCCTAACTGCCTTATGATACATGAGCCCTTTCACATTAGTGCAAATGTGAGAGCCACATCCGGTATCCAATACCAAGCAATTAGCGCTATTAGTGGACATGTTTATCTTAATAACAAACATACATGTTCTAGTGCTAGAAGCACCTAGTGTGTCTTTTTTAGCAACCAAAACCTTCATATCCTTCTTCCGGTGTCCTCTTTCACTTACAAGGGGGCACACTCTTTTTACCCGCTCATTTCTTTTGAACACCATCTTAGTGATAGTGAACTCAAAAGTCATGAGCACGCCAGAAGTTAGAACGCGTCAAGATCTGTCTTATTCATATTGTAGTTCACAATGAAGCTAAAATATGAATCCGGGAAGCGGCGGAGGTTAGCATAAATGAAAATGTTGGTCCGTTTAGCTCAAAGCCTAAATTACCAAGTTTTTCAATTAGACTATCATCTTAAGCACATGAGGTAAAATCTTTCTCTTTTGGCTTAGGCATTTGAGCAGATATCTCGTCACTTCATAAATCTCATGCGAGATTGAGAATCAAAAGATCCCGGATCTTGAGCACTAGAAGGGACCCATTTTTCTCATGTTGCCCTAATTACATCGGAGTCATCTTAAAGCAACATCACATATTGAGTCCGGCAAGCATCCTCTTGATGCTTCTTCCGAGGTCTTCGTCAAACGTGGCTACCTCGTAGTACCAAATTTTAAGGGTAACGGGATAGGCGTGTCCACACGTCTTTCAATCTTTTCTTGTCTTAGCACCAAACACGTATTCTTGTGCGATCCGGAAAAATTTGCTTTAGCCAAATTTTTGTTTGTTTCAAAACACATCTCAATAATGGTTATACATTTCAACTAACCAAGAGAAATAAAATAAAATGGGAATTAAACACATAATTCTATGATCAATATTCAAAGAATCAAAATAAACATGACCTTTCTTTTGTGTTTATTTTGTCTCCATTATTTTCACATACTTAACGACTTCATCGGAAAAATGCAATTTATATCTAATATAAATCATAATGGAATAGAATCCATTACTCTTATTATAATCCGAAATTTTGAATATCCTGATAAGATGTTGGTAGGTCTCTAAACCAATTGCAAAGCTGCAACTCCTAGTTGGTCGAACCTAGATTCGACCGATGTCCTTACCCTTTGTCATGAGGGCGAGTTAAACAAAGTTAAGTTGGTTTTACAACCATCGTTTGGCGACATTACATGTCCCTAAAAAGTTCAGATTAGATGTAGATCCAGCCAAAAGGCGAGGGCCTTAAATGTCTTCGTTGGAGCGAAATCGGGTTTTTTTTAATTTTGATGGAAGACATCTTATCAAATTTGGCGCACCCCCAAACATGATTTACATGGACTAACATGTATTCATTTTAATCGAGGTATCTATTGTTTAATCGAGATCCAACGTGTTAATCTACATCACATTTGAAGAATTATTGGTATGGCCTACCAAAACATGATTTAAATGGACTAACATTTATTTGGTGGAAATCTACCCAAGCATTTAATACGGTCAGACAAATATTGGGCACCGCGTCACCCAAATAATTATAATGCGGATGTAAAAGACATTAATGAGAATATAAAACGTATTAGCAAAGTGAGAATTAATAACCCGGTTTAATCATTTTAAACCATAATTTTAAAATCCAATTTTAAAACAAGTTTTAATAGCTAAATTCATTATTAATATTTTGACCTTTAATTAATCCAATTAATTAAGTTCGTCATTAGTCCAACTAATATGTTTTAATGAAATTTAATAATTCTTTTAAAAAATGAATTTTAAAATCTAATTTTAAATTCGATTTTAAATTATTAAAATAAAAATAATATAATTAATTTTGAATAAAAGTCCAACTTTTATTACAATCTTAAAATTTAATCAATTAAATTTTCAAATAGATTTTATTTATTTGTTTGACAAGAGCTCATGTGCAAATTTTAAAATTGCACGGAATGGTCTGTCCTAAATCCAATTTTTGCACAGTCCTTCCCCTTATCATCGCCCGGTTTCCAAAACCGTTTTCCAATCGGGTCAACCAACATCCAACAATTCGAAAATTATTCCAAACAATTCGAAAAAATAGTCCAATATCAACAATATGACGAAGAACACGACAGAACCACAGGCCCAAAATGCTGCACAAGCGAGTCGTCGTTGCCGTTGGACGCGCGCGGGCACTCATCTTCGTCAGCGAGATGATGAGGGATGCGCGCAGAGCGTCCCCCAAATCGAAACAAAAAAAAAATAGAACGGAGGACATCAGGATAATCGACTCGTTGGCGCGCCGCCACTGATACGTCTCGAATTCGGTGGCGCGCCGCCTTGAATCGCGTAGGGCCGGACTCAACGGTCAAGCCCCTTAAACGTTCGAAGTCGGACAACACAGATCGGTGGCGCACCGCCGAGAAAAGAGACGGCTCAGTAAGTCGCCTCCGTCGAACACGCGCACGATGACATCGGCATGGATCAAATCCACCGATGGCCACACGGGCTCGCGCGAGCAGCACGAGATGCGGCGCAAGGCCGCCTTCTCAAGTGCCATCGTGGGTCACCCGCGTCGCCGGAGTTGCAGGTCCATCGTAAAGGCGGCGGCGATTTGGAAGACGAACCACAGATGGGACGATTTGGGGTGTGTTTATCTAATAAACATGCCCCAGCCCTTTTAGCCAACAAATAAGTGTGGTGCGGTCAAACCAAGAACCGTACCACCCGATTTATAAAAAAAAAAAATTTATAAATAATTTATGCAATCAATAAAAAGTCTGGAGCTCAGAAAAACTATTGGAATTTAGAGGCATATAAACACGTAATACATGCGCAGCGGAAATAAACAGTTCACCAACAACGAACAATTAGTTTTATAATTAAAATGAAGTAAGCGTAAATAGAATTCTTACGATGAATTAGATATCGATTATCTCTCTTATGGTATCCACGTAATCCCCAATCACGGACTTGCGGATTTGTCAATTGAATCACGAGAGATGAATTTGCTAAGAAAATTCTAATTCTTGATCTTATGGAGAATAATGAATTAATGTTGATTATGAATTAAAGAAACTTTGTATATATAGGGAGAGAAACTTAAATCTTAAATTTAGCTCGATTGGGAAATAAAATCTCTCGGATTTAATTTTCATGTGTATCAAATCTCTACGGATTTGATTCCATATATTAAATCCTACAGATTTAATTTCCATGTATATCAAATCTCTACGGGTTTGATTCCATATATATTAAATCCTATAATAATATACCATATATTATTATTGGGAATTCCTATTTAATTAAATCCAATTTAATTAAACATTAATAATAATTAGTTCCAAATTAATCTATTATTAATTAATTCTCCATAAATTAAATATTAAATCCAATTTAACATTTAATCAACCAACTATATAATCAAGTAAAGGAACTACTTGTTGTGTGACCCATACGCCCTCATATATCGAGCGATTAGTCAAACTAACGGTCTTAATTGAACCATAGACAATAAATAAGACATTCTCAATATATGAGGTGCGTTGCGAGAAAACTACAACTACCTGTAACTGAAACATGGGCTATTACGATTTCCTCCTTTCATTCGCGAATACTCGATTAAACATGTTGAAGTGTCTATTCAAATTACTTAATCAATTTATCTCTAATCACTAATTGATCATGTATGTCACACTTAGCCAAAAAGTCTAAGTTGACGACCATCGGCCGATGACTTAGATCCAATTATGACGAGAAGATGAGTATTCTCTCTAAATCCACTTTGAGGAATGAATCCTTTTCTTGGCTCAACTACCACGCACATGAATTTCGTGATGAACCCAATCCAAGTCATATCTACCCATGGAAGGGTGCAAGCGTCGGTCATGGTCAAAGTTCATCATCCCACACATGTCGTGCGTATTGACCTCAAGTCAAAGGAGTATCACTTTGCTCTCCCACTTAACCGAGGCAGTGCAGACACACATATAGTGGAACTATATCAAAATATTTCAGCGGATGGGTATACCAATACCCTCTAAGGTATTTCAAGATCCACCATGAGATACCCAAGTATCTCGTAGTAAGTGAGATCTTACAACACTCTCTAAGAAGTATGATGCAGATCGCACATCAATCTCCATTGCATCATCAATATCCCATTCTTGATGATCCTTGATCGAAATTTATTTGAGAATCATCTTAAGTCATCCGAGTTCTCACAACATCAATGACAACAATGACTCGTGGGAACACTTATATGAATAAATGCAAACAATCAAACATAATATTCAAACAAGTGTATTGTCATACATTAATATTAAATGAACTATAATATTAAATCAAATGAATATCATCTAAGATTATGTCCTTACAATAGATTGTCTCTGAGGACACTAACACTAACAGATTCACCGCTTGACAAACTTGAGTGTAGTTGCGTGAGGATCCTAACGGGTCCAAGTTGAAAGTTCGGGTTAAATGCAGCGTTGATTTGAAGAATGTAGGATCTGAGATGACCCTTACATAATGGTGGGTCAATGTCAACAAATTTTCTATGTCCCAGGCCAGTTAATAAGAAATGGTCCATTGTGGTTATGTCAAATAAATTTAACAATAGTTACCAGATTAGTGACCACGTCGATGAAGATGTTGACACAATCGATGATCCTTTTTAGAACTTCACTCATTCTATACCCTCGTTCAATGATCCAGTAAATCCCACGCCCGTACCAGAGAATAATTAGAGATGAGGATGAATATGGCAATTCGGATCTTGTTAACATTTATGGTCATGAACGAGAAAAGTCAACCAAAAAATGAAAAAGAAAAACAAGTGCGAAAAAGAAGTGTACACTTTATTTAATGTTGTTTCTTCTGCTTTATTAAATGTTGTTTCTTTTTGTTTATTAAATGTTATTTCTTATGGTTTACAGGATCATGTCTTATTTGCCCAATCCCGGAGATGATGGAGATGGTGGAGATTATCATGATGGAGATTATCATGGAGATTATCTTGGAGATGATGATGCATATGATCGACATCATACAGAGGACTTGGGATAGGGTGATACTGATGATCCCACCGCTAGCAACTCTGGGAGAAGGGCACGAGGGGTATAGTCACGATGACTTCTTTGAAGAGATCTCGTAGCAAGGGAAAAACAATTCAGGTAATTTTATTACAATTGAACAGTTGAAATTGTAATTATATTGATTGATCTTTGAACCTAATTAATTACTATGTTGCTGGTCCCGAAAAACCCGATTTAAAACTCATAAAATCTCAATGGGAGGTGACTTTAAAATTTTTCCGAATGTGTGTTATGCAGTTTTGTTAAAGTATGTATGACAGATAATATGAAAGCAAATAAGAGCACACGTATTTTTATAGTGGTTCAGACGAACTTGTCCTACATCCACTCTTCCCTTCATGGGGCACCAACTTAACCAACATATATTTATGGAGCTCTCTCTCATTGGGACTTATCTCCCTCACGGGATTGCCTATAGATGTTTAATGAGTTCTCACTCTCTCGGGACTTATCTCCCTCACGGGATTGCCTACGGGACTTATCTCCCTCACGTGATTGCCTACCCTCCCTTACGGGATTGCTTCTTAACTACCTCACTTAACCACTAATTTTCTCTCTCAAGAAAGGGTATGAGTTTGGTGTTATTTCCAACTAGGTGAGATTTTCCCTTACATTGTTTTAGCCTTTAAGCTAAGGTTGGGAAAATCTCTCTAAGCTTAGGATATTACATTGATGCTTAGATATAATGAAGAACACTCTTGGGTAAATTTGGATATTTAATGCTCTATGTTCTTGAATGGAGATGCTTGAATATTTGGCTTTAATCTTCACTTTGCAGCATCATCCATTATCTTCTTTTGAAGATAATGCAATGTATTTATAGTGTAGATTTAAATATTACCGTTGGAAAGTAATGTTCAAATCCATACTAATAGTCTTCCAGATTTTCTTTGTCCTTTTGCACTTTTGCTTGCAGCTTTATGTCACATCAATATATGTGTTGTCATCTTCTCATTGGACAACTTTTTTTGTGTCTAACGGATCTGATCAGCTCGCCTGATTTCTGGTTTGCAGAAATTTGGTCTGCAGATTTCTGGTCTGCAGATTTCTGAGATTTCGCAGATTGGTCCGTCTGTAATCTGGTCTCTGATTCTGGTCTTTTGATCGAAGACAAAGATCGGTCGGCCTGAAAGATGATCGGTCGTGAGATCTGGTCACCGTGACATCTGGTCATCAAAGATCTGGTCGGTGACATCACAGTGTTTCATCAAAAGACATCGGTCGCCAGAATCGATAAGGCGATGTTGGTTTCTCATATGTTTTGGTTTTATCAAAAAGGGAGAAATTGTTGGGAAATTTATTAAGTTTTGATAAAAGTTCCAAAACAGATGTAATAGGATTAGTCAGAAAATGTTAGCTGACTAATGATTTAGCTTGAGAACTAAGTTGACCAGTTGATAATAATTGTATAGAACAACTGATGTAAAGATAGAATGGATCACACATTGAGGGGGAACTCAATATATGTCTTGAAGATTAGAAGTAAAAATCAGAAGCGAAGATCAGAAGATCAGAACCTATCTGAAGCCATGAAGAAGACATCAAGGCTGAAGACCAGATCAAAGTACATCAGATGAAGTTAATAAGTTGAGCTAAGACAACTTACAGATAAGGACTTCAAGTAGGGCAGATCAGGTTATCCGATCTGTTCAGTTCCTATAAAGGTGTAACTTGAGAAGCTACAACCTACTATCAAGACCAGTACTATTGGTACTTGCTAGCCAATGAGAGATTGACACGTTTGTACGGAACTGATAGGAGTCAGGGTTGAAGGCTTAAAAGTTCAACGGCTAGAAAGGACAAAGTTGTATGCTTATGGCCATGCCGGCTCTGATGAAGATCATATCAACTCTTCAAACCTACCTTAAATAGACCAAAATTCGAATTGCTCTCCAATGGCTAGTTCTTTTTCGTGCCTATAAATAAGGGATCAAACCTTCTTAGTAAGGTTACGAAAATTATCTACAAGCAAAAACTCTCAAGATTTCAACACGAGGAACACAATCTCAAGATTAATTCTTAAAGTGTTCATCCCTTAGTTCTTAGCAAGAATACTTATTCTCTAGCTTTGGGCTATTTAGAAGATAGGATAGTATTCCAGTTGGAACAAAACAAATCTTACACCCAAAAACTGTTAGGTTAAGTTTGTTATAGCAGGATTTCTATCTAGGGTTTCTAGATTAGATTTCTGGGATCGGTTGAGTGAGAACTTGTTAAATATCTGTTGGTTGTATTGTGTTGGACTAACACATTAGACTAAGTCCAGTTGGTTAAGTAGGTGCCCTGCTGATATGGAAGAGTGGACGTAGGACAAGTTGTCCGAACCACTATAAATCTGTGTGCCTTTAATCTGCTTTACACATACTTGCACACTACTTTTGTTATCTACATGCATATTCTGTACCAGGATTAGACTAGCATCAAGCTACTGATCTGATCAGCTTAACACTTTAGTTATCTGATTCAAACCAGATTGGTCAGAATCTTTAGTTGAGTAAAACTGGTTTTCACACGGGTTAACTAATCTTCCGCACCATCAGTTAAACTGATAGACGCCAAACTTATCTGCCTGTCAGATTAGTAAGTCGGATATCAGTCCAAACTGATCCACTTCGCACTCTGGTCAGACATACGTGCAAATCACATCTGATCCACAAAAAGTTTTTGAATTCTATTCATCCCTCCCCTCTAGACTTCAACCCTCACTGAAACCCGTTCGGAACTTACAAGTGGTATCGGAAGCGTTGGTTCTTCCAAACAACGGCTTTCAATATCATTGGTTCTTGAGGAAGAACCTTTGTGGTCACTTGAACTGATCTTTGAAAACAGTTTTCAAAACTCATATTCTTCCAAAATCACCACAATCATGGATAACACTTCAGGTATGCATCATAATCTACCCATGTTTTCTGTTGATGAGTATGCAGCTTGGTCCATAGACATGAGAGACCATCTGGGAGTGATCAGTAACAGAATTGATGAGATTCTTGAGATAGGACCGATTATCATCTATCACTTTAACCCAGCTGAAGCAGGACAAGATCCTACTCAACCAATTGGAGAAAGAATCAGAAAGAGTCCCTCTCTAATGGATGCAGATGAGAGGAAATTGTCTAATCTGGATATTGTTGTTGCTAGTGTTGGGGAATGAGTTGCCTGAGATCTATCGGGGTGAATATTTAAATACAAATTTAATTATTCAATTATTACTAGCATGAATTAATCCTATATTAATTCAAATAATAATTGCAACAACATATCATGCATATAAAAAGTCACGTAAAACCTACGCATGCGGAATCTACGGGTTTACGTGAACGTACCTCTCTCGGGACGGCAAAGTGGCTTTGGTGGACGGACTAACCAAAAGGACTTCCCAAGTATTCCCTTAGCCCTTGCTCGACAATCCGATTGGAAGGATACTCATGAACAATTAACAAAAGGAAAAAAATAAACTTTGTTGCACCACTTTCGTGGATTTGCTAATATTTCCAGCACATGGAATTGTACTTGGGAATGAACTAATCTTCCCCTATTTATAGGAGAGGGGTTGGACGAATTTTTAGTGATATTTCAATATGGGAAAAGACTTTTCTTGGTCACCAAGAAATCTTGAATATATCCCTTATATTCTTTTTCCCATAATTAAAATATTCCACAAAAATCCCACCTCCTCAACAATATGGATATTTTCGAAAATTTAATGATGCAAGAATCCAAGATTTGGATCTTCTTGAATTTATGAGATATTCTTGTATTTCAAGAAATACATATCTTCCATAATATCTTTTCAAGAAAATCAAGAAAATCTTTCTTGCCCACTATATTTTTAAAATTTCGAAATTTACTATATAGATAACCAAGTGGGAGATTTCTTGAATTTAATGAGATAATCTTGTATTCCAAGAATACATATCTTCATTCCATAACAAAATTCAAAGAAAATCTTTCTCCCTCTTTTATCCATAATTTTCGAAAATTTAGAGGAAATATAAGCAACAATATTTATTTTATTTTAATCACCTTTTCAGTTATTGGACTATATGTTGGGCTACTCAGAGGGCCTTTAGGAGAATTAAGATTGGACCTTCTAATGGATCTTGAATATCTAATATTGAGCCACAATATAATTCAAGCCCATAAATATTAATTAATCCCACTACATAATTAATATCAGACTATCCATCTTAACCCATATTACGATCAATATGGCTCCGGTCATTATTTCCGTGTTTAAGATTATTTCAATTAAGATTATTTAATTAATATCTTTTTGTCCTTGGTCGAGACGGTTCAACATTATTATCCATCTGGGAAACAAATTCCACTTGCAAGATTTGGTATGATAAAACATGAACCTCGAGGGGGCAAATCAAGCAAGCGTGCTTGCACACGATTCTTCGTATTAAATCTTAGCAATCACATGTGACCAATAATATTGCCCAAGATAAAAAGTATTGAATCTCTCTCGATTAAGCTACCCATGATAAGTCAAAGCAATAGTTACCAATCACGTGATCTATTTAAGGGGCGAAGGTTAAGAAACAACGAACCACCGAGGTCTAATTCTTCCTTGTTCGATTAGAAGAATTTATCCTCTGTGGGTCCTATTCAACAAGATCGGTCATGCACTAGTGTAATCTCTTGGTCAAGACAAACCAATCGAGCCTTACACCTCAACCTTTCGCGATGGTTGTTCATTTCCATCTAGGTCGTGAATGGCATACTTTTAGTTACAAGGGAATTACATTAATTTAATCTTATGTGATCGGTATCACTAAATTAACTCTGATGTAACACGCATACAAATTATTGAAGCAGTTATGCGGTAAATATATATAACATTCAATCATATTTAAAGCATCGATGATAAACAATTTATTTGATAAATAAATCGAAAATTGGTTTTCGATTATACAAAGTAAAAAGCATACTTTTCAAATTATAATCCCAACAATCTCCCACTTATACTCAAAAGTCTGCTTTTAAGTATACTACAACACGTCTCGAGTAGTCCGTGACATCTAATGTCACCTATCTGAACCTAATAATTTCTCCCACTTATACTCCAAAGCGATTGGCAACCCGGTCTTGACACCCATTCCACTCATATGTCTCTCGAATGTATTGGAGGTAGACGCTTTGTGAATGGATCCGCTAGGTTGTCCTCGACGCTATCTTTGCCACATCTATATCTCCTCTCTTAACGATTATAAGATGTCTTTCCTTTAATGTGTTTGTTTGACTCGTGGACTCTTGGTTCTCTTGAATTTGCAAGCGCCCCTAGCAGAGATATTGCTAGATAAATTGAGAACACCATCCAAGTCCACTAAGAAGATCTAGAGCCCAATCGGTTCTTTCCTTTGCTTCCTGACTAGTTACCCAAGTCCCATGGTTGAGTCAGTGATGCATTTCTGCTTCACACTCGTCCATTTGATGGCTACACTTCCCAAATGGAAACACACTAACTAAGGCAGATAATTTATGGAATCTAAATCTGATTGGAAATCCGAGTCCGTGTAGCCGATGGGGATTGGAGTATCGATCGATAAATCAACATTCTATTCAGGAGTTCTTTTCGGACACTTGAGAATGTTTTTAATCGCCGTCATCGCGCTTTCCTGGGTTACTTTGATATCTTGCTACCATGCTCACGAAAGCGGATATCCGATCTCGTCTGCAAGAATGCATACATAAGGTTTCCGACAGCCGAAGCACAAGGAATACCTTTCATGTCATCTATCTCCTTTTCCTCTTAGGGGACATTTTCTTGGATAGATGGATTCCAAGTCTGAAAGGTACGAATCCTTTCTTGGAATCTTGCATGCTGAATCGTTTCAAAACCAGTGTTTATGTATGAAACTTGTGATAACCCGACCATCCTTTTCTTGTGATCTTGATCCCAAGGATTTGTCCGGCTTCCCTAAGTCTTTCATATCAAACTGTTTTGAAAGCCATGCCCTTACGTCTGATCACACCTTCACATCATTCCCGATGATCACAATGTCATCTACGTATAGTACTAAGAATACCAATGCGATTAAACACCGTTTTTTATACACACAACTTTCAAACTCGTTTTGATCAAACCCATAAGACTTTACAACATGATCAAAACTTTGGTTCCAAGCTCTAGATGCCTGTTTGAGTCCGTAAACGGACCTCTTGAGCTTATAAACTAGGTGTTCTTGGCCTGTTTCAATGAAACCTTGGTGTTGTTGCACATAGATCTCTTTATCAAGACTTAGTTAAGGAAAAATTTGTCTTGACATCTATTTGCCGATTTCAAAAGTCGAAATCTTGCAGAAGAATCGATAAGAAGAATCTGGATGGACTTAAACATGGCTACGGCGAAAAAGGTTTCCTCATAATCGATCCCTTTCTTTCTGAGTATAACCTTTCGCCATTAGTCTTGCTTTAAAGGTTTCAACCTTCCCGTCCGATCCTCTTTTCCACTTATATACCCACTTGCATCTAATGAGTTTGACCCCATTAAGTGGTTCGACTAGCTCCCACACTCTATTATGAAATATAGAACCCACTTGACTTTCATTCTTTGTTTGCCAAGAATCGTGATCCATATCTTGGAGTGCCTCGTCATATGTCCATGGGTGCGATTAGGGAATCAAGTCCGAGGACTCTCCTATTCCCATGAATCTCTTGGGGTCGTCTAACAACCCTCCCACTATGACGAGGCTCCGGTTGTGAAAAGCGTGATCGTTTGGTATATCATCTAATCTGATTAGCACCGAGGTTTGCCCTCTAAGCTCATTTAAGGTAATCTCATACGGGTTTTCTTTGGTTCATATAGTCTTCTTCCAAAAATCTAAAGTGGGTCTTTGATTACCACCTTTTGATCTTCGGAACTATAGAACATACACCCTTTTGTTCCCTCGGGGTATCCTACAAATAGCCTTAATTCTGATCGAGGATCCAACTTACCGGCTTCCTTGTCCAACATGTAGGCAGGACACCCCAAAGTTCTCATGTGTCTCATACTGGGCTTGCGCCCGGTCCACAATTCTTTGGTAGTTTTGGGAACCGATTTGGATAGCACCAAGTTCAGAATGTAAGTCGTTGTTTCCAAGTTATGACCCCAGAACGACTCGGGAAGATCCGCATAACTCATCATTGATCTAACCATTTCCAAAAGAATTTTGTTGCTTCGCTCTAAAAACCCCGTTTTGTTGAGGGGTTCCGGGTGCAGTGAGCTGGGATACAATCCCTTCATCAGATAAGTAGTTCAAAAACTCATCGCTGAGGTATTTGCCTCCACGATCAGATCGTAGAGACTTGATACGTTTTTCCATATGATTCTCTGCTTGAGCCTTAAATTCTTAGAATTTCTCAAAGGTCTCAGATTCATGCTTCATAAGGAAAATGTACCTTGAGTAATCATCAATAAAATTACTCATAACCTCCTCTTGCTTTGGTTGACATTGGACTACATACATCTGTGTGAATGATCTCTAACACTTCTTTGCCCCTATTCCCCTTGGCTCCAAATGCCCTCTTGGTCATATTACCCTCCAAACATGATTCGCAGGTTGGAATCGATTCAACTTGGAGACGCTCCAGTGAACCATCTTTCACCAACCTTTGGATCCTCTTTGGATTTATATGACCTAATCTTAGATGCCAAAGAAGTGTCTCGTTCACGTCTGATGAACGTTTTCTTTTCTCGGAAATAGTTGATGTGTTATAGGATACATTTCGTGAGTGGTGTGCACAGTTAATTATATAGAGATTTTCCATCAATGTCCCGTAACAGATACACTCATCATTTCAAAAATGATGTCATTCTTATTAGAAGAAACTTAGTGTCCTTTAATCGAATTTTAGAAACTGAAAGTGAATTCTTTCTAAAACTGGGAATACAAAGATAATCTCAAAAAACTTTATCTTCAAAAGATAGGTGCACTTCTCCCACTGCTTTAACTGCTACTCATGTAGCATTGCAATGTCTGCTACTTGCGTAGTATTGCAATAATCGTTACTACCATAACATTGCAATATATGCCACTTACGTAGCATTGCAATGTCTTCTACTTTCGTAACGTTGCCCAGTGTGATGAGGATCTCACTCCCACTACGTTACCGGATCATTTAGAACCCGTGAAGCCAACATGATTAGTGGATCTCGTATCAACCACCCACGAATGAGAAGTATACGCCGCTAAACAAGTTTCAACAACTAGTTCGTGAGAATTACCTTTCTTTCCGTCCCTTTTGGGGTTGGAACAGGCAAAACCTCCATTGTCCTCTCTCACCGCAGCTTAAGCACTTCCTCTTTGGATTTTCCTTGACTCAACAAGCATTCCTCATCTTACCATTGCCCTTGGCAACAGTTGAGTTTTATTGTTTATGGCCTTTGGTCCTCTTCTTTATCTTGCTTACCCTTGGCCTAGAAGATGAAGACGGACCACTTGCCGTCAAAGCTTGAGTTTTGTGCCTTATCATCATTTCTGCCGAGTCCAAAAGTTTGCAACAAATTTGCTAGCGAGGCCAAAATGCTCAAAAACCTTTCTGGGCAGAGAATGAAGTACCAAATTCATCTGAGTCTCCAGATCATAATCTGCGCTCGAGAATCTCAAGTTTGTTCAGATGGGCCATCTATTTTGATGACGTAATCCCTTACGGGTTTTTCCTCCACCATTTTCAGCGACGACATCTCTCGCAAGGTGATCTGACGAGTCCCGCATGTTTTGACTCATCAGTTGGCTCATCTGATTTTGTGTGTCAAAATCCACTTGTGCTTTTGTGCAGTTAGGACAATTATAATTTTCCAATCAATATAGTTTCCATACATATTATATTGACTTTAAGTATAATAACAATGGATTAAAAGGTAACGACATCTTTGAATCGAAATAAACAACTATATGCAATAAGACAAGTATATCACAAGGTTCGATCACATTCATCATATTTAAAATCTCAAAAAAAAAATATGAACATGCATCAGCCAACATCTCAAAACAGTTTAAATAAGCCACGTGGGGTGGGTCATTATTTAAACACATTCAAGCGAGTTACAAACAAGAACGATTACAAACCTTTAATATCGGATTAATAGTTGGCTCCCACTTGACCAATATAAAATGACGGACTTCGGGAAGTATATGCATATCAATTTTATACCTAAGTAATAACCATGATTAAATCTGAGGATTACTATTTCGCTTTGATCGAGCCTCGTTGGGAGGGTCATCATCGCCACTAGTAATAACCCACAATCATCCTTTTGGAATTCATTCATGTGAAACCTATCTTTTGGCCGAATCGTGGGGGAATTTCTCCAAAAGAATTCACAAATAAATAAATCATGGAGGTCAAAATTAATTCAATTTTATTATCCGAATAAAATTGTCAATTAATTATTTAAACATACTTAGTAATTTTGAAGTTGAGATTTTTCCATTTGGCAACCCTCATGCAAACACATTTAAACAAATTAAATAAAGCATAAGATAACACAAATAAATCAAGCAAAAAGAAAAATAAACATATTGGGCACAAATTATCCAACTATCTATGGTTTGATTTTTCTTGACTTGATCTTGAAGAAACACGTCTCGAATTTCTCCCACTCGTTCGTCTCAAAAAAAATACTTCATCTCGAACCGCCACGCCAAGCGGCTTCATGATCGGGATGCGCCAAGATCCGCCGCCACTTGGCACAGGGCCCCTAAGCAACCTCGACCATGCGCCCGTGGGCCGTGTTGTGCCTCGCAAGACGCCGGTATCGGCGGATGTCGGTCGGCGATTCTCGGCGATTCGCATCAGCGACGGCATCCGTCGCGAATCCGCCTTATTTGCCTCTACCTTCGTCCACGTCTTGGCCGGCGCCCGCGTCTCCGCTTGCGCCCGTCTTGCCCGTCTGCTCCGCCTTGACATCCGCCCAATCCGCTTTCGGCTGGGCGCGCACCCGCGTGGCGTGGCCTCATCATCTCATCAGCGCTCGGCCACCGCCTCGCCACCGACCAAGCGTGCCAGCCCGGCGCCCGCCCGCCCCATTACGGATTACGGATTTCGTCCTTTAATTCTTCGTCTCTTTGTTCCCAATCCGGTTTCAATTTATTTACAAAAAATAAATAAACCTAGATCTAGACTAGTCTATTACATTGATCAAATCAAATAAATCCTAGTCTACTCGTGGATTTTCTCACGAGGCAAAACAAATCCGAACGAATCAAATTAAAAAAAATCACAGTTTATATGCATGCAAAATAAAACATTAAAATCCATGACAATTGGATACCTGCAAAACAGATCTAACAGTTCTACTATCAAATTTCAAATTTAATGTCCACGAATTAAATTACAATTTAAAAAATTGAGCAAAGCAGTGGCTCGATACCGATTGTTGGGGAATGAGCACAGATCTATTCGGGGTGAATATTTAAATACAAATTTAATTCTTCAATTATTACTAGCATGAATTAATCCTATATTAAATCAAATAATAATTACAACAACATATCATGCATATAAAAAGTCACGTAAAACCTACGCATGCGGAATCTACGTGTTTACGTGAACGTACCTCTCGGGATAGTGGCTTTGGTCGGACGGACTAACCAAAAGGACTTCCCAAGTATTCCCTTAGCCCTTGCTCGACAATCCGGTGGAAGGATACTCGCGAACAATTAACAAAATGAAAAAAATAAACTTTGTTGCACCACTTTCGTGGATTTGCTAATATTTTCAGCACATGGAATTGTACTTGGGAATGAACTAATCATCCCCTATTTATAGGAGAGGGGTTGGACGAATTTTTAGTGATATTTCAATATGGGAAAAGACTTTTCTTGGTCAACAAGAAATCTTGAATATATCCCTTATATTCTTTTTCCCATAATTAAAATATTCCACAAAAATCCCACCTCCTCAACAATATGGATATTTTCAAAAATTTAATGATGCAAGAATCCAAGATTTGGATCTTCTTGAATTTATGAGATATTCTTGTATTTCAAGAAATACATATCTTCCATAATATCTTTTCAAGAAAATCAAGAAAATCTTTCTTGCCCACTATATTTTCAAAATTTCAAAATTTACTATATAGATAACCAAGTGGGAGATTTCTTGAATTTAATGAGATAATCTTGTATTCCAAGAATACATATCTTCATTCCATAACAAAATTCAAAGAAAATCTTTTTCTCCTCTTTTATCCATAATTTTCGAAAATTTAGAGGAAATATAAGCAACAATATTTATTTTATTTTAATCACCTTTTCAGTTATTGGACTATATGTTGGGCTACTCAGGGGGCCTTTAGGAGAATTAAGATTGGACCTTCTAATGGATCTTGAATATCTAATATTGAGCCACAATATAATTCAAGCCCATAAATATTAATTAATCCCACTACATAATTAATATTGCACTATCCATCTTAACCCATATTACAGTCAATATGGCTCCCGGTCATTATTTCTCGTGTTTAAGATTATCTAGCCCATCAATTAATTCAAGCCCTTTGAAATAGCTTTCGATTAATTAATATCTTTTGTCCTTGGTCGAGGAACGGTTCAACATTATTATCCATACCGGAAACAAATTCCACTTGCAAGATTTGGTATGATAAAGCTTATGAACCTCCCAAGGGGGCAAATCAAGCAAGCGTACTTGCACACGATTCTTCGTATTCAATCTTAGCAATCACATGTGACCAATAATATTGCCCAAGATAAAAAGTATTGAATCTCTCTCTGATTCGCTACCCATGATAAGTCAAAGCAATAGTTACCAATCCCACGTGATCTATTTAAGGGGCGAAGGTTAAAAAACAACGAACCACCGAGGTCTAATTCTTCCTTGTTTTGGATTCAAGAATTTATCCTCTTGTAGGTCCTATTCATTTAAGATCGGTCATGCACTAGTGTAATCTCTTGGTCAAGACAAACCAATCGAGCCTTACACCTCAACCTTTTCGCGATGGTTGTTCATTTCCATCTAGGTCGTGAATAGCGTACTTTTTTAGTTACAAAGGATTTATTAATTTAATCTTCTGTGATCTGGTATCACTAAATTAACTACAGTGTAACACGTATGAATTATTGAATAGTTATGCAGTAAATATATATAACATTCAATCATATTTAAAGCATCAGTGATAAACAATTTATTTCAGTAAATAAGTCTGAAAATTCAGTTTCGATTATACAAAGTAAAAAGCATACTTTTTAAATTATAATCCCAATAGCTAGACACCTCATCATGAAAACTATGGATGCTACTACAAGAGAGAAAGTGAAGTACCTAAAGACAGCTAAGGAAGTCTGGGATGCGCTTGCTGAAATCTGCAGAGGAAATGAACAGATCAAAGATAGCAGACTGCAAGCTGAGCTAGTTGTATTTGAGAAACTTAAGATGCTGCCGAATGAAATAGGATCAATTTGATGGAAGGATCACACGAGGTGTCAACCGACTTCGTGATCTTGGATGAGTAATGTCAAACAAGGATATCAACTACAAGATTCTCAGATCGTTGACTAAGAAATGGGATACCTGTATAATCCCAACAATACCAAGGTGACCGTGATTAAGGACTATCAAGATATTGCTACCATGAAACCAAATGATCTAATATTCAGTTTGAAAGCCCATGAGTTCGACCTGATTGAGAGAGGACAAGGATCAGATGATGTCCCTGTTGAAGCTGCTACAAACTCAGCTAAATCTGTTGCATTCCAGGCAACCAATAGCAGTTCACGTATCGTGGAACCAGTTGGAAACATCATCAGCCAGGCAAACAGATTGCACTCCTAACAAGTAAACTTGAATGAACAAATGTTTAGATGGGCAAGTACAGAAAGTTCTATGATGACTATCGACGAAGCAGAGGAAGAGATTGAAGATCTTCTGACAGATCACAAGAGAGATATCGTTCTTAAGATGATAGGGACAACAGAAGAGATGGCCGGAAAGATGATTGGAGAGACGATTGTAGAGAGAGTAGACGAGATGAAAGATCAGATAAGAGAGGTTCTGATTATAGAAAAAATGGAAAGTCCCTTGACAGATCATACCGAAGAAATGATTCACCGAATAGAGGAAATTCTGGAGATTCAAGGGTTTGCTACAACTGTCAGAAACCAGGTCACTACAGTGCTGATTGCCCCGATCTGACTCCCAAAGAGAGAGAAGGGAAACGGAACAGAAGAGAACCGAGGTACCGAGACATAAAAGCCATGGTTGCAGACACATCTGGAATTGACGATTCTTATCTGCCATCAGATGACTCTGGATATTCATCTGTTGCAGATTTCTATCTGATTACCACAACTGACGATGTCGATGATTTGAACTTCTCATCTGATAACGACATTTGTCTGATGGCCAGAGAAACTGACCAGTCTGAGGTAATCTCTAAACCTTTTGTGGTTTCTTGTTCTACATCTGTTGTGCTTAGCACATCTGCTGGAGAGATTAACCTGCAAGTCTACAATGACCAATTGCTTGATGATCTCTCTAATGCAATAGATACTTATACATGAGTGGAAGTTGAGAAAGATAACCTAAGGGCTGAGAATATTCGGCTTGTCAAGGACATTGAAGCTAGTAAAGCAGTTGAACTAAAATCAGCTGAAACTGTTCAGAAGATGACTAAAGAACTGGTGGTTCTGAAAGTCAGTACTACTGATCAGGAAAAGTTGATTAAGGAACAGTTGGCTTTTAATGAACGACAAGCTGGATAACTCAAAGTCCTTCAGGCTAAGTTTGATGAACTCTTCCGACTGCATGAGAATCTAAAAATATCTGAGGATAATTTTCGTAAGAAAATAGAGGTTTTCACGAAATTTTCTAAGTGTGTTCAAGATCTGAACAACATTTTCGTACGCCAATTGACAAGAAGGGAATTGGGTATGAGAACCCTTCTGGATCCTCAAAGGCCCCGTCTGGTTCACATCAGAAAAGTGTAACCAAACGAGTTTCTGATCAAGATACACAAAAAGTCAAATCTATATCAGATAAGGGAAAAGGATCAGCTGACCAGGCAAGACAAGTGCCGGATCAGAAAGGGAACAGAAATGGAACCCAACTGATCAGACACCAGTCGAGGAATCAACAGAAGAATCTTGTTATTCTGAAGAGACCTCAGCCAAATCAGCAGAGTAGGCCTCAGTCTGGACCATCTCGTAAGGGACAGTATCAGCTGAAGTCAACTCAATCCAAGTTGCCTGACAAGCAAGCTAATGGTAAACTGCTAAGACTATCTATGCCAAAAAGATATGGATCTTTTAATGGTAGCAGTCGTACCTACCCTGGATTAAAAGACCATCTAGGGCTGCTGCACCTGAGCCCCACTGGATTAAAAGAAGACAAGTTTCAATGAAAAATCTCAAGTTTTCTGATTTGTCCAAAGCTCACACTAATAATCATACTGATCAGATTGCATATGAAGAAACGTATAATTATGTAGATGTTTATGGGAGACAAATCAAGCCTTCTGTATTTAACAAAGCTGTCAGATTTGTTTGGATCCCGAAAGGTACTTCTAACCCCCCAAGACCCAATTCTACTGGGGTACCTAAAATCTGATTTGCTCGCAGGCTCGAGTGGGACTGGCTAATAAAGGAGGTGTACAAGCAACTACCTGGTACATAGATAGTGGATGTTCAAGGCACATGACTGGAAGTCAACATCTCCTCAGCAACTACATTGAGAAACCAGGCCCACGAGTTCTCTTTGGAGACGACAACTTTGGTTTCACCAGAGGAGTTGGAACCTTAGTGAACGATTATGTACAAGTTACAAGTGTTTCATAAGTTGATGGGTTAAGGCACAACCTGTTATCTGTATCACAGTTCTGCGACAACGGATTCAGTGTTGAGTTCTCATCAGATCAATGCACAATCAAAAATCGAGCGACTCAACAAATTTTGCTAACTGGCTCCAGAAAAGGAATGATTTATACAGCAGATTGGGACAGTTGTCCAAGAAATGCATGCTTGATTGTTAATAATTCAAAGAGCTCCAATTGGCTCTGGCACAAGAGAATGAGCCATCTGAACTTCAAAACTCTTAACAAGATAGCAAGGATGTCCTTGGTTGAAGGTCTCCCGAATGAAGTATTCTCTAAGGATCAGACATGTACCGCATGTCAGAAGGGAAAACAAGTAAAAGCTTCATTCAAAGAGATACCTTCTCCTCCATCTAGTAGAGTATTGCAACTGCTCCATATGGATCTATTTGGACCAGTTACGCCTCTTAGTTTCAGTGGACGCAAATACACTCCAGTGGTCGTGGATGATTACTCCAGGTTCACCTGGGTTGTATTCTTGTATAAGAAGAGTGAAACTACAACAAAGTTACCTGAACTTCTCAAGAAGATTCAGAATGAGAAGGGTCTCAGCATAGTGAAAATCAGATCAGATAAAGGTACGAAATTCTTGAACCAGTTTATATCTGATTTTTGCTCTTAGTTTAGTATACAACATGAGACATCAGCTGCAAGGACACCACAACAGAATGGCGTGGCAGAAAGAAGAAACAGGACACTTAAAGAAGCTGCACGCACCATGTTAGCTGAGCATGCAACTCAAAGTCATTTATGGGCAGAAGCTATCAATACAGCATGTCACGCGTAGAACAGATGTTCTCTGACTAAGATTCACTTTAAGACACCTTAGGAACTGTGGAAGGGCAGAAAACCTCATGTTTCTTACTTCCATGTTTTTGGGTGCAAGTGTTTCATACACAACAATGGGAAGAGTCAGTTAAGAACCTTCGATGCCAAGTCAGATGAGGGTATATTCTTAGGATATTCCTCAACTAGCAAAGCATTTAGGGTTTTCAACAAACGAACCCTAGTTGTGGAAGAAACACCTCATGTGGTCTTTGATGAGTCAACATCTGGTCAAGAGAAATCTGCAGCAGAGCAAGATGTACCAGACAAACCAGATTCACTAAAAATGGATTAGTTAAGGCTCAAAGGAAAGGATCCTAAATACGTTATTGTATATGTTCCTAACTTTGACCTTGACGATTCACCAGGTCAGTCAGACCCCAAGGTAAGTACAACTGTCAGTGAAGAAGCTGGTACAACTGAGACAGTAACAACTGAACCATCTGGTTCAGGGAGAACACCTGATGTTCCGGCGGACAGACTTCAGCACATGATGAGTCCAACATCAGCTGAGATATGTCCATGCCAAGTGGATCCTACTCAAGTACCTCTCCCAGTCTATAGTGATGAATCTTTATCAGAAGAGGATGATGTTCTCCAAACAGATGACAATCAGGACAGAAGGACCTGGATAACCATTCATCCAACTGATCTGATCATCGGATACCCATCTGATAGAGTCAGAACTAGACATCAGATTGGTGAAAGTGCAATGTATTGTTGTTATCTGTCTTTGAAGGAACCACTCACTGTTGAAGAAGCTCTATCTGATGCGAGTTGGATTTTGGCTATGCAAGAAGAATTAGAGCAGTTTGAGAGGAATCAAGTTTGGGAACTTGTAGACAGACCAACTCACCAAGATGTGATTGGAACTAAGTGGGTATTCAAGAACAAGAAGGATGAGCACAATGTAATAACCAGAAATAAGGCAAGACTTGTTGCTAAGGGATATTCACAATCAGAAGGGATTGATTATGATGAAACCTTTACACCAGTCGCTCGTCTGGAAGCCATTCGGTTGTTTCTGGCCTATGCAGCTCATAGTGGATTTATTGTGTATCAGATGGATGTAAAGAGTGCATTCTTAAACGGGGTACTAGCTGAGGAAGTTTATGTTGAACAACCTCCTGGCTTTGAAATGAGCAACCAAGTGTACCGTTTAAGAAAAGCTCTTTATGGTGAAATAGGCTCCAAGAGCTTGGTATGATACACTATCCCAGTTCTTGATAGAGAATGGATTTACCAAAGGCTTGATTGATCGGACCTTGTTCATAATAGAAGATGGAGAAGACATTCTCTTGGTTCAGATCTATGTGGACGACATTATATTTGGTTCTCCCAATCAGAAGCAATGTGAGAAATTGATGGTCGATGCAAGGGAAATTTGAGATGTCCATGATGGGTCAGATGAGCTACTTTCTAGGTCTTCAAGTCAAGCAAGCTCACACTGGGATATTCATCTGCCAGGCAAAGTACACTAGGAATTTGTTGGCTAAGTATGGAGTTTAATTGTAAAAAGCGAATTCCAATGATATTTGCATTTAAGATGGACCCGGATGAAGGTGGTAAGAAAACTAATCAGAAAGAGTATAGGGCTTTGATTGGATCTTTATTATACCTAACTGCAAGCAGACCAGATATAACCTTCGCAGTAGGTGTATGTGCCAGATTTCAGGCTAACCCCAAACAAAGCCACCTGGAAGCAGCTAAGCGGATTCTTAAGTATCGAAGGCGGAATTTGTAAACTTAGGTTTATGGTATCCAGCAGATGATAATCTAGAGCTTAGTGGGTAATCTGATTCTGATTATGGAGGATGTAGGATAGATAGGAAATCTACATCAGGTACTTGTCAGTTTTTGGGAAGCAAGCTGGTCTCGTGGTTTTCTAAGAAGCAAACATCTGTTGCCACATCTACTTACGAAGGGAATATATGGTGCTAGTAGTCATTGCTCCTAATCGCTCACGGCTTTGTCGCGGTGAGGGACTACAACATAATTGCTACCAATGTGCCTATCTTACGTGTGATAATAGTAGCGATTGTTATCACTCGGAACCGATTTAAGACACAAGATGTAAGCATGTGGACATCAGACACCATTTTATCCGAGACCATGCAGAAAAGAAAAACATCAGAATGGAAAATATTCATACTGATAAACAAAGAGTTGATATCTTAACATTGCCCCTAGCTGAAGTCAGATTCAGGGAATTATGTAATGAGCTGGGACTACTGGACTTAGGAGATGAAGCACTAGAGTATTTTGGTGGCTTGATCTCAAATATCAGTTGGTTAAGAAACTGACAGAAGAAAGAAGGTCAGATGAAGGGGGAACTCCATCTGATCTGTAGGATCAGTTGAAGACTGATCAGATACGAAGAACAGTCAAAGAAGGAATTTCAACTGATGAGAGTAGTACAAAAGAAGATCAATCTGCTATGACTAATTTGTTGGGAAATATTATCAAGGGATAGACAGAATTTAAGATCAACAGATCAGCAGACCAGTTGTCATGAGAAATTGACTGATTACAACATCAGTCAATCAGATACGCATTTCTTTTCTGCTGCTATTTATCTTTGATCTTATATGGTTTTACTGTACTCCAGTACATATGACGCACGTCCTGCAAAACATTAAATGTGGACGTGGGGAACATGTATTAAATGGCTTTTAATACGCCTTTTAAAATCCAAAAGCTGCCGGTTTAAAATCCCTGACCGCACGATTTACTTTAAAATAAATCGCTTAATCGTAAACGTCTATTTTGGGTAATCGATTGACCTCCTGCATCGATTTTCCAAACCCACTTTCCCTCAAAATTTCTATATAAGGAAGAAAAACCCTTCAAAATACACTCTTCCTAGCCCTAAATTTCTCAAAGCACTCAAAGTGACAAACAATTTACTTTCAAGCGATTTTTGGAGCATTTTCTTTAAATCAAAGTCTTTCTAACCAGAATCCCTTTCGAATATTTTCTGGTAAATTGCTTACGGTTTATAACACTTGTTTTCATGTACTTTGTATTATAAATTGCCTTATGAAATATATGTTTGTTTGAAAAGGTTATTCACTCTTGTCTATGATTCCTGTTCTTAATCATGAATGTTCGTAAGTACTCATAATTTTGCATTTCTGTAGATGGCTACATACGGTATGGGAAAAATTATGTGTAACTATGCAACACTTGTTCAACAAGTTGTGGAGGATCGATATGTGATTTTTGCGATAACTCAAGACCCAGAATCACAAGAAGTGGAGCAGATCTTGAGGGAAAACAATCTTGACCACTATTGTTCATGACAAGGGAATCTCGTGATGCAATACGAAGCCCTGGAGCTTCTTCGCAATCTAAAAATCACAAAACCAGGAGATGAGCTCAAGTCGACGGTGAATGGAGAAGATGTCATTGTTTCAAACGCAGATCTAATCAGATTGTTTGCACCTCCCAGAGGAAGGATTTCACCTGCTCACTACCGAGACGATGATGATGAGAAAATTTGTGAAGAACTCTTCCGAGAAGCTGATAAACACCATACTTCTGGGTTTGTAAAACCCATGCTCAAGAGAAAATATCGGCTGCTCTTTGATATACTCGTACAAGAGTATTTGAAATTTGGAATCAATGAAAAGAGAGAGGTCTATCTGAAGAAATGGATTGGGAACTTGAATAAGGTTGCTGTGATACTAAGAGATAAGCTGCCAAATATGGAATGGGATGTAAATGGTCTGAAGTACTACAAGGCAATTCTAACAACTTCAGTCCGGATCTTCGTCCGTCAGATGAGGACCCTCAGGCAACCACAAAGAAGAAGAGGAAAGCAGTAGCAACTGGTCCGGAAGAGGCAGCCCAGCCTGCATCTGCCAAAAGGAAGAAAGCCAAAGCTGGTGGCTCGGGTATAAGAGAAAAGAAGTACAAGCAGGCTCCAATGACTCTGTTCTTAGAGGTAGGATCAGAGGAGAAGGAAATCGATACCGAGAAGGAATCTGCTAAGAGCAAAGCAGAAAGCAAATCAGCTGGCTCCAGCAAGAAACGATCTGACACATCTGGGAAACAAAAGTCCCAAGCTGCTAGTTCACTAGATGAACCTGAGGAAGGACAAGCTGGTGGTGAACTGATTAGGTCCCCTTCTCCCCAATCAAGAGCTCAATCACCTGCCCGATCAAAAGAAAATGAGCTTCAACAGATGGAAATCTCCCCTTCTTCTTCTTCAATGGAAGAAGGTTTAGCTGGAGAACAGGAGAAGGAAAAGGAGAAAGATGAAAGGCAGGAGACTGAACAGACTGAGAAGGAACCACAAAAAGTGGTGTCAGAAGCAAAACCTCCACAAGAACCTGCAAAAGATAAAACTGATATTATGGAAACTGATCAACCCTCATCTTCAGTTGACAAGTATGTGTCCAAGATAGATAAAATAGTTTCTGGTCACATGATCAGACTGCGCATCGAACGAGAACTGGAACTTACTTTTCCTGAACTGTTTGATCACCCAATGATCAAAGATGAAATTGTGGAGATTCTAGCTTGGAGAGATCTGCGATTGAAGACTCTTACTGACTTCATCATCATTATGGAGCAGATGGGTGGAGCTGATGAGTTTGTTGATTATGACTTCGCAATGAAGAAAGCAGCCGGGGTAAACTCACCAACTGCTCTACTGTCTGCTAATGCGGTCAAAAAGCTTATCTACCAAAAATTGGGTAAGACGATTGATGAAGCAGACAAGGAAGATGAACCCCAGAAGGAGTTGGGAATTACCGATGAAGGTGGAGCTGGTGTTTCAGCACGTGACCAACCACCGGAGGCAAACGTGGCTGAGGCAACTGTTGGACCTACTCAAGTTCCAACAGGTCAGGCCATCCTATCGATACCTGCAACTCATGTAACGACTGATCAACTCAAAGAGATCATGTCATGCTTCAAGGATCTGCTGCAACAAGAAGTTGAAAGCGTTCTGGCGAACTCCATCAGTAACACAATTACAGAACATCGCCAGACGTCAGTCAAGGTAATGGAGGAGCAACGACAGTTTATGATTTCCCAGGTAAACGAGCTGAAAGAAAAATTTGCCAAGGATGTTAAGCTAATCACACATGATTTTACAAAAACTGTGGATGATAATCTGGCAAAAATTTCTAACCTGGAGGTTTCTCTACTGGTGGCACTGGACAAGCTAAAAGCAAACGAGGAGAAGCTTGACAAACTATTCTTCTCATTTTCTACTGGCATAGAGAATGCTAAGGCCGAGCTCATGAACAAAGTAAAGGACTTATCTGTTCAAGCTCAAGGGCTATCTGCCAAGGATCTTAATCAAGCTCTTGCCGTCAGTTTTGGCTCCCTGACTTCCCACATTACAGCCTTGTTTGATCAAACCAAAAAGGGGGAAGGACAGGTTGAGAAACCAACTGGCCTGATTAGGTCGACTGAAGAACTCATTCAGACTGTTGAATCACATGGTCAAAGGCTTGAAAGTCTCGATGAGATGGCAATTGAAGTCAGGGCAAGACTTGAATGGGCTAAACTGAAAGGGAAAGGAACTAGCCCATCTCACTCTGCACTTCTACCTCCTCATGTTCAAACTACTCCAAGAGTAACTAGAAGTGCTTCAGCTGCTCAAGTCGAAGCTGATAGAAGATTGGCTACCAGATTGTCTGAAGAGTAGTTAGAAGAAGAAGCTAGACGAAATGAAGAGGAAAGAAGGCAAGAGAAGCTAGTTGATTCTGAAAGCCTGAAAAAGAGGTACTCTGGCTGATTGAAGAAAGGGTTAAGAGGCAAAGATGTGGTAGAGCCACTGATTCCGGCGCAGATGGAAGACATCATTCTGAAAGATGAGAGGAAAGAGGCAAGGATGATGGCCTGGACGAAGATTCGAGCTGAATGGCTACTGGATGCTTATGTTCTGGATATTGTGCCAATTGAAGAGTCTCCAGATGAGGAGTTCTTGAACTGGATGGAGAACAAGCATCCATAATTTTTGAAAGAAGCCCAGAAAGATGCTAAGAGCATACATACCAAGATCACACATCCTCCTTATGATGTGATGGACTACACGAAGAAGGCAGACGGATCATTTGACAGATTGGCATTTGAGAGATTCTACTACGAACTGCTGGGCAAAGCAGTTATTACTGATCCGGGTCAAATATCTGATGTCAAATGGAAGCTATACAGAATCTTCAATGTTCCTCAAAGCCTGAGAGAGATGCCAAAAGGATATAAGCCCAAAGACTGATGACCAGAAGACCTAAGGATCAGTTTCTGTCTTGTTTTTCAATGTACTGTGTAATAGCTATATCTAAATGAAAAACATTACCTTTTCTGATCCTAAGACAATCTCTCACTGTCTTCTGATTACTGATTATATGTCTTTACATGCTGTATACTTATCAACTGATGTTGGTTTCTCATATGTTTTGATTTTATCAAAAAGGGAGAAATTGTTGGGAAATTTATTAAGTTTTGATAAAAGTTCCAAAACAGATGTAATAGGATCAGTCAGAAAATGTTAGCTGACTAATGATTTAGCTTGAGAACTAAGTTGACCAGTTGATAATAATTGTATAGAACAACTGATGTAAAGATAGAATGGATCACACATTGAGGGGGAACTCAATTTATGTCTTGAAGATTAGAAGTAAAAATCAGAAGCGAAGATCAGAAGATCAGAACCTATCTGAAGTCATGAAGAAGACATCAAGACTGAAGACCAGATCAAAGTACATAAGATGAAGTCAATAAGATGAGCTAAGACAACTCACAGATAAGGACTTCAAGTAGGGCAGATCAGGTTATCCGATCTGTTCAGTTCCTATAAAGGTTTAACTTGAGAAGCTACAACCTACTACCAAGACTAGCACTATTGGTACTTGCTAGCCAATGAGAGATTGACACGTTTGTACTGAACTGATAGGAGTCAGGGTTGAAGGCTTAAGAGTTCAACGGCTAGAAAGGACAAAGTTGTATGCTTCCGGCCATGCCGGCTCTGATGAAGATCATATCAACTCTGCAAACCTACCTTAAATAGACCGAAATTCGAATTGCTCTCCAACGGCTAGTTCGATTTCGTGCCTATAAACAAGGGATCAAACCTTCTTAATAAGGTTACGAAAATTATCTACAAGCAAAAACTCTCAAGATTTCCGCACGAGGAACACAATCTCAAGATTAATTCTTAAAGTGTTCATCCCTTAGTTCTTAGCAAGAATACTCATCCTCTAGCTTTAGGCTATTTAAAAGATAGGATAGTATTCCAGTTGGAACAAATCAAATCTTACACCCAAACACTGTTAGGTTAAGTTTGTTATAGTAGGATTTCTATCTAGGGTTTCTAGATTAGATTTCTGGGATCGGTTGAGTGAGAACTCGTTAAATATCTGTTGGTTGTATTGTGTTGGACTAACACATTAAACTAAGTCCAGTTCGTTAAGTAGGTGCCCCTGCTGATAGGGAAGAGTGGACGTAGGACAAGTTGTCCGAACCACTATAAATCTGTGTGTCTTTAATCTGCTTTACTCATACTTGCACACTACTCTTGTTATCTACATGCATATTATGTACTAGGATTAGACTAGCATCAAGCTACTGATCTGATCAGCTTAACACTTTAGTTATCTGATTCAAACCAGATTGGTCAGAATCTTTAGTTGAGTAAAACTGGTTTTCACACGGGTTAACTAATCTTCCGCACCATCGTTAAACTAATAGGCAAACCGATCCTGCTGTCGTCGATCAAGAAGTCTGATATCGATCCAAATTGATCCACTTCGCACTCTGATCAGACATACGTGCAAATCACATCTGATCCACGAAAAGTTTTTGAAGTCTATTCACCCCTCCCCTCTAGACTTCAGCCCTAACTAAAACCCGTTCGGGACCTACAGGCATAATTTATCAAAACTAAAATATCCCTACATATGTTATTGCAGTTATCATTCAATGAAAATGGGCAGCCGATAGGGAAAGAGAGTGAGAAATTGTCCTTCTACCTTGGGGCTGCAGTCAGGAGAGTTATCCATATCATGCTGCCAACCAAGGACTGACGTAGCCCCAAACTGGCTCATTTTAAGGAAGCGCTATGGGATGAACTTTCGGTATGTTAAATATATGCTTATGAAAGTTGTTGTATGATTACTAAATTAGCTAAATTGTTATGTTATATGCGTATAAACTACATTCCTCGGCCTTGGCCATTCAAATAAGAAGCAAATAATTATGCAAGCTGGGATGGCCCTATGGACCCAACTGTTATAAACCGCTGTCTATCTAATATAATAAAAAAAAATTAAAAAAAATATATTAGACAACGGTTTTTAACCGCTCTCCAATTGAGAAGCTTAGACAGCGATTGAAAACCACCGCCCAAAGGGGTGCATTGCAATGCGGTTCAGAACCGTTGTCTAAGTCCTCTTTATAGACAGCGGTTTTTTAACAGTTGTCTCAGCTTAGACAGTTGTTACTTGGACAATCATTAATATAATAATATCACATCAATCAACTTTTCCATCATTCTACCTTATAAAATCCCATAATAAAAATACATTTTAACTATTTATCAAAATTTTGAAATCCAAATACTTCAAAGTACGAGATTTTTCACATCCACTATAATCCCAAAACAAACATAGGACAAAAGTGGGTAGACTTTTAATTATACCACATGAAGTGGACGTGCAGGCTAAAAGAAGGCACTAAGCCTGCATGCATGACTTAAAAGAGTTTTATTAGAAGTGGTATCACATCAATCAACTTTTCCATCATTCTACCCTATAAAATCCCATAATAAAAATACATTTTAACTATTCATCAAAATTTTGAAATTCAAATACTTCAAAGTACGAGATTTTTCACATCCACTATAATCCCAAAACAAACATAGGACAAAAGTGGGTAGACTTTTAATTATACCACACGAAGTGGACGTGCAGGCTAAAAGAAGGCACTAAGCCTGCATGCATGACTTAAAAGAGTTTTATTAGAAGTGGTATTACTTCTTTAATTCTTTTGATTCTCGATCTGATCATCTGCTTTACTAATTGAGCATATTAATAATTATTTGATATTTGAGAAATAATTATTGATCCACGTAATTTAAAACCTTGTAATTGCTTATGATATTATTGAACAAGATGGAGTGTAACCTAGTGAATAGGATAATCAACACCGTGATTGCATCTATTATATTAATTAGATTTCTTGTTGTAGTCTCAATCTTGATCAAGTTGTTTGACTATTATTGTATGAAATCTTAGTTGGCAGTGGAGGAGGAGGCCACCGCTGTAGAGGAGGTGACGGTGGATGTGGAGGCGACGGAGGCGGCAGGGATTGTAGAGGAGGCGGTGGAGATGGTGACAGTCGATATGGAGGCGGCGGAAGACAGTGACCGTGAATGTGGAGGTGGCAGAGGATGCTGAGGCAGATGTGGAGGAGGAGGTGGTAGCTGAAGCAACAGCAGGACAAGTGGAGGAGGAGAGGGCAGCGGTTATGGAGGAAGAAGTGGCATATGTAGAGGAGGTGGCGGAGGCAGTGACGAGGTTGGTGCAGTTAATGGCGGGGGCAGCGCATGTGGAGGAGGAGGCAGCTGCAACTATGGCGGTGGAGGCGGTGTATGTGGCGGAGGCAGTGGTGAGGTTGGTGCTGTCAATGGCGGGGCCGGCGCATGTGGAGGAGGCAACTGCAATTATGGCGGTGGAGGCGGTGTATGTGCAGGGCCGCACCTTTCTTGAAGCGAACGAGTCGATCGACTCAGGTCCAAAATTTTCTTGATATTTTAGGGGCCCATAATTATATATATAATATATATTATGTAAAATGATACTAGAAGTAGATATAATAACCGTTACAGTGACCAAATTGATGCGATTTGTGTTATGTATAACTTTTTTATTTGTGTTATTCAATAGTAAATGGTTTTTAGTTTTAAATTTTAAAATAACTTTTCAGTGTCATATCTCCCAAATATATGTCTGGGTATTAAATGAGAAAAAAAAAAGTAAGAATTAAATATTCAACGCTGATGATATCAATAATTATTTTAGTTCTAATATTTAATTCATTGTAGAGAAAGATAATGAGGCTTCTCTTTTGGATATAGGAAAAAGTAAAAATTTGGAATGAAACAATTAACATGATTTTTAAGAAGTGACTAAAACAGTAAAACAAGTTGTATTTAAATAATTATTTTGAAAATGTTCATCATGTTAGTTTAAATATGAAAGTGTGTTTTTTAGTGTTGGGATATTTTAGTTTTGATAAATTATACCAAAACATTATTAACTTGTGTTATTCAAGCTATTTTACAGATAACAAGTTAAGGGGGAACGAAAGAACAAATTGAGGGGGAACTCATGAAATCAGAAGAAGATGATCGAGATCAGACGAGGCTGCAGACGAGACTGATCGAGATCAGATGAGTTAGATGAGTTCCGGAGTTAGCTGATGAGCTGTGCAAATCAGATGTGAAAAAAAGCTAAAGCCAGCAAATCTGAAGAGAAGGTTGCAGATCAGAAGATGAGCAAAAGAGACTGATCGAGATCAGAGGTGATCGAGATCAGATATGATAACTGGATATGCTAACCTGATGTACTGACCTGATGCTATCCTGAGATGTTGAACTAAAGATATGATGATCTGATCAGTCGAGATGATCAGATCAGGCAAAGAAGAAATCGAGCTTCGAAGTCAATGTGACTGAGGGTCGGGATGTCTGAATTCGTAAGAGTTGAACTCGAGAAGTTTCCGAGTGTCAAGATGCCCGACGCATAAGGTCCATCAAGAAAAGTCTATTTGAATCAAGAAAACCCGAGACTCGAGATAGAATCAAGAAATCAAGACTCAAGATGTCATCAAGACACCGAGGCTCGATAACCTGAATGCTCGGGATAACCGAAGGCTCATATAACCAAGGCTCGATAACTCGAGATAACTCGAAGCTCAGATAGCTCGAGATAACCGAAGGCTCCTGGGATAACTGAAGGCTCAAATAACTCTCGAGATAACTCAAGGCTCGAGATAGCTCGATAACTCAAGGCTCATGACAGAATCAAGATCCCGAGACTCGTAAGAAATCAAGAATATAGCCAATTAGATTCAAATTGACATGGATCAATGAGAGGAAGACGACAAGCCCGAAAAAGTCGCAAAAAAGCTACGCCGTAGTATGGATTTGAATGTGATTCTCTCCAACGGTAACATTCAAATCCACACTATAAATACAAGTTCTTCCTTCATTATCAAGCGTGGATGAATGTGGAAGAGTGTGGAGAATGTAGCAAACGATGCTTCTGAGCTAAGAAGATATGGGTTCCAAAGACACTTCCTGACCAAGGTCGTGTGCGGATGATGCGAGTCTGAAATATGGTCCGATCGTAGAAGACTAAAAGGCAAATCAACACAAGGCACGTTGAAAGGAATTGTGCTCCCGATTCTATATACTCAAGCATTTCCACCATAGAACACGAGAGCGAGAGATACGCGATATATTCAAGAGTGTTCTACCTAGATCTAAGCACAAATGCTATATCCTAAGCTTAGAGAGATTTTCTCATCCTTAGCATTGAGGCTAAACAAATGTAAGGGAAAATCTCAAACTAGTTGGAAACCAAACAAACCTTACCCAAATCAGTTTGATAGGATAAGTTTGTAGGTGAGTATGAACTCGGTAAACATCTAGCAATCCCGCAAGGGAGGATAGGCAATCCCGTGAGGGTGATAAGTCCCGTTTGAGTGCGAACTCGGTAAACATCTGTTCGGTGTTGGACTAACACATAAAACTAAGTCCAGATGGTTAAGTTGGTGCCCCGAAAGGGAAGAGTGGATGTAGGCGGGTTTCGTCCGAACCACTATAAAATCGTGTGTTCTTTACTGCTTAATGTTCTTACTTGTCATATGCATTCGATTACAAGCAAAACAACACACATGTTCTTAAAAGCGAAAAATTTGGAATCACTCTGCCCTCACGCCTGTTTTATATGCATCGCATGTCATGTTTGCTTCCGCACGCGCAAAATGGGTTTTTATCCACCAAAAATCGGGACCATCATTTAGTATTGCACAATATATAATGGCCAGTTATTTATATATTTATAGAATTATTGTCTATTTATATAATGTCATTTAAAAGATACTATTACTTAATATCTTTTATCTTCTACTTTTTAAATATAATACATGTGGTTACTAATTTATTAATATAAATATGAAATGTGCACGTGCGAATAGTGTATGGAACGTGCACGTACAAATCATGCACAAAACCTGTACGAAATATGTACGTACGGATCTTGCACAAAATTTACACAGCTTGTGTACGTACGACAGATCGTGCACGAAATGTGCAAATATCATTCGTACTCTACCTAGTTAAACACCTATGAACAGTCATTATATGTGAAAATATTAATAAAAATATGCAACACACATTATGTTATATATTAAAAGGGTCCAATTTTAGATTTGATTCGGGCTCTATAATTTATAGAATCGGTCTTGCATATGTGGAGGAGGTGGCGGAGGAGGTGTTGAGGTTGATGCTGTCAATGGTGGGGACGACGCATGTGGAGGAGGCAGCTGCAATTATGGCGGAGGAGGCGTCATATGTGGAGGAGGTGGCAGAGGCCGTGGTGAGGTTGGTGCTGTCAATGACGGGGACGACACATGTGTAATGTTCCCCAACAACATGTGGAGGAGGAAGAGGGGGAATTGGAGGAGGCGGCAGCTGCAATCATGGAGGAGGAGACGTCGTATGTGGAGGAGGTGGTAAGGGTGGTGCAAGAAAGGGCAGGGCGTCAGTTGTTTGAGGTTACAGTGGTGGACGCAGTATACAGATGTGAACGAGGAAAAGGTGGTGACAATTGAGGTGGCGGCGAAAATTGAGGAGGTGGCGCCGCCCGTAAGACACCGAAACTGAAAAAGTTTTCCATAGTCTTAGTTCAGTGAGATTAGAAACCATTTGAGAATAGAAGATTGAGATCTTAATTAACAAATTACCCCAAGTGTATATGAAAAAAACTTAATCGCTAATGTAATCATTACTCTCTATTTCTTTTTCTTTTTTTGGTTAATTCTACATCATTTCTTTTTTCTTTATTTTATCATTTTCCTTTCTTAAATAGTCTACCTTTCTTAGTAATATACTTTTTTTAATCATTTATTCATAATTTTCACTTGATTATATTTCGTTACACATTTATTTTAATTAGTCTACCTTTGGGTTTTTAACTTTTATAATAATACTAAAACAAATTTTATTCATTTGCCTAACGTCATCTGCGCAGAGTGGGTGAACTAGAGTTATTATTAATAATTACTAATATTGTATATATTTTGTCCACGTTCTTGGTGATTTCATGTAATTGCATTTTGTAAGCTTATACTGTGAAGGGTATTCCTTATACCCAAAGCTTTTGATATTAAAAAGCACATTTTTCTTGATATAAAAAAATTATTTGCATAGTACCCTTTTTATAAGTGTGCTCATATTCCACAAGTGAGCTCGTAGTTAGAAGTCTTTTTCAGCTTTAGAATCTTGGCCCAATTTGATTTTATGTGCATTCTTGTCACATAGTGAATGAGCTGAAGTGTGTATAATAAAATAATTAAATGGAATCCTATGATCTCTAGATGTCAAATTAAAAATATGAGAAGAATAAAATTAATTTAAATGCTAACATTTTCATCCGTGAGGTCTTCACATCAAACTGGAATTATAAAACTTCAAATTGATTTCCTTTTTCTTACTGTATATCTAATTAGAATCTTTTAGAATGAGCCTTTATATATATATATATATATGTATGCGTAACTTGATATATTGTCTTAAGTACTTCTCCACTCACAATATGTTGTCATAAATTTTGACATTTAATATTGTCTTCATCTTTTTTCACCATTAAGTTGTATATACATAGTATAGTGATGCATTGATACAATCATCGGGTGGAAAATTTAACATTTTCTTATAGTCCACATTCCATGGGCTCACGAGGATAAACAAAGATCATGAAATCAAATCTAAAAAAAAATGTAGCGGCCTAATTCATAATAAATTTAAAAAAACCCCAAACTCTAAGGTGGGTCTCATGTGCGTCAGGTACATCGTGCACTTCATAGTATATTCTAAAATCATTCAACTGGTTGCACTGAAATATGCAATTTGTTCACACTGAATCGTGCAACTTATTTCTCATATTAATAGTTGCACGGTTCAGTATAAATAAATTACATGATTCTAAAATACATTATTAATTGCATGGTGAACCTGGTGCGTACAAACCTTAGCCAACTCTAATAATGATGATAATAATGAGTAATAAATAATGGAACAGTTGAATCATATTATTTTCCCGTACAATTACAGGGCAGATAGTATACTAGAGACCATATTGTACATTGCACCGAAATAATTATGATTTTGATGATAGTCTATTTCACCATTTCCTAAATTTAATAGTTGTAGAAAAAACAAAATCGATTCAACCGTAAAAATAATCTTTTGAGGGTAATCAGATTGATTTACTGTTCAACCGATTTTTGAAAATATTACATCGACACTCGATTTTAACGAGAGAAAGCTCTCATTAAAAGACAAGTATAATCACCCAGATACATGATATCAGTTCCCGGTTCAATTAATTTTTGAAAACATTGCACCGACTCTCGTTGTTAACGACAAATGGGCCTTCATTAAAAGATATGTATAATCACCCAAATACGTGAGAGCTGGATTTCGAACCCGACATCTCACACGCATAATCACCCAAATACATGAGAGTTGGTTTCGAACTCGACACCTTGCGCGCATAAATATGTGAGAGATGGGTTTCGAAGTCGAGACCTCTTGCGTGCAAGACTCTTATGTGCTCTAGCGTTGCTTTCAACTAGGTGACTATTCATTGAATTCTCACTTCTAATAAGTATATATCATATATTTTTTGTATTTTTTTATTTATATATATAATTAATTAAAAATAAACATTAATTGAAACATAAACATGCCCCAACATGTGAAGCAAAACTCTTATGTGCTCTAGGCTAGGTGATTTCATTAATTAAATTCTCACTTCTAATAAATATATATCATATATAATTTTTAGCGAGAAGACTATTACTCCCTCAAATTCATATATTTTTCCATGTTATATATATTCAAAACAGGGCACTAAAATACAAGCAACTATTTGAAAGTACTTCAACAAAAACATGAAAGGTTGTTAAAGGAGGACGTCAATTACATGACATCAAACTTTGGTATTGGATTGAACAATGGAAAAGTACAGTCGATGATCCACCCTTACAAACTGTTTTCAATTTCAAAATCAATGTTGAAAGATGTTCCAACATCGAAGTGAAAAAATCGGAGAGGAAAGATGTATATCTTATTTATTACTTATTATTAAGTTTTATTAGTTGGCTACTAGTATTATTTGACTAAAATTATTAGTTGATCTAGGCTTGAAACCAACCTTATTAAAATTTTAGCTCAAATATCTGCAGGTAAGACCCAACACAGTCGATCATCTGCTTACGATGAGTTCGATGAGGATGTTGAGATTAAATGTTATGCATACATTGATGAGATAAAAATGGTATTTCCTAAATTTTACTTGAGAGGAAGATCATTTATAATTTTCAAAAAATACACACAAGAAAAAATAACAATTTAAAAAAATTGTGTTTGTTTCAAGGAATCTTGCATTGTAATAGCGATATGCCACAACATAGATCATTCATACAATTGGTTCTATCATGCATGCCAAAAGTGTACCAAAAAAGTTTCCCTTAAAAATAGACTGTGGACTTGCGAGAAGTGTAACATTAATCTGAATTCGGTTAATACCAGACAATATTTCAAAATTACTAATCATATCTTTAAATTTTTTTAAAATATATTTTGTTATTATAATATCATACTTTAATATAATACTTCTTTTAGGTTCAAGATCACAACCAAATTGGATCAACATCTTTGATTCTATTCGGCTGCTACGTGCTCATATTGAAGGAAAATGTGTCAATGATCCTTCTAAAAAACATTGATTAAAAGTGATTAAAAATCGGATTGTGCAATGGAACGAGATTGATTGTTACAAAGTTTGAAAATCATGTTCTCGAAGAACAAATTATTTCAGGAAGAAAAATTGACAGTGAGTTATACATCCCATGAATAATGTTGAGCAACTCAGATGAAGCATTGTCTGTTAAGTTTATTAGGAGACATTTTCCAATTCTTTTGTGTTTCGCCATGAGAATAAATAAAAATCGTTAGTTATATATTGCAGTCGCCAGAGTCAAAAGAAAAAGAGAATTGAAAATATTTTGTCTCGATTTCGAAGGAAAATCGTGCAAGTAATAGCTCAAGTGGTTAGAGCTTCACTATCTATGTCGTGAGATCATGAGGTTCGAGTTACCATTTGTCCGATAAAAAAAAAGTGGTCTATAAATTCTTTTTTTAGTGAAATTTAATAATTTTGTTAATATTTTACATTATTGTCGAATAGCTCATATTAAAATTAATAATTTTATTCATTAATTTACTAATTCAATTCATTATTAACATTCAAAATGAAAAAAATAATTAATTTGTCTTTTCTAATGGTGAAATCTTTCATATCAAATAATAAAAAAATAAAATTTCTTTAATAATATAAAATTTATTTCAATACGTAATAATAATTACTAATAGACACAATTTTTAAGACACTCCACCTATTAGATACTCCCTCCGTCCCGGTATAAATTTCTCCTTTCTTTTGGTTATTTTAATTAAGGAATAAGTTTTTGGGAATTGGGAGAGAAAAAAAGATATATGGAATAAGACAAAAACTTGTATGAAATATTGCATATAAGTGATATGTGCAATTGAGCTTTTTTTTTATTTTTTTTTCTCGCGGGTCAAGAGGACGGGTTAGGGCAGATTGCTGGTGGGCTAACAGGCTTTCTTCATCTTTTTTGCGTCGCGCAGCACGAGCGCTGTTAGTTTTCTTCTTCTTCCATTTCTCTTCAGATTGTTGGCGGATCTCACGGGTTCTTCTTCTTCGTTCGTGCCCTAATTTCTTGTCCAATTTAATTTTCTTCAATTCGCTCCGACCACTGAATAAAATCAGGTTATTCAATTTAGTTTTTGATGTGGATTCTGCGAGAAGAAAGGAGAATATGTGTATGGTGTTTGAATTACCCCTCAACACAAAGTGTGTGGTTAAATTCAGATCCTTCTGCACTATTTTCACGTTGTTCTGTAAATCTGTAATTTTAGACTGATGATTTTTTTGCGTTTTTACTGGTTTTTGTTCATGTAGTAACACTCTTTTGCTCATATGTTAACACTCTTTTTGTTCATGTAGTAACACATCAAGTTGTTCTTTAAATCTGTAATTTTGGACTGGGAATTTCTTTTCGCGCTTGTACTTGTTTTGTTCATGTGGTAACACTCTTTTGCTCATATGGTAACACTCATTTTGTTCATGTAATAACACATCAAGTTGTTCTTTAAATCTGTAATTTTGGACTGGGGATTTCTTTTCGCGTTTGTACTTGTTTTGTTCATGTGGTAACACTCTTTTGCTCATATGGTAACACTCATTTTGTTCATGTAGTAACACATCAAGTTGTTCTTTAAATCTGTAATTTTGGATTGGGGATTTCTTTTCACGCTTGTACTGATTTTGTTCATGTGGTAACACGTTTTTCTTCATAGGGTAACACTTTTTGTTCATGTAGTAACACTTGTTTTTTTTTGTAATATGTAACACTGTTCATAAATCGTTGTAATACTATGTGAATACTCATGTGTTACCATATGAACAATAATGTGTTACCTTGTGACCCTTGTTACCTTATGAATATTTATGTGTTACAATATATTTTATTACGTGTTACGTAAGATATGAATTTTTTTTCAATATAACAATGTAGTAACACTTATACATAGATGTAGTAACACACCAAAATTTGACAAAAAATAAAATAAAATAATTATGTGTTCATTAAAATTGAACCCACAACCAAATTCATTAACAATGAATCTGAACCACTAGGCTACAACACATATTTGATAAAAATATCCTTCTATAAATACATATTCGATCTCGCCAACCTGAAGCCTAATGCCTACGCCAAGACAGATGTATTTGCCGCCCCTTCCGCCTCTGTTGACCTCACAATTTTGACCATTTTTTGTCTTATTTATATTGACAAGACATAACATTTAGTGTCTTAATATTTCACACAAGCATACCAAATAATGAGTGGAGTAGTGAGTGGCGGAGCCACACTATAAGTTTGGGGGGCCATGGCGCCCCCCTCCCCCCAACCCCTGCCTATCAACTATATACCCCGTATATACAAGTATACTATAGGCTTTCCCCCGATCAAAATGCCCAAAACTACCTAATTTACTCACTTGTGCGCATAAAACTTCTCTTTTACTATTATTTTATTATTTCCTTTCCACATAATTTGCCAATCACTTTCTTTTAGTTAATATTTTCTATTTATTTAAATGAATACTTATAACATATTTTAAATTTAATTTTCGTTTTATATAAGAGGGACATTATAAATTGTAATAGCTATATGAATAATGATATATTTTAAATAATTAAGATGAATATTGATTTATTTAAATGCATATGTAATATATTATATTTTATGAAAAGAAATCCATATGAGACAGTATGTTCCGTTTCACCGTGAGACCGTTTTGCACAAATCTGCTCATATTTTATTAATACAAATAATGTTTAATCAATCAAAGTTTATTTTTCAACTGGCCCCCCTCAATCTTAGATCCTGGCTCCGCCCCTGGAGTAGTGAATGACAATTTTTTGTAATACTGTGTGAAAAGTGATGATAAGAATATGTGTAGTTGAGTTACTTTTTCTTTTATGGAAAGAGAAACTTATAATGGGACGGATAAAAAATGAAAGTGAGAAACTTATAGTGGAACGGAGGAGTACTACCTTATTAACATGTTACTAAAAGGTACGAAATTGGATCCTAAATATAAAATCCACAATTTCTCAATTCAATGAATAGATATTGGAGGTATTTTTGTACACGTGATTCCTATTTTGTATTGGTTAGTAATTTTATTTTTGATAGTATACATTCCAATGTGTAATTCCAAATTGTACCTAACAGTGAGCCCTCTTATTTTTTTTACAATATTTTTATATTATGCATATTATATTTAATTATGTTCAATTATAAATTGATCAAATTATAAGGATTCATTTAAACAATTTATAATTATGTAATAATAAATTATTACATGTTAATACATATAACAGAACTATGAAATATCAATATTACAGTTATAATATACTCCCCCTCTCCATAATATTTATACCCACATTTTTGGCACAGTATTAAAAAAAAAGATAAAATAAATAAAGTAAGAGTTATAATATATTGTAGGGTCCACTTATATACAAAATGATTGTTTGTGAATGTAGTTGGAGAATAAATATAACGTATATGTTTACATAAAAGGCATAAAAATAAATTTGGTGGACAAACAAATAAGAAAAGTGGAAATAAACTTGGTGGATGAAGGGAGTAATACTTAATCAATAAGAAAATAGAATAATTAGTGTTCAAAAAAAAAAAAAAAAACTAAGAGACTATTTGGTTGGGTGCAATGAAAGGGATAATAGAAATTATTCCTCTTAATACTGCTTACAGATTTAATGTGTCCGTAATGAAAATAAAAGTAAATAATTGATTACCCTATTTTCATCACTCATTCAACCCTCCTCACATGACACCCAATGTTAATTTTTTAATCAAGCAATAACCATGCAATCAATAAACTCATAATGATTGACAAGATAACCATTAACATTATCATTCACAAGTTATACCAAGAGGGCTCTAAATAAGAAAAAGACTTAATGTGTGGCACTCACACACAAACTTAACATCCATACAGAAAATAGATGAAGACATCCATCGTAGTTCCTGTTGGATGGAATCACCTTCAACATCATCAGAACCTTTTTCCAGAATATCACTTGTTTATACAAAATGCTCTTCATCAATCATTTGTAGGACCTCAGGTCAGCATGAGTGTCTTTGTACCTCTGAAGTAGGTAATCTTGGCATTTGATTGGAGGGAACCTAGGAAAAACATTATACAAACTATTATTTGATGATCTCATACATGAGATAGGTTCTCATCACATGTATATTATATGATCCAAGGTTTATGGAGATCCACCTCAATCACACTTTTAAAGATATATATGACCTAAATACTAAATTGGAGACCCGTACATCTATGAGACCGTCTTGCACAAGACTCCCTCTTATTTGACATATGCTATTCTTGGAAATTATTTGTGCCAAAAAAATATTTCATTTTCTTAAGAACAATAATTATTAACTTAACTTACTTTGGAGGGTTCTTGTCTGATTGGCATGTGGGTAAGCATTCAACGATGCAATCATGATTAGGCTCAACAAAAAACGCTATCTGCCACCAATTAAGCAACAAAAGTCATGTTTTCACAAAGCTAGATTATACAAAGAACATAGATGTAGTAGAATATCACTATGGAAAAATATCTGAAACACCTACGGCATTTAAAAAAAAAAAACATTTAGGGTATGTTTGTTTCGTAACTCAACCAGATGGACTTAGGACTTTAAAATAACCACGTCCTGTTACAGTTTGAGATTTAAAATCAGACTTCAAAATTCATTTTTATAAGTATATCTACACACCTATTTTCCCAAAATTCAATATAGTCACATCATTACTTTTCTCAATCTGACACTCTCAATACAATATAATAATACTACATCAATCATTGATTTGGCATAAAACAAAATCACATCCTAACAAAATCTCAAAACAAACACATATTTTTTACTATTCATTAAAATTTTCAAATCCATAGGGTTCGAAGTCATGATTTCCCCCGCACACCTAAATCCTGAAACAAACATACCCTCACTGATCACTATTGTTATCAATAACTAAGTTTTTCCCAAGAAGCAAAGTGCAGGTTTAGCTCGTATTCTTTCATTTATTTACTCTTTATCAGTAGTATATTTGGTTCTTGGCTATTAACAAAAATTATTTTCTTAGTTTACCCAAAGCATGTGTACCTCCTTACCATCTTGCTTGCTTACGCAGATTGCTGACTGCAAACTGAAAGAAAGTAAACGAGGATTTGAAAAATTAAACAAAAAAGGAACTCCTGAAAGGACGTCAAAGGTCTTACTGAATATCTTTCTTGGCCGTTACCCAATACTCGGTGCAGTGTGGATCTGTGAAACACATTAAGTATACAAGAATTTAGATAGAGTCCATAAACTGCTCCAGTGCAAAATGTTATATAATGAACACAGAATTAAAAGGTGAGGAAACAAAATCAGGATCAAACTGCAAAGACACCTGCTTTTAGCTTTACAAACTGGTTATTTAAAACTACCTGAAGTAGCAGTTGCTCCAACGCTCCAGCATATCACCAAGATTAACTATAAATGCCCTGTATTCACATCTATGTAAGCAAGGATCCTTGACTATCTTGCAATTATAATGGCAACATAAGAAAGTCAATCTTAATCATTCATATTTTAGTCGTTCACTTAATCATAAGCAATAATAATAATGACAAGTACCACCAGCTATTTAACACGTTGATATTTGTTGTCAGCAGATGAAACAAACTAACAGACTACTACAACGAATTTTCCAACTTGTCAAGGATAAAACCTGCTATGTATAGAGGAAAACCAAAAGGCATCTTTGCACTGATATTCGGCTACCACTAGTATGAGTTTCTATGCAAAATAATACATTGGATGTTCCTATCCATATAATTTATACTAAGCATTAATAATCAGGGACAACAAAACAGTTTCAGGCATGTAGATAAACTTGTAAAGAGCTTTTAAAGCTGCACCCTTTTAATGGCGGTACATTTTCCCAGATCTGAGGCTTAGCATCCTTGTCTTTGCATATCTGCACATATTACAAGTTCGAGACTAACTTCGGGAATTGGTGAACAGACGACATACTAAAGATTATTAATCACACATACCTGAAGTCCATAGGTATCATCTGTTGCCAGAAGGGTGATTAAACCATAATCAGAATGTGCACCAGCTCCAAAAATTCCCTTTGCGGGCTCAGAATTTCGATCTAAGTTGTGTTATGATTTATGAAATGTTCAATCTCTATTAATATAAATTATGATATATTAACTACTTCTGTTTAATCTCGATAACTCTTACCTTCATAATGTAACAGACGCAAGGTCGCAATGGGTGTCCCAAGCATTTCAGGTTGATCAAAAAAGTTAATGTCTAAGTCTAATGCCAGCGCTATCAACCGGGAAACTTCTCTTGCTACCTCACTGTGAAAACCCAAAGTCGGAAGAAGAACGATATAAAGTAATAAAATAAATATCGATTTTTATGGAGGTTGGTGCAATATATTTTTTCTTAAAACATTAAATAAACTTTCAAAGGACTAGCAGTATCATTATGTGTTCCAAGATAATGGCTAAAAAACAAAATTAAACATACAAGGGTTTTACAAATAAACATTTATCATTTAATGGCTAAATGCTTCTAAGGTACTATCTCCATGTAGCTGCTGCAAGAACACAATATAACACATCATAAACATCATTATATCCTCTTATCTAAACAATACATCATGTGAAAAGCCATCTGTACTGGTTGTGTCCAAATTTACAATAGCCAACATTTTTCTAGAATATGTCATTTTAGGAAACATGTATCAGATGTGCTAACAAGACACATATATCAGACAAAAGATATCAAATAATTATATAACAAAGATAGATAACGCTCTTGCATCAATTGATGCGGGGGGAGATGACAACACTGAAATTGCATGGATATATTTTGACGAGATAAAACTTACAGAGCTTTCTGATGATATTTCTCCATTGTTTCCCTCCATCCAGGCAAAATATCTTATACAATCCAAAAAAATTAATAAGTTCAAACCATGTGCTTTGGGCATGCAATTATGATTTAAACTAGATATTCTTCAATGATGTTTCTAATGTTACCTTCAGACGGCCAAATGTTCGGCCCATAGAATGGTTTCTGTGCATCGGGATGATCTTCCAATAATTCAACACCAATGTAATATCCCTCCTTATAGTCCCCTGAAACAGGCCATTAGAAAACCATCGCTAAACTCGAAGAAAAATGTGAAATTCTTTTAGCTGCATCATGATAAAAAAGGGGGGACACCACAAACCATGTTTCTGACTGTAAGGATCCAAATGTTCATCAAGTAGCGGTGTATAGCCTCGATGTTTCTCGTTCCTTAAAAGCTTCATCTTTTCCCCCATGGGCAAATTGAAAAAGCTTTTACTTTGAGAGAAAACCCGATGCATGAATTCCTCATCAATTCCATGGTTGATGACATAAAAGAACCCAGAATCTAAGCAGGCCTGTTTGAAGAATTGGAATACCAGGAAAAGATACTAGGAAAATTAGGAAATTGTAAAAAACAAATAATAAGTTTCATCAAATCTAAAGTTACAGTCAGAAAGCTACATAACTTTTTATCTCTCAGTTTAACTCGTTCAAAACTGAGAAAAATGCCTTTAATGAAATATAAGAGAACTATGTGTTACACAACTTGAACAAATACCAAAACCAAGTAAAATTCAGCAGTTACAGGTGTTTCTCTTTTAAAAATGCTCAATTCCTGTTATGTTTCAAACGCAAACTGATCAATACACCAAAAGAAAAAAAAAACCCTGTACTCTTAATTGATCAAAAGTATTAACAGGTAACCTAGTACCTAGTGCTTATTTAACTAATTGAGCTCCCCAATTTTATTTTAATTTTCGGATTGAAATGAATTTAAAGTTTCAAGAATCATACATAGGCGCAAAATAGCAAAAGATGCTTGCAGTACTAATTTTTCAGATTAAAAAGAAATTCAAAATCGAATGAATCTTAAATAGGTAGCGTAATGGAGTGCCTGTTTAAGGAGGGAGACAGCGGAGTGAATATGAGGAGTCGAAAGATCAATGCAATTGAGCGAAGATTCTTGAACCCTCGAATTCGATGTCTCCATCGGTTCTTGAGTTTGTTTCCTTGTAAAACTATTGCCGTTGCTTTTTCGCAGGTAATCAATCAGCTCTGCGCCTAGACGTTGATCTATGTGGTCACTGATACTTTAGCACAAAATTGTTCGGTACCCCTCCTTTTCTTTTTCATCAGATTGTCTATAAATATATAAAATAAAAGTTTTTCAAATTTTCAAGTGTATATTTTAGTCACACTTGTTTTATGGTAAAAGAGTATACTTCATTTTTCAGAAAAAAAAAAGTGATTTAATATTAATTAATAACATTTCTTTCTTTTATTTTTTATATTTTACTTTTCAATAATACTAGTAACTGAACTCGGATTATGGTTGCACAATTATTTTAAAAATCATAGTAATATAGATTTTGAAAAACTCTACAATGGTAAAGTGCAAAAAATATTTGAAAGAACTCCGAATTCATAATTCATATTTAATACACAGTTTAAAATTAAATACAATTTAAAAGAGCTAAAAAATATGATACACGATGTTTGCGCTTGGAATTTTGATTATAGAAAAGCTTATACACATTTTGATAACTCAGTTGAAACAATTCTGTAAATAACAACAAATAAATAAATTGAACATGAAAAAAAAATTAAATTAAGCTAAAAAATTATGATAAAAAAAGTACAAACATGAAAAGCAATAAATATTAAATTAATTAAGCAAACATGAAAATTAATAAATATTAAATTAAACTAAGAAATTCTGATTAAAAAAAACAAACATGAAAATCAATATATATCTATACATATCTGTTAGGAAAATTTATAGTTTTGATGAAATAACCAAAACAGTTGTAATAGGATCAACCAGACCTGTTAGTTGACTGATGAATCAGATAGGAACCCAACTGATAATGTATAGACAACTGATGAAATAGTATAGGTCATAATTCGGTTAAGTACTGAAAAACAGAAGACTGAAGATTAGAAGACTAAAAGACCTACTATGACATATCATCAGCAGAGTCTCAAGTTGTGCTAAGATAACTGGAACCAGAAGACTCAAAGGTAGCCTGATCAGTTTATTATTGATCAGATCAGCTAAGTCAAAAGACCTAGAAGAATATATCCAAGGCATACAAGTCGATCAAACAAGAAGAATGTCAATCTAGTTGGTTCTGCAAGGCGCCGAATAAGTGTACTTGTTAACCAATAAGAAATCGACACGTATGTACGGATCTGACCGAGAGCTATATGGAGTATCAGGGTCAAATGGCTAGAAATGACGACTTTGCATGAAAACGGCATGGCCAACCCTGAGCACGTCACTTCATACCTGCGAGCTACCTAAAATAGCCTGAGATTCAAATTGCTCTCCAACGGCTCTTTGATCTCAAGGTCTATAAATATGGGATCACTCCTTCAAAGTAAGGTTACATAAATAATCAAGCTTCACACATTCAAGTCATTTCCGCAAGAACACAAGAACATCAAGTTTATCTTCAAGTGTTCATCCCATACCTTCTTAGCGGAGATTTATCCTTTAGCTTTAGGCTACTTAAATGATATGATAGATTTTCAAGTTGGAAACAAAACAAATCATCTTACCCAAATCAGTTTGATAAGTTAAGTTTGTTTGCAAGATCATAAGCTAGGGTTTCTACTTTATTTTCTGGGATTGTTGAGTGAGAACTCCATAAACATCTGATTGTACTGTGTTGACTAACACTCTAAACTAGTCAGTTCGTTAGTAAGTGCCCTTGCTGATAGGGAAGAGTGGACGTAGGATAAGTTTTTCCGAACCACTATAAAATCTTGTGTGATTTACTGATTTACACTTACACACTTGTTTAAACTATCATGCATGTCTTATGAAAGACCAGTTCAGCACCAAGCTACTAATCAGATTAGTTTGACACTTTATCTACTGATCAGTCAAAACACTTAAGACTGATTTTCTGAAGGGTTTTTCTACACGGGTTAAAACTAGCTTCCGCGCATCAGTTAAATTGATAGACATCCAACTGATCAGTTTCACAGCAGTCAGTAGGTTAGATATCAGTCCAAGCTGATTTACTCACACTCAATATCAGCACCTGCCACTCACACAAATCACGCAAAAAGTTTGAAAGTCTATTCAATCCCCCTCCCTCTAGACTTTCACCTCATTAAACCCGTTCGGGACCTACTAGTGATATCAGAGTAGTGGTTCTTTTGACTACTAGCTTTGAATATCATCGGTTCTTGAGGAAGAATCTTTGTGGTCACTTGAACAGTTCTTGAAAAACTGTTTTAAACTCATCTATTTTTCACACAAAATCAGCATGGAGAACACTTCTGGTATGTACCATGATTTGCCCAAGTTTTACATCGAGGAATATGATGACTGGACGTATCTTACGGAGAACCATCTTGGTGCTCTCAGTTCGCGGATGATGGAGGTCAGTCGTGAAGGGCCGATTGTGATTTATCCCTCAAATCCTACTGAAGGAGGTGATAATGATCAATCTGCTGGAGCATTGGTTCATAAGAGTATTCACCTGATGGATGCCGATGAGTGAAAGCTACACAACCTGGATAAGGTTGCTAGAATCGTCATCCTGAAGACTGTAGACAGAACAACTCTCCAGAAGATCAGGTATAGCAGAACAACCAAACTAATGTAGGATGTTCTTGCTGAGATGTGTGAAGGGAATGTGCAGATCAGAGACAGTAAGCTACAGACAAAATTTGTTAAATTTGTGAAACTTAAGATGCTGCCAAATGAGAGCATCGATCAGCTTGATAAAAGGTTTACTGTTATTCTCAATAAGATTTGTGAATTGGGAAAGGAGTTCACTGATAAGGAGATCAACTACAAAATACTGAGGTCCTTGACTAAGAAATGGGGCACAAAGTAACGATGATAAATGATTGTTAGGATATCTCCAAAATTAAGTCAAGCAAACTGTTCCTATGCTTGAAAGCTCAGGAGTATGATCTTGACCAGAGAGAACTAAGTGATGATGCCCCAGCTGGCACAAATCCTAAATTTGTTGAATTTCAGGCAACCAGTAGCACTCCTAGATCTACTGAACCAGTGGGGAAGGACATCAGTCAGGCCGAATAATTAGCTTTGCTGAACAGAAAGTTCAAACATGTGAAAACTAAGGTTGGGAGATACAAAAAATTCTAGCAAGACTACAAGAAGATAAAAGGAAATGACAAGAGATCTACTGATATATCTGATGACAGGAACAAACCTGATGACAGAAACAGATCTGATGATAGAAACCAATCTGATGGCAGAAGATCAAATGAGGACTACAATTCCGATCGTCACAGACAAACTGGAAAGTCTCCTGAGAGATCGTATAGGAGAAGAGATTCGCCAGCAAGGAGAGAAACTGATGAAGCATGTTCATGCTTCAACTGCAAGAAAGTAGGTCACTTCAGTTTTGACTGCCCTGACCTGACGCCCAAAGAGAGAGAAGAGAAGCGGTCCAGAAGAGATCAGAGATACAAAGACAGAAAAACAATGGTTGCTGACACTTCTGGAATCGAGGACTCCTTCCTGCCCTTGGAAGAATTTGATTTCTCATCTGATGAGGATATATGTTTGATGACGACATCTGATGTTGACGATCTGAACTTCTTCGCATCTAATGATGACATATGCCTGATGGCCAAGGAAGCTGAACAACTTGAGGTACGCGTGGGTCTGGTCAATAAAGGAGGTGTACAATCAGCTGGGGATAAGCAAATCCTTCATGCATTCGTTCCACAAGATGGCCCACGTGTATACTTTGGTGACAACTGTTGGAAAATAGGGTGCCCAGATCTATTCAAGGTGCAATTTAAATACAAATTTGAATTATTTAATTATTACTAGCATGAATTAATCCTATATTAATTCAAATAATAATCAAATAGAAACAACACATCATGCATATAATAAAGCCACGTAAATCCTACACATGCGGATTTCTAGGAGTTACGTAAGGCGTACCTTTTTGGCGAATTAAACGGAGATAGATGAGCAACAATTCAACGAACACACCCAAAGTCCTTCTTTAGTATTCCCACATCCTTGTTCAACAATACGATGGTAGGAAGCTCGCGAACAATTAACAAAAGGGAAAAAGAAAAATATATGCCACCACCTTTGTGGATTTCTAATTTTTCCAACACATGGAATTGTGTAGGGGATAAAAAATTCATCCCCTATTTATAGATCTAGGAGGGGGCGAAAATTTTGAGATAAATTAGGGTTAGGAAATTTCTTTGTATCTTCCCAAGATACAATCTTGAATATATCTCATATATTCTATTTCCATAATAATCACAAAATATCTTTTCTTCCCCCATACACTATAAATTTATGTGATAATCTTGTATCTCAAGAATACTTATCCCATAAAATCTTTCCAAGAAAATCAAGAAAATCTTTTCTCTCTCCTACACATAATTTTCGAAAAGTAAGGAAAAAATAAGGCAACAATATTTCTTTTATTTTAAGCATTTTTTTTCAGTTATTGGACTTTATCTTTGGTCTACTAAAGAGACCTTTAGGAGAATTAAGATTTGACCTTCTAATGGACTTTGAATTTTTAATATTGAGCCACAATATTATTCAAGCCCATAAATATTAATTAATCCCACTGCATAATTAATATTGCACTATTATACAAAGTAACAACATATTTTTCAGTATAACCCCAACAGAATATTGACATAATTGGAATTGGGTGGCTCACAGATGGAATAATGTAGCTGGAAAGGTCGAAAAGACCCGCCGTCCAGACTTGGAGGTGATGAGGGATATGGGGATTGAAGAAGAAGTAAGAGAACTCTTCCAGAGGAATCAAATGGATGGTTTCTTCGAGCTTCTGCTCGAAATGGACACGTATGCTGACCTCACGGAGCAGTTTCTAGCTACATTGGAGTTATTGGAGGATAGGATGTTCCGATTCAAATTCCAAGGAGAATGGGTGGAGCACCCAATTAGACGAATTAACGCAGCGTTGAGGCTCCCTCATAGTGGTTTGACACAGAAGAGGAACAAGGAGTATAATCAAGAAGCGTTTTGGAATGAGATCACTGGGGGATTGGGCGAAAGGTACAGATCACAAAAAGCCAAAGTCTCTTTCATCCGCAATCCCATAATCCAATATGTGGAGAAATTTTGGGAAACACAATCTTCACTCGCTCTAAAGGGTGCCTCCTTTACACGAAGCCCTTTGATTTTGCTGCAACATTCCTCGAACATCAGCTGGACACCTCGTACACTGCCTCGGGCAAGACGACAAGGATAAGAAGCGGAGGTCTGATAACCATGGTGATGCGTCACTTGGGGTATGATCACTACCCTGAATCTGGAGCCCTGATAGGAAACGATCTCAATTTTGGGCATCTAACCAGATCTCTAATGCTCGATCAAAAATTGGAAAAGCTCTGTTTGAGGTTCAATGAAGGGACCTTATTTCCTTTGCCCATTCATGATCTAGTGACAATTAAAGGGAAGAAGCATCCCAATTGGGGGATGGCTACACAAGTGCATTCTCAGGTTAGCGAGAAATTCCTGAAGAAGCTGCATAGTAAGGGTGTTTGGAGAGGTCAGACGAGCAAGAGGCAGAGGGGTGAAGAACCAGATGAAGATGAAGAGGAGGATGAAGAGGAAGAGGAGATGGAGGAAGATGCGCCAGAGGCACCGGTGGAGAGCCTTGTTTATCATGGAGGATGGATGCCCTCACAGCAGGAGTGGACAGGAATGGTCCATCAAATGGGCGTCATGGATGGAAATTTGCAAGGAATGCGGAATGACATGACCGCAATGCAGAATCACATCCGAATGATCTGTGAGGAGAACGAGGATATGAGACTGTGGTTCCAGGAGCTTTTTATATCTCAAAGACGAGAGGATCACCCGATGTATCGCCCTCCACCACCTCTAGAGCAATGACAGTAGATGGGGAACTCCCCAATTTCTTGTCGTTTTCTTTTCTTCTTTTTGGGCATGCACTTAATTGGCTATCTTGTGGTACTCATGAAAGTGGGTGTGATTTTGCTTAATTTCATTGATGGTTGATTTCCTACTTGCTTATATGTTGCTTTACGTTGAGTGTGAATGCATAGTTGAGTAATTGTGGAATGGTTGAGCGCTTGAGAATGCTTGTAGTTGTAAGTAAGGTGGATTTGAAAGGGAGGTCGTGCACCTGCGATTTTTCTTTTTGAATATTTGTGTGGCATGTAAGATATCAGCAGTAAGATCAATTCAGTAGACCACCAAAGTCTCTCAGCAAACAAGACTTATGGCTAACAAAGCAAGTGGTCAGTTGAACCACTGCTCTGATACCACATGTTGGTCCCGGGATAAACGAGTCTCACACGTGTATGGGAGGGGGGGGGAGTACACGTGTACAGTGATTTTTTAACACTTTTCACCAAACTGAGATCAGTGAGTCAGGTTGTCCTAATAAATAACCCTCAGAAGCACAAGGTGCCCTGAGTTAAAGTCTACTGAGACAATAATGCGGAGCGGCTTTCAGTAGCTTCAGATTAGTCCAACTGATCTGAGGTTTTAAAACAGAGTCCAGATAAGCTTGGAGTAGATAACTTGTTGGAATTTAGAAGCACATAAACACGTAATACATGCGCAGCGGAATTAAACAGTTCACCAACAATGAACAATTAATTGCATAATTAAATACGAGTAAACGTAAACATAATTCTTACAGTAATTCGTATACAGTTTTCTCTGCTATGGTATCCACGTAATCCCCAATCACGGACTTGGACGGATTTGCCAGCGTTGAATCCCGAGATGAATTTGCTAGGAAAATTATAACTCTTGATCTTATGGAGAATAATGAATTAATGTTGTATGTGAATTCCCAAGAGCTTTTATATATAGGGAGGCCCAGCTTAAATCTTAAGCCAACCCGATTTGGGAAATAAAATCCCTAATCTTTATTTAAATTAAATCCCTTTAATTTAATTTCCTTAATATAAATCTCTACGGATTTAAATTCCATATATGTCAAATCTCTACGATTTGATTCATATATATTAAATCCTATAATAATATACCATATATTATTATTGGAAATTCCTATTTAATTAAATCCAATTTCATTAAACATTAATAATAATTAATTCAAGATTAATCTATTATTAATTAATTCTCCATAAATTAAATATTAAATCCAATTTAACATTTAATCAACCAACTATAATCCGCAAAAGGGAACTACTTGTTGTGTGACCCATAGACCCTCATATATCAAGCGATTAGTCAAACTAACGGTCTTAATTGAACCCTAGTCAATAAATCAGTCATTCTCAATATATGAGGTACGTTGCGGGAAACGTGCAACTACCTGTAACTGAAACATGGGCTATTATTTCCTCCCTTCATTCGCGAATACTCGATTAAGTCTTTAACATGATGAAGTGACTATTCAAATAACTTAATCATATTATCTATAATCACTAATTGATCATGTATGTCACACTTAGCCACAAAGTCTAAGGTGACGTGCATCGGCCGATGACTTAGATCCAATTATGACGAGAAGATGAGTATTCTCTCTAAATCCACTTCGAGGAATGAATCCTATTCTTGGATCAACTACCACGCACATGCACTTCGTGATGAACTCAATCCAAGCCATATCTACCCATGGAAGGTTGCTAGCATCGGTCATGGTCAAAGTTCATTATCCCACACATGTCGTGCGTATTGACCTCAAGTTAAAGGAGTATCGTATCGCTCCCACTAACCGAGACACCCATAGACACATATAGTGGAAACACATCAAACGACTTCTCGGATGGGTATACCAATACCCTCTAAGGTATTTGTGCATCCATCATGAGATACCTAGTATCTCGTAGTAAGTGAGATCTTACTATCCTCTCTAAGAGTATGATGCAGATCGCACACCAATCTCCATTGCATCATCAATATCCCATTCTTGATGATCCTTGATCGGGGCCATTTGAGAATCATGCTTAAGTCATCTGAGTTCTCACAACCTCAATGACAACAATGACTCATGGGAACACTTGTATAAATAAATGCAAACAATCAAACATAATATTCAAACAAGCGTATTTCCATACATTAATATTAAATGAACTATAATATTAAATCAAACTGAATATCATCTATTATTATTTCCTTACAATAGATTGTCTCTAGGACACTAACACTAACATAACTATCTTACTGACTACTCAGGTGAGTTGATCAGTTTAACAACTATATATACTAGCTTATCTAATATGCGAATGTGTAGGCCCTAAGCTTATACTCGTTTTTATCTTGCTGAAAATCTTTATCACTTAGTATATCAATGGTTAAGTCTGTGATCACTAAGTATGCTTTCAGTGAAAATATGCAACACAAACAATGCAAAGCAGAAAGCAAATAACACAGTGACTTATAGTAGTTCAGAGACTCAAGCTCCTACGTCCACTCTCTCTGATCCTCAGAGAAATTCCATAACACACTACTACTACTACCTCAAGCTTTCAGACTGAACTTAGCAGCTTACTAACTTCTATCTACGAACTTTCGGGCTGAACTATACTGCAGCTAACTCAAACACACACAAGCTTTCAAACTGTAATACGTAGCTTACTAACTTCTTCTCTACAGCTTTCAGGCTGAACTCAACTGCAACTTACTAACTCTTTACAACTCTCTCTTTCCAACAATCACATACACACAAACTACCTAAATAATACGGTTTGAGTTTGGTTGGTTTCCAACTAGGGTGAGATATCCTTTTACAATTTAGAACACAAGGTAAAAGGCTAGGATATCTTGAACTAAGCTTTCAGATACTTGATTGAATCTAGGCTTAGAAAATGAGCTCTCTTCTAAGATGAAACACTTAGGAAATTCTTAGGGTTTCGTGTGCTTCACAATATGAACTTGAATACGAATGAGCTCTTGAGTTGCTTGATTTAACCTCGTCATGGTGAAGGTCACTGGTATTTATAGGCAACTCCCCAAGGTCACTCTTGAAAAACCTATTTGTTGGAAGAGATAGCATCAAGGGTTTCCTTATTTGGTTAGTGATAAACCGCTATATTAGGGTTTGAACACGCCCTTGCATGGTTTGGGTATCAAGTAACCAATGCAGCCAATCACTTTCTTCTTGCAGTCTGGAACTCAGTACATCTGACATCTCAATGACAGGTCGCTTTCTGTGTCAGTGAAGTACAACGTTGTTGTCCTCTCATTGGTTCTTAACTTCAGTGAATAGAGACAAACAAAACGGCTCTTTTAGGTCAATATCTCTAAATGAGACAACTTTAAAAGACAATTAGTTCCAGTTTCAACATTTATTTCTCATAAATGTGTAAGACTTCCTTAGTCCATTTGTCCTCAGGTAGATAATCTTCAGGTCTTCGGGTGGATCTGAGTCTTCAGGGTCTTCTGAGTCTTCAGATGCTTTTAGTTAGTAGAATGAGTTCCCCCTCAGTTTGTGCCTAACCTATGAGCCTCAGAGATATCTACTGACTATACATGGTGTAGATATTTTCTGAACTATCTATACAGAAACTTGTATTCTAATCTACCTTAGATTATTCTGAACATGTCATACTCAGGGATTTTGAGATCTAATCAAAATCTTTTCTTTTATATTAAATTCATCTCCCAACATTTTGTATCTAAGCCAAAATCTTATCTTGTTTGCAAGTTTAAACGGTCCATTTATAAACTGAAGCAAGCTTCTAGGAGTTGGAATATTCGATTCGATGAAGCTGTCAAATCATTTGACTTCATCAGGAATTCAGAAGATCCATGTGTTTATCGTAAATGCAATGGGAGAAATATTATTTTCATAGTTGTATATGTCGATAACATATTAATTATGGGAAGCAATATTCCTCTTATGTAGTCGGTAAAAGATTGGCTATCAATAACTTTCTTGATGAAGGATCTTGGTGAGGCCTGCTACATCTTAGGGATCAAAATCCACAGGGATAGATCCAAGAAGATGTTGGGGCTGTCACAATCAACCTACATAGATAAGATATTGAAGTGATTTGCGATGGAGAACTCTAAGATAGGTTCTCTACCAGCATTTCATGGGATAAAACTGTCTAAGAAGGATTGTCCTTCCACAGACGCTGATATTCGACGCATGAAGGATATACCATATGCATCAGCAATTGGCTCCCCATGTATGCCATGACTTGCACTAGGCCAGATGTGGCCCTCGCTGTCAGCACCACTAGTAGATACCATCAGAATCCGGGTGAACCTCACTGGATTGCTGTCAAGAACATTCTTAAGTACCTTAGACGTACCAAAGATTGCTTCTTGGTCTACGGAGGACAGTCAGAGCTAGTTGGAACTGGCTATGCTGATGTAAGTTTCCAATCTGTCTGTGATGATTACAAATCACAGTCAGACTATGTTTTCGTTCTCAATGATGGGGCGGTTAGTTGCAATAGTTCCAAACAAGAGACTACCGCGGATTCAACAACCGAAGCTGAGTACATTTTTGCGGCAGAAGCTGCCAAAGAAGTTGTCTGGATAAAACAGTTCTTAAGTGAACTAGGGGTAGTTCCAAGCGCCAGCTATCCAATAAAGTTGTATTGTGACAATACTGGTGTGGTTGCGCAAGCTAATGAATCGAGATCCAATAATAGAAACAAGCATATACCGAGGTGTTATCACTTGATAAGAGAGATAATCTGTTGGGAGATGAATTTAATAAAGATATGATTTTGATTAGATCCCAAAACCCCTGAGTATGACATGTTCAGAATAATCTTGATAGTTGAGTCAGGATTCAGTTTTTGAGTTTTCAGGATGTTATCTGCAAAATGTATAGTCAGCAGATATAGATCAGGTTAGGATCTGAAGATTTTGAAGAACTCAGTAAGTTTCTGAAGAAACCTAAGTTTCAGTATGAAACTAAAGTTTCTGAAGACTCAGTTTGAAACTGAGATACTGAAGACTCAGTATGAAACTGAGATACTGAAGACTCAGTATGAAACTGAAGAACTGAAGACTCGGCATGAAGACTCAGTATATCAGTCAGTATATCTATGAAGACTCAGAAGACCCAGAAGACGCTGAAGACTCAGAAGACGCTGAAGACTTAGAAGACCCTGAAGACTCAGAAGACTCTGAAGACTCAGAAGACAGAAGACTGAAGAACTGAAGATCAAGAATACTGAAGGCACAGTAATTACTGAAGACTCAGTAATGTACTGAATACTCAGTATAAACCTGAATGTTCCGAGGCACTGAAAATATCTATCTGAAGAATTCAATACTGAGAAGATCGCGATTCCTTAAAAAAATAGATATTGCCCAAGACATTCAAATGCAGACAAAAGGAACTAAGACAAAGTGTTGTTAAACTATCAACTCAGAGATTGTAACCAAAAGAGCCGTTGAGTTGTCTACCTTTAAACTGGAGACAAAAGTCAAAAAGAGAAAGACAACACTGTACCATACTGACACTGACAATGATAGGTCACTGAAAAGATGTCAGAAGTACTAAGTTCTAGACTGCAAAAAGTGAAGACCGGCTACATGAAAGGCTATTGCCTAAAACATGTTAGGGAGTGTCAAACCCTAAATATAGTCGTTTCTCACACACCATAAGAGGAAACTCACGAAGCTATCTCTCAAACGGATAGTTTTTCAAGAGTGGCCTTGGTGTATGCCTATAAATACTTGTGACCTTCTAAATTGAAAGGTTACGGGAAATTTATAAGCAACTCAAGAGCTCAAACTTATTATTGCAAGTTGAAGCACTCGAAAAAACTTGAGAATTTCCCAAGTGCTTTAAATCGAAGAGAGCTCATTCCACTAAGCCTAGCTTGATAAAGATATATCCAAAGCTTAGTCGAGATATCCTAGCGTTTGCATTGCTCCTTATTGTAAAGGATATCTCATCCTAGTTGGAAACCAACCAAGAAACCCCCAAACCCTTTGTAAGGTAGTTTGAGTGTGATTGTTGGTGAGATTGGAGTTGTAAAGAGTAAGTAAACTACATTGAGGTAGTCAGAAAGCTCTAGAGAAGAAGTGAGTAATCTATCTTGGATGTATGTAAAGTTTTGTGTGAGTTTTGAGTTAGTAAACTACGAGAGGTAGTCGTAAAGCTCAAAATTAGAAAGGTTAGTAAACCATGAGGAGGTAGTCGAAAGCCTTAGGAAGTGATTAGTGAATTTCTCCGAAAAAGATCGGGGAGAGTGGACGTAGGAGCTTGAGTCTCGAACCACTATAATTTTTTTGTGTTCTTTGCTTTTCTGTTTTTTGCTTGTTTTATCTGTTGCATTACTTTATCTTGAAAGCATATTTTCAGCGATATTTGGTTGGAATCAATCCACTGAAAGTTGCATATAAATTGAATCACAGCCTAATCATTATTCCATTAAAGGAAGGTTTTCAGCAAAAGCTTAAAACGGGTATAAACTAAGGGCCAACCATTCCGCACTTCTAAGTAGCTAGAACAGATAGTTACCAAACTGAACTTACTCTTCTGAGGGTTCAGTAAGTTAGTTATCTGATCCAAGCAACTCAGGATCTCTGAAAACTCAGGACTCAGTTGGGATTATCTGAGGTATCTGAAAGCAGCTCAGGATCACTGTCTCAGATAGACTTTGATTCATAGCGATTTGTGCTTCTCAGGACCAAATCATCAGGACAACCTGACCCAAGCTGACCTCAGTAAGAAAAGTTTTAAAAACACTGAACACGTGTATTCCCCCCATACACGTGTAAGACTCGTTTGCACCGGGACCAACAAGTGGTATCAGAGCAGTGGTTCAACTTGACCACCTGCTTTGTTGACCAAAGTTTTATTTTTCTAAAAATACTTGTGGTCTATCTAAACTGATCATATTTGCTGAATTCTTAAAAGACTCAGATAAAATGTCTTCTAAAAAAACTTCCCATGTTCTCAGTGGAGAATTATGATTTATGGAGACTGAGAATGTAGGCTCACCTGTATTCTAAACATGAACGTATGTGGAGAGTGGTCTCTGAAGGGCCATTCCAATTTACTGTGGTGAATCCCAAAGGAACCGAAAATGAGAGAAACGATCCTAGAGCAGAATTTCCTAAGTCTGATGACCAACTGACTCCTGAGGAGAGGAAGTTAGTCAATCTAGACTATATTGCTAAAGACACACTATACAGTACAATTGATGATGGTGTGATGGGAATGATCTCTCCAGAATATCGCAAAAGAAATTTGGGATACACTTAGTAATAATGTGCCAAGGCACAGGTCCATATCAAGGAAAACAAACTTTCAGTTGCAATTGGAAAGTTTGATAGTTTTGAAATGGATGAAGGTGAATCTATAGACAAATTGGAAGTCAGATTCACTAGCATTATGAATGATCTAAATGCACTTGGTAAGAAATATCCACAGAGAAAAGTTGCATTGAAAATTCTTAGAGGTCTTTCTAAGAAATGGGATATACATGCAGTGGTGATTGAAAACACCAAAAACATTATTTCAATGCCATACCAACAAGTCTTCTCGAATTTGAAGGCCTATGAGTTAAGTAATTGATAAGAAATCTAAAAGGTCGACAAAGAAAGATGATTCATCATCTAGTAAGAATGTGGCTTTTAAGGCCAAGGATAAAACCTGTAAAACTAGAGAGTCTGAGAACTCCCTTGCTAAAAATCAGGATGAACTTGAGGATAAGCTAGCACTGATGGCAAGGAGGTTTGAAAGACTTAATAGTCGATATGGAAAATACAAAAACTATTACAGAATCACAAGTACCGGGAAGAAACCGAGGACAGATCAACTGAGAAGAAGAAGGACCTAAAAGCTGAGGGATCTTCATCCAAAAGGAAGGACTCCAAGTCCAAAGAAGAAAGTGATCAGGATGATGATGCCAACAGATACTACAATTGCCAAAAGAAAGGTCACTTCCAGTATGATTGTCCTGACCTGAGTGCTAAGGAGAGAAGAGAAAGACAAGCAAAAAGAGACAAGAAGTTCTTCAACAGAAAAGCCATGGTTGCAGAAGAAGAACATTCTGAGGAAGGATCTAGCTCTTCAGATGAAATATTCTCAGACAGTGAAAGTGATGACATATGTCTGATGGCTATTGAGGAGGTAAACTCTTCTTTCTCTGTTGTTGCTCCTACACTAGCACAAGAGTTGTCAAGTTCAATCAGTATGCAAAATCATTTTGACCGATGGATTCTTTTTTGAGAGTCTAATGAAGGACTATGCCGCTTTTTACAAGAAGCGCTAAATGAAACTCAAGAGCGAATAAAGGAATCAAGGTGAAAATCTTAAGTGGAAAGACTCTAAAGAAAATGAAATCACTTCTCAATTAATGGGAGCTCTTGATGAACTGGATGTTCGAAAGTACAACTCTCGAGAGAAAGAGAAGTTGATAGTGACCCTAAGCGAAAAAGCTAGAAAAATCCACTAAAAAATCGGTGATCTAACTAAGTTCAATGACCTCTCGAGAAGCATGAAATCTACGAATGTGAGGATAGTGCATCTAAAGTAATAGATGAAATCTGATCTAAAGTAATAGATGAAAGAGTTACCAGAGATCTGTCACTATAAAATCTGGATTGGGATACATTCGGGGAACCTCACAAGGTCATCTGAATGCTGCATCAAGTAGCAAGAAGACAATCTTTGTAAAACCAGTGGCACCCACACTTCAAACTGAAGAAATGCCCAAGGTTGTAGACAAGGGAAAAGGACCCATGGTTTCAGTAAAACTGAATGATCAGGTAGGAAAGCCCAAACCTCAGGTGAAGGCTAGAAAATCTGAGCAGCACTCGGTTGGAAAAATTCGAGCAAGTACTTCAAAGCCTCAAAGCTAAGAATGCAAACCCGAAAGGATCTGCAGATTTGAACCATCGGGAGGAATCTTGAGGAAGAGAAACACTCAAAGCAGAGACATTCTCAATCGAAGAGACCAAGTCCTCAAGATCTTTGAAAAGACCCAAATTTTAGTACAGGCAACCTGAACCCCACTTGCCTAAGGGTAAAGGTTACCTGAACCCGAGTCAACAAAGATTCAGACCAGCTGCACAGAAGCCAAAGCAAATGAACAAAAGGCTTGAACCAAAGAAAAATTCAAAAGCCCATGTTCATGCTATACAAGACTCATACACAGAAACCGCTAAGGCACCCAGAGTAGTAAATGTGTATGTAGATGTTTATGGAAGACAGATCGCCCACTCTAAAGTTGATTAGAGTTGTCGGGGTAGATTTGGATTCGAAAGGTACTGTTTAACCTTGTAGGACCCAACACAAATTGGGTACCTAAAACCGATCTGTTTTTCGGGAGGAAAACAAGGGCTTTGGTGATTGAAGATCACATAAAGACCGATGAGTAGAGATGAAAAAGCCCCCGATGTATGGTATCTTGACGGTGGATGCTCAAGACATATGACAGATTCAAGAAGATACTCATTGACTATGTTGAACAAAGAGGCGCCAGATCACTTTTGGAGATAACTCAAGGACGATCAAGGATATGGAACTTTGGAAATCGACTCGATTCATATCCATGATGTTTCATATGTATCCGGATTGAAGCATAACTTGATTTCAATAAGCCAATTCTGTGACAAAGGGTTTTAATGTTGAGTTCTCTAAGAACTTATGTTATGTGAAAGATGATATCTCACGAAAAAGTATTCGACCGGTACTAGAAAAGGAAATGTGTATCTTCTTTGATTGGAGTTCAACTCCTAAAGATACATGTTTGGTTGCAAAAAGTTCCACAGATACCCAGTTGGTTATGGCATAAAAGAATGAATCACCTAAATTTCAAAACCCCGAATAAACTTGCAAGATTAGCTCTTGTGAGAGGGTTGCTTTAATGAAGTGTTCAAGAAGGAACATATTTGTGATGCGTGCAAAAAAAAAAGGAAAACAAATTAGAGCATCATTTAAAAGCAAAGTAGATGTTTCTCTTGAAAAGAATACTTCGGTTGTTGCATATGGATCTTTTTGTCCAATAACACCAAAGTGAGCACTAATGGCGGAAATACACACACTAGTAGTAGTTGATGACTACTCAAGATATACTTGGGTCATATTCTTACTCAAGAAGAAAGAGACTCGAGATAAAGTTACTGAATTCTTGAAAAGGCTCAAGATTGAGAAAAAATCGAGTGTGGTCAAAATCGATCGACAAAGGAACTGAATTTATAAATCATATTATATATCGATTATTGTGCAAAGAAATGGAATTTCTCATGAAACATTGCATTTGCAAGGACCCTCAACAAAATGGTGTTCTTTGAAAGAAGGAACATGACTCGAAAAAAGAAGGCTGCAAGGACAATGATAGTGAAAGTCGATATTCCTAAAAGATTTTGAAATTTGAAGTCACATCAACACGCATGCTATTCTCGAAACAGATCCATCTTGACCAAGAGTCAAGGCAAAACACCCTATGAGCTTTGGAATGAAAGGAAGCCTCTTGTTTCTTTTTTCTTTTTCGTGTGTTTGGTTGCAAGTGTTTCATACACAATAATGGTAAAAGATCGGTTGAAAACATTTGATAGTAAAGCTAATGAAGGAATATTCTTAGGATATTCGAAGTCGATAAAAGCTTTTCGAGTTTACAAAGTGTAGGACTCTTATTATTGTGGGAAACACCTCATGTTGTTTTTGATGAACCTACTTGTGTTCGGAAAAACAGAACATGATCTTGAAGAACCCGACCAAGAGAATCACCAGATTAAGCTGAAAAAGAATGACAAAACATCCATTGAACCGAAAAGAAGAAGTCAATCACCATCTATGATTGGAGTGACTCATATTCGAGATAAAGAAATTCAGGATGGAACTCGGGATGGTGAGACTCGGGATGGAAAATCTTTCATTGAAGGAAACCAACACACTGAAAGTGACCAACTGAGCAGACGCCGGTTGATTCGGGTATGTGATGCCAATGAAGATGTGGTCACGGTTGAGGCAAATTCTCGAATCTATCAACCAAAGGGGAACAAATGTCTCTCGACAATGTTCGAATGGAATTTCCCCGAGGAAGATGATTCCTTTCTCTTTTCTCGTTGTTCCTCGAAGTTTATTGAATTAATCGAACCTAACATTTTAAATGTTGAGGATACTATTGAAGGGGAACATCTAGAAGAAGATGGTTAGATAGTCATCCTACAAGTCGATTGTGGGTGATCTAACCGAAGGTGTCAAAACAAGAAGGTTCCATGGTGAGAGTGCACTATTACGATGCTTCCTATCGGAGAAAGAACTCTTGAGATTGGTGAAGCTCTACAAGATTCTCATTGGATTCTTTGCTATGCAAGATGAAATTTGAATCAATTCTCAAGAAATGAAGTATGGGAGCTAGTGGATAGACACGAAAGGCACAATGTCATTGGAACTAAGTGGGTATTTAAGAATAAAAGAGATGAAAACAACAACATTGTAAGAAACAAGGCAAATTTAGTTGCACAAGGTTATTCCCAAGAAGAAGGCTTGGATTATGATGAAACCTTTGCACCGGTTGCAAGACTAGAAGCCATCAAATTGTTTCTTGCATATCTTTGCCCACATGAAGTTCATATCATCAAATGGATGTGAAAAGTGCATTTTCGAGCGGTGTGCTTAAAGAAGAGGTTTATGTAGAACAACCTCCCGGTTTCAAAGCAGAATGACCAAGTTTCTGTGCTCATAAAAGCCTTGTATGGTCTTAAGCAAGCACCAAAGCATGGTATGATACTCTTTCTCGGTTTCTTCTTGACCATGGTTTTGTCAAAGGAATTGTTGATAGAACTGTGTTCAGGATAGAAGATGGGGAAGATATCTTACTAGTTCAGATATATGTTGATGACATCATTTTTGGATCTCCAAACCATCAATTTGTGTGAAAAGTTTTCAACACCGATGAAAGGCAAGTTTGAGATGTCAATGATGGGAGAGATGAATTTCTTTCTAGGTCTTCAAGTGAAACAATCAAAGGAAGGAATCTTCATCAACCGTGCAAAGTACACGAGGATCCGATTGCCAATTATGGTGTCTGAAATTGCAATGCGTTAGAATTCCTATGAATACTAACTACAAGATGGATCCTGATTCTGAAGGCAAATCAGTAAGTCATACTGATTATAGAGGAATCATTGGATCATTGCTCTATCTCACAGCAAGTAGGCCGGATTTATTTGTTGTTGGGATATGTGCAAGATACCAAGTTAACCCCAAAAGGCTAGTCACATGGAGGTCGCCAAAAAGATCTTGAAGTATCTTAAAGGCACGATGAATAGAGGATTATGGTATCTGGTGATGATAACCTTGAATTAGCGGTTACTCGGATCTCGATTATGGAGGTTGCGAGGATTGACAGAAGTCCACTATGAGGAACTTGTCAATTTCTTGGAAGCAAGTTGATATCTTGGTTTTCAAAAGCAGACCTCAATTAGCAACCAATCTTAATGAAGGTGAATACATGGGCTGCAGGAAGTTGTGCTTTCGATTCTTTGGCCCAGACAACAATTAAGGGATTATAAAGTTGTAGCTAATGAAGTACCAATATTTTGTGACAATAATAGTGCCATTGCTATTTCACAAAATCCGGTATTGCACACCAAGATGCAAGCATGTGGATATCGGACATCACTCATCAGAGATCATGTCGAGAAAAAGGACATCGGGATGGAGAAAATTCATATCGATAATAAGAGAGATGATATCTTGACTAAACCTTTGGTGAATCAAGATTTCGTGAACTATCGATTGAATTAGGGATGTTGGATCCAGGTGTATAGAGTAAAATCTGAAAAATTGAAGATTTTCAGATGCATGAAGTTTTCTCAGAATTCTACTAAGAAACTCAGGATAAAATTGGAAACAACCGAATCGAGTCTCGTGAAACTCAGATTCTTGAAGGTCGATTACTCGGTATCATCTTGAACCCTTTCAAGATTTTCAAAGATCATCTTGACATTTTTATCAAGGTCAATACTCAGTAAGACTGATAGAGGGAAATTAGTCTGAAGAAGTAATGACTCATCGCGACTCATTTATTGCTTAAGTGAAACTCAAGAATCATTCATGAAAAAAAAAAACACACCGAGGAATATTTTTGGGCGGGATCTTTGAAATTCCTAAAAAGGTCAACAGTCATTAAATGCTCTGTTACATTTAATAACCAATGAAGTTAAAATGGCGGCTTACTTTTCGGGGATCAACCTTTCGCATACCCGATTAATCGTGGATTAATCTTAACCGTTGATTTCACCAAACCGGTACGACTTCCCACGATCTCAAGCTATTTAGTCCTTTGAAAGTCATTCAAGCCAAATTTTATTGAAACCCTTCGTTCCCAAAAACCCTCTGCAAATAAATCCCTTTTACCCAGAAAAACTTCATCGCTCAAAACCCTAAATCTTCAAATCTCAAATGGCTCCTACCATGTTCGAAAGATTAGCCAAGACAAATAAGCCATGGTATGAGTACGTGGTTTCTTTGGAGAGTACCACCAATGCCAAGCACGAAGAAGAGGTGCTCCATTTAATCTGATTGGCGAAACTGATGAACCTCGTCGCGAATCGACCGGAGGCGGAGTATACTCCCGAGGTAATAGAGTTTGTCGCTAATTTAGAAATAAATGAGGATGATTGTATAGAGTCCAAGATTTCTGTTTCTCATCTTGAACAATCGATGAAGTATGTGGATTTTGTTCGAGAGCTCTATATTGTCCCTAAGAACTTAAACAACGTATTTGAGTTGTGCGATAGGGGAGATGATCCCTCATTATATATGTTGGGACGGGAGCAAGAGTATCTTGATGGGATTACTGAGAATCCTATTAATTTGAGGCAACTCTGCATAAGCGGCATCTAAAGCCGAAATACAGAGTATTGATGGATATTGTTGAAAAGTGCATCATGAGTCGATCTGGAAGCAGAAAGCGGATCGGCCTCCCAAACTCTGACTTATGGCGGCGATAGAGGACTCACCCACCAAGGAGTTCAACTGGTTGAAGTATCTGATCAAGGTGGTGAGTGAGCAAACCAAGGTCATTAAGAAGGGAGGATGGGGTAGTATCTATCAAAGGCAGGATCCTCCATGCCACCAAAATAACATTTATTTTGGAGATGTGCCGAGAGGAGGAGGATATCTTTTCCAAATCTACTCAATTCCCTAAGTCCAAAGTAATGTTCAAGCCCATTGCTGCAAAGAGGACAATTAGAGGGAAGAAAGAGAAGAAAGTGGAATCACCAGTTGCGGCTACTACTGAAGAAAGCCAACAAACCGGGGGAAAGGTTTTGTTGGATGCCAAGAAGGAGCATGGTGAGAAATTGAAGAAGGTAAAACCATTGCTCCAAAGCGCGAAAAAGAATGGTGGTTCTCCTTTGGATGATGAGGAAAGTGAGACCGAGGAGATTGACTGAGAGCCAAACCGCTTTCGAAATCGCCTTTACTTGTATTGCTCAAAGTTTATCTCAAAGGCATAGGATCAAACTGAGGAGCAAGTCTTCTCTGAGGTTCTTGAGACGTCGCTTAGTTCTGATAAGTTCTCTCAAGAAATATTCCAAGGACCTCAGACCTCAGAGAAATCTGATTCTCGCTAAGGAAGCACTGCCCGACCTCGAGAAAATGTTGATTCCTCCGAGGAAGTGCTTTCCGTTCTCGAGCAAACCGATATTCCCATCGAGGAGGAGCCACTCGGACCTCGTAACCAAGTCGATTCAAACCGAGGAGCCGCTTGCCCAAACCTCGAGTTTGCCGAGCCTCGAGAGCCGATGAATTTTGATGAGCTTCGAATGAGCCGTTAATCGATCTTTTTCAACAGAGTTTTCCAATGAACACGAGAGCCCGATGCTCAAGAAAGGTGAAGTCAAGAGACCGAATGACAAAGCAAGGGGGAACGGTTCATCTGACCACTACCCCGAAGCTTAGCTCATTCCCGACCTCCAAGACATCTTCTTGATTGAGGTCATCGATCTACATCCTCAACCGGACTCTTAGGAGATGCTCAATATTGCTTCATTCGGAGGGAAGACTGGTGGAACGAGGAGACAACTTTTTCATGACCGAATTTCGTAAATTCGGAAAAACCAAGCTTAGGATGAAAATCTCGGACTTTGATGAGCTTGTGAAGAGGAAGGTTCTTTGAGAGGATTCTTTGAAGTTGGTACCCCGAGCTCCAAAGACAAATCTCGGGATGGGGACCAACAAGGGGATGATGAGAGTCAATCTCGGATGAGAAAGACTCAACCGATGCCGATCAAAGCATTGTTAACATCCTCGGGACCGGTTAGCCTTCAGTAACTTTTGGCACTATTAATAATTATGCTAGGATTACTAAAGTTCCTACCTTTAAATCAGAATGTCCGATATGCAGATCGAGGCTCGTGGACACCCATGCTCAGGTGAATCCAGATCAGACCGAGTCCGATGCCCTAGTTCAAACCGAAGCTCAGTTCGACCGAGACTCAGGATGAACAAACCAACTCAAGAGTCACAACCGATCGATATACTCTCGAGATTGATCTCACCCCACCGATGGTGAAGCTAGAGAAGGTTGAGCCGATCCCCGACCAAAGTTGCTTTCAGATCGAGGAGGCATCGCCAACCAAGCCACAGAAGATTGATAGCTTGAAGTTCTTCTTCTAATCGGTGCGAACAGGATACTCGACAGACAAGTTGACCTCCATGGAAGGAAAATTAGAAGAAAAGATGGAGGGTCAAGGCCGAAGCTTAATGCAGAGTCAAGGAAGCATCGTGAGCAGACTAAATTTTAGAAGCAAAATTGGCAGAGAAGAGTGAGATGCTTTAGTGAAGAACTTTGTTGAGGAGATGAGCTCAATGCTCATGGCCAAGATGATGACATGTTCAAGGAAGCTCTCTCAAGCCAATTTGCTCATCCGTCTGAAGAATTCTTCAGGGCAAAGAACCACCTCGAAGGCTCGAGGAGGAGCAAGATCGGATGGCGGGGAGGTGCGGAGTGTCAAGAAAGAACAATACCATATGGACACAAAGACTCTCAAAGCTTCGCCAGAGTATGGTTCCAAGAAGGGGGAAAGACCTGGAGCTGATCTCAGGGTTTTATTGGAACATACTCTGAAGGGCAAGGTTGTAAAGGAAGTTGAGAAGAAGATCATTGCCGAAGCCATGAAGGAGATAGAAGCCACCGAGAAGCTTAAGTTCAAGGAGGCGGCGATCTACACTCGGGTTTCGGAGGAAACAATGCATGAAGTTGCTGTAGAGAAACTGAGTGGTAGAGGAAGGATTGGTACAAGCCTAGCTGGTGCTGAAATGCCCATCAAGAGAAAGGCTATGGCGATGAAAGAGCCTGAGGGCAAAAGAGCAAAGACTTCTAAGCCAATTCAGAGGAAATTATTGCTGGATATTGAAGAATCTGAGGTTGAGCCTAAGAAGAAGGTCTTCAATACCAGAAGCGCTCTGAAAACACTCCAGATTGAACAAGCGAAGAAAACTGCTGCTTCTGTTTCTGGTGTACCAGTGATCAGAAAGAAGGTAGAAGAAGAGCATAAAAGGAGTGGGTTCAAAAAGTTCACAAGCAAGAGGAGAGGGAACACTAAAGCACATAAATGGCCGCATGTTGACAAATGGATGCTAGTCCATCTCAACGATGCATGGAAAGAAATCAAGAGAACCTTCTGGTTCTACTATGATGTGCTCAGAGAATGGAGAGCTCAGATCCGAATGAGGCTTTCATCGACTATCTCCTGACCTTCTATCCTAAATATCTTCAAGGCTGGATAAATCTTGCGGATGAAGGAAAGGTGCAGATAACCGCCCCTGGATCATACGTGTACCCTCCTCCCAGGCTGGAGAATGGCTGTGTGAATGAGAAAGCCATTGCTCAAGAAATATCTCAGTACGCCATTCAGTTGGGTCTGACAGGGAACAATCCTGATATCATTAAAGAAAGAGATGCGCTGAAAAGAAGATATTACGGAATGTTCAATCTTGAAGTCCCTGCTGATGAGGTGGAAGATCAGAACTGAAGAGCCGAACTGAAGAGCCAAGCTGAAGAGCAGAAGAAGACAGAAGATGAAGACTCAGAAGATTCTTGTAATCCTTTATCTTTTTTGTCTTTTTGATTTTGTTCAGATAAGATTCATTGTAACTTGTAACAGTCTACCTATCATCAATGAAAACTTATCATTTATGCTCAAAAGATAATATCTCATTATCTTATTTACATGTCTTTTAATTTTGATATGCCTGAATGATTGTCTCTGAATTAATTGTTGGGAAGTTAAGTATTTGGTGATGAATCCTTTGAGAGATTCTTTACTGAAGAAATTGTTGGGAAATTAATTGTTGGGAGACTCATTATTTATGGGGGAAATTGTTGAAAATAAAACCAATCTTGTAAAAGGATAAACTAAAACCTGAGTATAGGTTAAGTATGTTTGTAACAAGATATGTTTTGGCATCATCAAAAAGGGGGAATTGTTGGGAGATGAATTTAATAAAGATATGATTTTGATTAGATCCCAAAACCCCTGAGTATGACATGTTCAGAATAATCTTGATAGTTGAGTCAGGATTCAGTTTTTGAGTTTTCAGGATGTTATCTGCAAAATGTATAGTCAGCAGATATAGATCAGGTTAGGATCTGAAGATTCTGAAGAACTCAGTAAGTTTATGAAGAAACCGAAGTTTCAGTATGAAACTGAAGTTTCTGAAGACTCAGTGAGAAACTGAGATACTGAAGACTCAGTATGAAACTGAGATACTGAAGACTCAGTATGAAACTGAAGAACTAAAGACTCAGCATGAAGACTCAGTATATCAGTCAGTATATCTATGAAGACTCAGAAGACACTGAAGACTCAGAAGACGCTGATGACTCAGAAGACGCTGAAGACTCAGAAGACCCTGAAGACTCAGAAGACTCTGAAGACTCTGAAGACAGAAGACTGAAGAACTGAAGATCAAGAATATTGAAGGCACAGTAATTACTGAAGACTCAGTAATGTACTGAATGCTCAGTATAAACCTGAATGTTCCGAGGCACTGGAAATATCTATCTGAAGGATTCAATACTGAGAAGATCGCGATTCCTTAGAAAAATAGATATTGCCCAAGACATTCAAATGCAGACAAAAGGAACTAAGACAAAGTGTTGTTAAGGTTATATCAACTCAGAGATTGTAACCAAAAGAGCCGTTGAGTTGTCTACCTTTAAACTGGAGACAAAAGTCAAAAAGAGGAAAACAGCATTGTACCATATTGACACTGACAACGACAGGTCACTGAAAAGATGTCAGAAGTACTAAGTTCTAGACTGCAAAAAGTGAAGACCGGCTACATGAAAGGCTATTGCCTAAAACGTGTTAGGGAGTGTCAAACCCTAAATATAGCCGTTTCTCACACACCATAAGAGGAAACTCACGAAGCTATCTCTCCAACGGATAGCTTTTCGAGAGTGACCTTGGTGTATGCCTATAAATACTTGTGACCTTCTACATTGAAAGATTATGGGAAATTTATAAGCAACTCAAGAGCTCAAACTTATTATTGCAAGTTGAAGCACTCGAAAAAACTGAGAATTTCCCAAGTGCTTTAAATCGAAGAGAGCTCATTCCACTAAGCCTAGCTTGATAAAGATATATCCAAAGCTTAGTCGAGATATCCTAGCCTTTGCATTGTTCCTTATTGTAAAGGATATCCCATCCTAGTTGGAAACCAACCAAGAAACCCCCAAACCCTTTGTAAGGTAGTTTGAGTGTGATTGTTGGTGAGATTGGAGTTGTAAAGAGTAAGTAAACTACATTGAGGTAGTCAGAAAGCTCTAGAGAAGAAGTGAGTAATCTATCTTGGATAGACAGAAAGCTTGTGTGAGTTTTGAGTTAGTAAACTACAGAGGTAGTCAGAAAGCTCAAAATAAGAAAGGTTAGTAAACTACAGAGGTAGTCAGAAAGCCTTAGGAAGTGATTAGTGAATTTCTCTGAAAAGATCAGAGAGAGTGGACGTAGGAGCTTGAGTCTCTGAACCACTATAATTTGCTGTGTTCTTTGCTTTCTGTTTTGCTTGTTTTATCTGTTGCAATACTTTGTCTTGAAAGCATATTTTCACTGATATTTCAGTTGGAATCAATCCACTGAAAGTTGCATATAAATTGAATCACAGCCTAATCATTATTCCATTAAAGGAAGGTTTTCAGTAAAAGCTTAAAACGAGTATAAACTAAGGGCCAACCATTTCGCACTTCTAAGTAACTAGAATAGATTGTTACCAAACTGAACTTACTCTTCTGAGGGTTCAGTAAGTTAGTTATCTGATCCAAGCAACTCAGGATCTCTGAAAACTCAGGACTCAGTTGGGATTATCTGAGATATCTGAAAGCAGCTCAGGATCACTGTCTCAGATAGACTTTGACTCAGAGCGATTTGTGCTTCTCAGGACCAAATCATCAGGACAACCTGACCCAAGCTGACCTCAGTAAGAAAAGTTTTAAAAACACTGAACACATGTATTCCCCCCCCATACACGTGTAAGACTCGTTTGCACCGGGACCAACATAATCGCTAGAGGAGAGATAGAGTTAGAGCGTGTCCCCACGGATGATAATTTGGCTGACCCTTTCACTAAGGCTTTGAGTGTTCATGTACACACTAGACCTTTTGATTGTCTATGGGTTAGACATGTAGGTGATTGGCTCTAGTTCAAGTGGAAGATTGTTAGTGTTAGTGTCCTAGAGATAATCCATTGTAAGGACATAATACTCAGATAATATTCAGTGTTGGTTTAATATTATTGTTTAATTAATATTAAATGTATGATGTTACACTTATTAAAATATTATATTTGATTGTTTGCATTTGTTCTTATCTGTGTTCCCTTGAGTCACTACTTTCATTGAGTGTGTGAGAACTCAGATGACATAAGCATGATTCTCAAATAGCCCCAATCGAGGATCATCAAGAATGGGATATTGACGATGCAATGGAGATTGGTGTGCGATCTGCATCATACTCTTAGAGAGTGTAGTAAGATCTCACTTGCTACGAGATACTAGGTATCTCATGATGGATGCACAAATACCTTAGAGGGTATTAGTATACCCATCCGAGAAACCGTTTGATGTAGTTCCACTATATGTGTCTACGGGTATCTCAGTTAGTGGGAGCGATGCGATACTCCTTTGACTTGAGGTCAATACGCACGACATGTGTGGAATGGTGAACTTTAATCATGACCGATGCTTGCACCCTTCCATGGGTAGATATGGCTTGAATTGAGTTAATCACAAAGTGAATGTGCGTGGTAGTTGAGCCAAGAAAAGGATTCATTCCTCAAAGTGAATTTAGAGAGAATACTCATCTTCTCATCATAATTGGATCAAAGTCATTTGCCAATGCACGTCAACTTGGACTTTGTGGCCAAGTGTGACACAAGTGATCAGTTAGTGATTAGAGATAATTTATTAAGTTATTTGAATAGACACTTCATCATATTCAACACTAATCGAGTATTCGTGAATGAAAGGAGGAAATCGCAATGGCCCATGTTACAGTTACATGTAGTTGCACGTTTCTCGCAACGTACCTCATATATTGAGAATGTCTGATTTATTGTCTAGGGTTCAATTAAGACCGTTAGTTTGACTAACCGCTTATGGGTCACACAACAAGTAGTTCCCTTTTACAAATTGTGGTTGGTTGATTAAATGTTAAATTATATTTAATATTTAATTTATGGAGAATTAATTAATAATAGATTAATTTGGAATTAATTATTATTAATGTTTAATTAAATTGGATTTAATTAAATAGGAATTATCAATAATAATATATGGAATATTATTGTAGGATTTAATATATATGGAAATAAATCGTAGAGATTTGACATATGTGAGAATTAAATCCATAGAGATTTTATATGTGGGAAATAAATCTAAGAGATTTATTTAAATAAAGATGAGGAAGTTTATTTTTCAATCAGGTTAGCTTAAGTATAAGCTGGGTCTCTCCTATATATATGAGCTCTTGGGATCGTAATACGGTTGTTCATATTTTCTCCATAAAATCTAGAGTTAGAATTTTCCTAGCAAATTTATCTCGGGATTCAACGCTTGCAAGTCTGTGAACGGGGATTACGTGGATACCATAGTTGAGAAATCTACTCTTGAATTACTGTAAGATTTCTTGTTATGATTATTCGTAATCGTTTATGCAATTATATGTTCGTTGGTGGTGAGCTGTTTAATTTCGTTGCGCATGTATGCCTCTATATTTCAACACAAACACTATCCGAACCTTCATTGTTCTCTTGCAATCTATCCCAAGCTTCTTTTGCAGAAACATATGTTGATATGATTTTGAACATAGTCATATCAACTGATTTGAATATTGCATTTAACGCTTTAGAATGTAGCTAGCAATTGTACTCTCTTCAGTAGACCAATCAAGTTGGCATTTGATTGTCACCTCTCCTTCTTCATCTATCAGATTCTTAGGAGGTATCCATCTTGACAGTTTACTTCTTCAAGCACCTTCATCAATTGAATTAATGTATATCCTCATCTTGGGGTTTCCAATAAGCATAGTTTGTACCATCTAGAATTGGTGGTCTCAAACTTTGTGCAGCAAGTGGAAATTCCATCGTCATAAAAAAAAACAACACACTTGACATAGGATCTAACTTAGTAAAATCAAGTTTTGCCTCTGGTGCCAACTGATAGTGTGCATGAGGTGTTGTGTTAAGTAAAATCAGAGTAATGTTGTAACACTCTAAGTAACATCAGTAAAGACAGTAACAGTGGAACACTCAAAACACAACACACGATGATGTAAAAATTTAGCACAATCTATAAAATAGATTGTAATGCCCTATGAAAAAAAATTCATTATTAATCAAGTAGTGAATACAAAGAGATTCACAAATAGAATCGTCTTAAAACAAGATCTAAACAACGTTTATGATCTAAAGACTAAGTGTATCCCTACACTACCAAAGTTGATATATCCTATGTGAATGAAAACTTCTTACACCAAGATAACATATCACATACAATTGATCTATTGTTACACGAAATGTTATGAACCCTGTAAACACTTGTTGTAACTTAAAGTCCACAACAACGACCCTATCACACTAGATGTAATTAACACTCGACAGATGATACTTGGTTTTTGCTTCACATTTGATGAACGATGCAGTCCTCTATTTATAGACAGAAGTTGTGCGCTGCATTTTTCATCCATAGAGCTTCCTCGAAGGATTTAGAAACATCTTTCTCCACTAACCCATGATCTCTCACTCAACTATCGTGTAGTCCCTTCTTCAATATTCTAGAAAGCAGTCACATGATCTAGACTCTTTCTGCCAATTCCTGAAGCTTGTAGAACCTTCTAGAATCTTGAAGAGCATTCTGGATCGTCAACCTGCAGTCAACAACATCAAAGACAACATTGAACACAAAGTGTAAGTGGTTAAGAAGAAAGATCAAATCACTGATGTTGTAACCAATGTTGGAAACATCTACCTTAGTCTGGGGACGATGAGGAGGCCTCGAAGCAGAGGAGGGAGAGGAGTGTTAGGTCTGAGATTTCTTCGTCGGTGGCGATCCCGAAGGTATGTCAATAGCCGAGCTCGGCCCTTTCTCCTTTTGCACCCGAGTCGGGCCCTCAGTCTCAGGATATGGATCGGTAGGGGTCTCAACTAGACCACCCATCTCGTCAATTACGGGGATCTTGCGAGCAGCCATCTGTACCTCGATCGATAGAGGTCTTTGAATGGTAAAATTATCAAATACAAGAAGTCACAAATAAGCGATGAGAATAACTGGGAGAAAAATGAGAAAATATTCAAAACCTTACGTGGAATATTCAGGTGGCGAGGTTAGATTTAAAGCTCAGCCTAAAGCTGTTGAGAGACAGTGTTGAGAAAATTAACGTCTCTGAACTCTATAGACACTAAACAAGCGCGGCGAAGTGCTTAAGAAATTTCCCAATAAAGACAGTCCTTCTTGGGGGATGAAAACTCCTTCAAAAAGTTAAAAAAAATTAGATCAATACAATGAATTCAATGTGAAATGAAAACCTTACTTGCTCGACAATCTCAGTAGTCAGTTGGTATCGGGTTGGCCAAAGAAAAAGTAAGACCGACACTTTTCCAAGCACCATCGACAAACCACCACATTCAATGCCAACCCTTGATCTTATTCGAAATTCCTGAAACTAGCTTCTTCTCGGACCGAGCTTTGATGCAGTGGTGGCCGACATATTCAATCGCCACCAGGTAAATAAGATAATTCATCTCGCCCGGGTTGGGCATCCTGTACAACCCAGCCGCCCCAGGATGACCATAATGGGCAAATTTATACTCTAGTCATTAGGTCCTAGGCAGTGAGCAGGTGTAAAATAACCGGATGGAGCGGAAATTAGATTCCATCCTTCAAGGAGCGGAACAGAGTATTTATACCAAATTCCATTAAGAAAATCCTGACTTATCATCGACTCAACCTCTGAGGCGATATAATTTTTCTCTTCGCCCGTCCGATATTGACTAGGAGGACTACGATATGGGTATTGGGCGACATAAAATTGATAATTAAAATGCCCAAGGTGATCCTCGTTGTTTCTGGTCGAGGGTACTAAAGGCCCACAATTAGAAGACGAGCCAGGAAGATCCAAAAAGATGGGCGAATCCTCCTAGTATGTCCGAAGAGGACTAACGTTCATCGGGAAAAGGTGTTCCAAGTCGTCAACATACGCCGAGAAATCAGAATCCACCATCTCTACATTGTCATTACCATAGTAATTATGATTGCCCCTAGAAAATATTGGAGCGGATCCCGGGAAGAAGTGCATTCCCCCACGAGAAAGATCGGAACATGAAGTTAGATGGAATCAAATCTCGGCCAATTCCCGTGCCAATAGAGCCTCCTCATCAGAAGAGGGGTACATACTAAACAAATTTGCAAAGGGAGCAGCGAAGGAAGTAGGAAGGTCACCAGAATTTGTCATCAAAGTAATAAAGGAAGAGAACAGAGACTGAAAAGACCAAAGGCAACAAGGGATTAAATCAGAGAGTTTACTTTAAATGTTTAATGGGGATCTACATTGGAAATATTGCAAGAAAAAGGAAAGATGAAGCGCGAAAGTAAATATTTGAAACGAAAATTTATGGTCATATACATAAAAAACGGGGAGGGGCCGATTTGCAAAAAGTCCGATAAAATTTGGGGGCTTGAATGAAAATACCAAAGAAAAAAGGGTCGCGTGGTTTTCACACAGGCACGTCAGCCCAGTCGCGCCAGTTAGAAATCGTGTGTCCCCTGCACCAAACTATTATTACCAACTGCCCACTATGTTAGCGAGGGCATATTCTCGAGGCGCCGATTGCGGGATTCAAAGTGTCGAATCAGATATGACACATGCATCGTCAGAGGCGGTCTCGTCTAATGGACATAAAAAAGGAATCAACTTGCAACTCGTCACCACAATCCGATTAGCGACCTGGAGGTAATTGTTGTATCCCATGTCGCCATCTAGCGACATGGAGACAACGACCATGACATGGATGTCGTTCAACTAAAACCTGAAAGAGATCATTTACTAACGATTAAATACAAGTATTGATGGTCGCCAATAGTCGATAATGACCACACAGGGCCGACCAGACGACGCCACAAAAACTTGATAACATCGCACAATGCAGCTGGACAATGGTTTGAGAAGTGCCGAGTAAACAACGACGAACGAAACCCGGTGAGGAATACTTCATAACTAGGGAAAGAGATCATGTCACGAGGACGATTATGGAAACATGAGACAATTCAAGAAACAAGAATCGCGACATTAAAGTTGTCGCACCAGATCAGGACCTCGGCGACCTCACATATATATTGCTGGCATAATTCAAGGGATTAATACTTGCCCAATTAATGAATTGTAAAACTTATAAATATGAGTTTAACTCACAATGAAATGGTCGAAACTTTTAGCACAAAAAAGACGCAAGTGTAAACCTTAATACTTGATTTCTTGTTCAATTGTTCATTGATTTGTATTGCTTGGGATTTATTATTTTTTGTTGCCCTAGACTAAATAATCTAGGTAACAACATTCGGCATAAATATATATCCCTCAATTCGTGGATAAAACTTGTCAAAATTGCAGGGAAAACGTTTCCTAGCTATTTTATAAATTATACATAAATCGTAGTATTTGTATAGGAGAAGTAGTATACGTGTAGTAATGATGAGAAACCTACATCATTGGGATATTATGATTGGTAACTAATGAGTATGAAAAAACTTTTAATAGAAACACATGTTCTGTAATAATTATTGAGTGGCATATAATTAAGAAGCACAAGACTACTCAAGTAAACATGCCAAAACGTACGGGAACATCATGAGCATTCTTGAGCCAAGTATCGCCCTGCAAGAAAGGACCAACTGTGAACTTTGTCACGTCCTCTTTCTTAATACTACTTTTGTACCCGACCCATTTGACCCTCCCTGTTTTATTTGCACCAGGCCCTTTGTTGTTAAACTCAGCGTAGAACAAAGTGGTCAATGCGAAATCGCCGCTCCATTCCATCCATCCCTCGGGATGAATCAGGTCACCGATCTCAGTCTCCATGATAATGGTCCTCGAGTATTCCTTCCAGGGCCTTCCTAGATAGCTTCTGAATTTTGCCTTCTCAGGCTCGAGCTTATCGTCTTCCAATATTCTACAGTTTTGAAGAACGATTCCCGTGGTTTCTCTCTTGTCCAACCTCCCTTGAGCTGTCACGATGTTCTGCTGGTTCTCCAATGGCTTCCGGACGTATATCATGCAGTTCTGGAAGACCGCTGCTGCATCTCCAAAGATGAAGTCCACGGTACCAGTTATGTAACAGCTCCGATAGAAGTGTCTGTGTGTTTGAGCATACAGGGTGTCTTGAAAACCTTCCATTCTACAATTCAAGAAGATCGAACGGTCGGATTGAACTCTCAGAGCCACTGCTTGATGTTTTTCTGGCCCCGCGGTGTTTCTGAACCCTAAGGATTGTGCCATGAATCCTTCTCCCAATGCAGCTGCAAGTGAAATAATCGATCACTCCTCTGAATTAAACATGCATAGCTATGTGTCAAGTAAAATATAACACAATGTCTTAAGACCTTTCATATAAGTAGGAAAATATATTACACCCCTGTCCCATGCATGTAGATAAACATATTGTTATTTTCACGCAAATTAAAAAATGAAAGTTATTACAGTTAGAATATTAAATTTTTGCTTTGATTTTTTTCATTTTGCCTTTATGTAAATCTGTATCCCGAGTCAATTATTAGTACATGAATATTGATTTGAAAAAAAAGGCAAATATGAAAAAAAAAAATTTAATGACATATCGAATATAATAATTAACATATCTATGTTGGATTTAGGATAAAATTGGAAAATAAGTGTGTATTTGTAGGGCTGAGGGTATTAACTTTTACCAATTATGTCCTCTAAGTTTTGGTTGGAGAGCATGTTAATTTTCTTGCAGTACAAACTTATATAAAATGGACAAAGAACAAAATTAAGTGGCATGGCTAAAAGAATAAATTTTTTCCTTGAAGAAAATTCAAGGAATGATATAGGAATTATTAAAAGATATGTCAAGTATAATTTATAATTATACCAAATGTAGCCGTCTGAAATGTGGGTACTCCATCTACAAAATTTTTGCTTCCGGTGATAATGCTCTTCTGTGATCCATCTCCATACATTGTGACATTCACCATTTTTTTGGTGACCACAACATTCTCCTCGTACACGCCTTCTTTAACATAAATCACATACCTACATATATAAATCACGCACGTCGTCATTCATATAAATATATATATAATTAAGAAATAAAAAAATATAATTAATGATAAAGAAATTATATAAAATTAGTACCGTCCAGTGTATTTGTCAGGCATAGCATTCAAAGCCGCAGAAACAGTGGTAAAATTCCCAGTTCCATCCTTAGCTACGGTAGCATTGGGAGTAAATTTGGAAGCATCAGCTTTCAAGATCCTATGGTGTTCCTCATTTTGAATCCACGAGGGGTATTGCATATCCTCCAACCCCATCAGCTTTCTCTGCGAACTAGAACTAGAGGAGGCCTTAAAAGCTGACATAATGGAGGCCATTTGCGACACTATAGCAAGGGCGTTTCCCCCCATCTCCCTCAGTGTAACCAATATCGCCTTCATTTTGTTCTTCTCCTCTCCCTCCGGGAATCCATCCACGCACGTCTGTTGGTATGACAGCACCGCGCTCAGCCAATTGTTTATCTCCGGCTTTATCGTCGCCAGCTTCCCCAAATCCTTCCCACTCACACTCGAGATAGAGCTATTCAGCTCCTCCTTGGCGTCACCCAGGAGCACCAGGCAGTCGTCGAAGGCCTTCTTCTTCATCGGGGTGTCGAACGTCAGATCCGATGCTTTTATCATCACTTGGTCGATCTCATCCACCGCAGCTGAGAACGACGCCCGGAGGATGTCCACCGGCCCAGACGATTCGTTGCTCTTAACCGCCTTCATAAGGCTCTCTTCGCAGGTTTTCTTGTAGTCCGTCGTCGCACACACCGCCTTCACCGCCTTCTCGCCCGTATTCACTGCCGCCGATGCCTTGTGGCTCTTCTCCGTTGACTCGTTCTGGTTGTTCTTGTAAATGACGATGCACACGGCTGCCGCCACCGCTAATACCACCACGACGAATGCCACCGCCGCCAGTATCAACCGCCTTTTCGTTTGTTGTTTTTTCTCTTGCTGTCTGCGTTGCGAAATCAGGTCGAAATCTTGGAACGCCATTGAGACCAAGGATCTCTTGTAATCTGCCTTGGCTATCTTTTAATTGAGCCAAGGCAGTGTTTTGTGATCTTTCTAATATGTTTTGTTTTATTTTTTTATTTTTATAACTCTGGTTTTTTTGATTGATTGAAATTTATCTGAGCGTGCGTCCAGTTGCTGTTGCCCTTGCATACTTTAGCAAGTCAAGTCTGGATTAGAGAAATTTTAGGAGGTGAAAATGGTTATGAAATAGGTGATACCCTCCATCACTAATTTCCCCGGTTTTTCTTCTCCATTTCTCATTTTAATATTACAAAATGAGATTGTCTACTATATATATGTATATGTAGGGAGTAATAATGAAACTAATATATAAAACTAGAGTAGAAGCACAACTGGTCCGGACATTCATTTGGCTTGGACCAAATAACAAATACTTTTAAAAAGAAAAAAGTAACCGAGCCACACAATACACATAAAAATGAATGGCCTAAAAATAAGCATGTTAAAGTGCTTTTTTTAAAAAAAATAAATTTGAGAAACAAATTCCTCAACAATATATTATAGAAAAAATTTATACTAGACGGTCTAGACAAAATATGAATCTCATTTACTATACCAATTAATAAATTAACGTAGTTTCAAATCAATCGTGTTTTCAAAAAAAGTATTACTCAAATGTTAATGTTGGCCATCATCTATATATGTATGACATCGGTACATCTTACACAAGACTCTCTCAATTTTCATTGGTAATTTATTCCAATATTATTTTGCAATAAATAAAGTTCAAAGCGACATATATAATTAATAATTATATCTTATGACAACTTTTGGATTGGTACTGATATATCACCACTTAAATAATTGTTAGGAAAATTAAATAAAATTATTAATTCTACACATCTCTAAAAGTTTATATTTTTAAATGAAACAAAATTATCTTTTATGATATCAGAGTTCTTAAGCTCACGCCCACATCCTGTATTCTATTTCCACTTAAAGCAACTCCACCCATATTAAATTGTCCACTCGATGGACCTTCTCCCATGATGGAGTAAGAGAATTCAGCTCACGAGTGAAGGGGAATATTAGGAAAATTAAATAAACGAATTAATTCTATATCTCTCAGTTCGAACTAGGACTCTTATACCATGATTAAATTCAGCTCACGAGACAGAATTCTTTCATTAACCTTAGATTCATCATCGTTATTACTAGGATTCTTATACCATGATTAAATTTTTCCTGTTTATCTTTTAAAAAAATATAAAATCAATCCGTATTGTGGGAGATTAAGGCAACATCTCAAACAATACATAAAAGAACCAAAAACTAATTGACGGGCACATCATGTTGTGCATCTCATGAAAAGAAAGTAAAAGAAAGTAAATAAACACAATGAAGAGATATATATTGTTAATCAAGGTATGAAAAGGTATACATGAATTATCAAAATACACGGAAAGTCATCTAACCAAAAGAGAATGATAACCAAGGCGGTTCATCCGAACAAGGGACCGAGCTGGTCTTAAATATTTGGGCTTGAAACAAACTTCAATATGAGGCTCCTTTCCCCACAGTTTTTGTTATATCCTAAATAAAAAAAAAAAAACACAAATTTTAAAAGATTAACAATGTATAGTTTTAAAAATATTTCATTACACTTAGATAAGATAATTTGGCATAAATACAACTCATTATTTAGCATCAAAAGTAATAATACAAAAATAATAAATACAACTCATCTCAAAAGTAAAAATTTAGCATCAATAAAGTTATTTAATAATGAAGCATCAAAAGTAATAATGAAGCAAAAATAATCGAGTTGTTCAATAACTCAATTTTTCAATTGATAGCATAACTCAGATGCACATTCAATCTTTCCTATGACATGGTTGATTGGTGGCAAGTTTTAATAGCCTGAAACTTTGAGAAACTTATTTCTACACTTGCTAGAGTAAATATTGTTGGGAAATTTATAGTTTTGATGGAAGTTCCAAAACAGATTGGTTAGCGAATAACTAATCTATAAAAAGAAAAACAAAAAAAACCTAGAGTCACAAGTCTACATGTCGAACCAGAGGCCGGGGCCCCAAAAACCTTCCCAAGGTAAAACCCTCCTTAGGGCAAAACCCCCCCGGGTAAGGGAAAAAGGTGACCCCTCTATAGAGAATTACCCCGCAGCACGAAGGTAACCCCTAGAAAAAACAAACAAATTACAAGCGAAAGTAGTCACGATTCATATCAAGAAACAGGACATCCGAAAGAAAATCAGGACACGTTCCAAACCAATCGTGAGAGACGCCCAACTTAGAGAGTCTGTCCGCACCAGAGTTACCCTCCCGGTAGATATGGGTAACCCGAATATTGAGGACATGGCGAAAATTCTCCACTTGGCTCCAAAGGGCATGGACTCGCCACGGGACGGTAGAGAGGCCGACTTGAAGAGCACGAGCGGCCAATTCGGAATCAGTCTGAATCCAGAGATTAAACCAATCACGTTGGGTATAAAAACGATATCAGGAAGGAAGCCGCAAGCTCGGCCTCAAAGGGATAGCCCAAACCAGTAGGGCGGGAGAAAGCAACGACAAAGAAGCCCCGTGAGTTTCGAAAAAGACCACCAATGTGTAGATTGCCTGGAGAACTAGAAGCACTACCATCCGTGTTGACCTTGTACCAACCAGGATCAGGCGGGAGCCAACGAAAACAAACAGGGGAGCGAGGTGGCCGAGGGCAACCCCGAAGATGGAGACGACGAAGAATAGCAAGTTCCCGAACCTCATTACGCATGTGACCAACCCACAAATCCTCAATCTCATGAATGAGAGTCAAAAGAAGAATCATACAGCCATGATAAGAAGGACGTATATCTTGAAAAACAGCACGGTTGCGAGTATGCCAGATCACTCAGACCAACGTGATGAAGGCTAAACGCCAAGCGCTGAGAACTTGCGGCCCAAACTGAATATGAGTAGCTTGCAAAAAGATATCGAGAAACCCAATGGTGTAATCCAACTGAAGATCAAAAATACGTGCAAGCTCGTCATAAAGACGCCTAGTGAAGGAACAATGTGCAAATAAATGCTCAAAATCATCTGGGCCCATATGGCAAAGGGGGCACATAGAGGGTCCGACAATCCCAATACGAGTAAGAGCAGCCCCAGTGGGAAGCCGGCCCCAAATCGCACGCCAAATTGTCATAGAGCGACAAGGCAGAATCGAAGCGCCCCAAATCCAAGAAGCCCAGCGAATCCGAAGAGTAGAATCCTGGATGAGATTATAGGCGGCCTTAGCCGTGAGGTGACCCGAGGTGGAGTCCGCCCAAACAATCCGATCCCCATGAAAAGAAATCAGGGTACGTAGAATATCGACCACAATATTCGGGAACTGAGCGAAGAAAACCTCATCAAAGTGCCAAATGCCATCGAAAAGAACATCCCCAATGGTGTAAGAAAGTGTAGAGACTAGGTTGTCAGGAAGGCTTAGACGATCCGCGATAACGTAACCAAGCCAATTATCCGTCCATAATCGAACCTGAGAGGCCGAATGACCAATAATCCACCGGCAACCCGAAGTCAGATATGACGCCGAAGGTCTGACCAAATCAAAGAGAAACGAATGAAACGACGCGGGGAACCTGTTTGATAGAAATACCGAGCAAAAATCAAGTACGTGCTCGGAGAGACGCGGAAAAGAACATCCCAAGCAAACTTGCATAAAAAAGCATCATTAGCAAGCCGGATAGAGCGAATGCCCAACCCACCATGGGCAAGGGGCATCCAACATTTCGACCAAGAGACTCTAATGAAGCCCTGACGAGCCATATCTCCTGTCCAAAGAAAATTCTGCATAGCCTGTTCAACGGTAAGAGAAGTGGGCCAACGGTAAATCATCATCGAATGTACCAGAGAAGAGGCAATAACACTGTTAATAAGACAACGCCGGCCAGCAAAGGATAGAGTAGAACTCGTCCATCGGCCAAACTTACTAATCACCGCATCAGCAATAGACTGCAAATGTGCCCTCTTGGGAGCACCCCGAAAGATAGGAACCCCGAGATAAACAAAAGGCAAACTACCCGCAGCAATAGAAGTGAGCCTGGAAAACATGGCGCGAGTAGTGAGCGGAACCTTGTCACTGAAGTAAACCCGAGACTTGGAAGGGCTATAAAGCTGGCCCCGAGAGGCGACCATAGCTCTCCAAAATTTGGGCAAGAAAAGCGCAGTTCCCCGGAGTCCCCCTCATGAAAACCAGAATGTCATCCGCATAAAAGAGATACTGGGGGATCTTCGGGTGTACCGTAAGGGCGCCAGACGCCACAGAGAAATCCAGAAGTCGAGCTAAAGCGTCTTCCGCCACACAAAAAAGTAAAGGGGATAGGGGATCCCCCTGACGGACCCCTCGGGTGAAAAGAAAGAAACCCATGGGAGAGCCGTTAACCAGGACGGAGAGGTGGGCTGAGTGGAGAATCACCGTAACCACCAAAACAAACCGCTCCAAGAAACCCATCCGACGAAGGACCTAGAGATGGAAGGACCAGGAGATGGTGTCAAAGGCCTTTGCAATGTCGATCTTAACCGTCGTATTACCCGTGGAGCCCAAGTCCCAACCATTAACAGCATCAGAAGCCAAAGCAATACAAGTGTGGATTCTACGACCAGGGACAAAACCGAACTGAGTCAGAGCCAGGCAGGAAGCAGCAAACCTCCCAAGCCGTGTAGCAAGAATCTTAGTAAAGATCTTGAAGAGAAAATTTCCCATCACAATGGGCCGGTAGTCCGAAATATTCAGAGCCGCATCTATCTTGGAATCAGGGTAACCAGGGTCGAGTTAAATCCCGTAGGAAGGGAGTGATGGAGAAAGAAGTGCCGAGTTGCCGCAACAACATCCGGACTAATAATATCCCAAGCCGCATGGTAGAAGTGGCCACCAAAACCATCCGGGCCCAGGGAGCTATCCAGAGACAGGGCGTAGACCGTAGCCCGGACCTCCGTGTCGTCTAGGAGAGCAGTAAGATCGTAGTTATCCGAGGCCGAGATCGAAGGGAAAGAGAGAACGTCCAGCACCGTGAAATCTTGTTCGCCAAGGTTCGGTTCCCGAAATAAATCTGTGTAAAAATCCAAAATATGGTTTCTAATTACAACAGGATCATAGGAGAGTTGACCATTAACCATCAAATCCGTGTTCGAATTCCGGGACTGTTGCACACTATGAAGGCGATGGAAGAAAGAGGAATTGCGATCCCCATCATGAAGCCACTGGATCCGATTTTTCTGCGCCAACATTGTGTTTCGGCGAAGAAGGAGTTTGTTCAATTCCACAGAAGCGAGCAATTCCGCCTCAAATTTATCCTCAGTGTCTCCGTTATGACCAATATCCAACTGTATATTTTCCAAGGAGAGTGAGGCTTGATCAAGAGCAGTATAAACATTGCCAAACGTCTCCCGATTCCAAACTTTCAGACGGGCCTTCAAGTGGCGAAGCTTGAAAATGGTGTGAGCAATGGGGTCGCCCGAAGTGGGTTGGGACCAAGAGCTACGAACTTCAGAAAAAAAGGTCGTATGAAGCATCCACATTTTCTGAAAGCCAAAGGGCTTCGCATGAGGCGCTGCTCCCGTAGTCAAAGAAAGACAGAGAGGGTGGTGATTCGAATTGAGGCATGGGAGCACAAACAGATTAACCGAAGACCAGAGATCAAAGAATCGGCTATTGGCAACCGCACGATCAAGCTTAGCCATCATCAAATGAGGACGATGGGAAACCCATGTAAAGCGGGAACCGACCGAGTCAATATCCAAACAATCAGCACTCGAGAGGAATGCCCAAAAATCCGACGTCGGAAGAGAAGCAGTGGTACCAGAATGCCGTTCATGAGCCCCTATAAGACCACATTAAAATCACCAATGATACAAAGAGGACCAGGCGACAAAGATAAAAGATCCTCCCATAGCAGACGACGGCGAAAATAGGAGGCACTCGCGTGAACAAAACACAAAATGTAACAAGCTGAGTTATCACGGAAATGGATCGCGACCATCTGATCCGTGGAAAGCAAAATAGTGGCATGCGGGATAATGGTGGCCCGACAAAACACCCAAATATTGGGGCAAAGAGGAGGAGGACGCTCATTTTCATGTAAGAATCGGAGCCCAAATTGGTGAAGAAAACGACGAGGAAGAGAGGAAAACCGAATCTTCGGTTCATAGATGGCGACCTAGGAGGGGGTCTGAGTGCGGCATAAGCTCTTCAGGGAATTGCGTGTGTTGTCATTCCCAAGGCCGCAAAGATTTCAAGAAATAATATTCATCGATAACCAGAGGTAGGGCTGTGCATCGGCGGCTGAAATTCACATTCGGCGGCCCAAGAGCCAATACGATGAAGTTCAGAAGAGCTAATAGGGGGCTGAAATTGAAAATTCTGTTGCAAAACCTCTGTAGTAGTGAGAATATGTTGTTGGGTAGCCTTTAGTTTGCTACAGTGACGAGAGTTATAGTCACTGAGGACCGGATTCTGCTTGGGGCCGCGGTGGGAGGCAACTGAAGGAGAAGCCGTAGCAACCTAAGAACCCCGCTGTGTAGTAACCGTGGGCAAGACCGTAACTGAGCCATCATCCACGGGCTCTAAAGGGAGAGATTCCTCCCCGAAGAGGTCATCCTCATCCAGAGACGGCTCCCCTGTATCAGTAGGAGGCATGCTCGCAAATGGGGTAGGATTGTGCACAATCAGTGCAGCAGAGTAATCCGGGCAATGTGAAGCATGTGCATGAGCCGGAATGATATCCTCCGGAGACGGAATGTAATTATCTTGAGTATGCCCTGGGACATGATATTTAGGCAACTTAAAGGTAGGGAGGAACTTTGGGATGTTGTAAACTGGTTGCTCTTGGGCTTGAGTTGGAGCAACCAAGGCAAGTTCGGCCGTAGGGGAAGCAACAACCAAAGTGGAGGGACCAGCGGCCTTTTGTACCCAGTGTGTCTTCGGCGGCTGCGATACAGAGGGTTGCGACGCAGCCTTGGGAACTGACGGAACAGGGTCAGGGGCACGGGGGCCCTTCCGTGTGCGCTTAGTATTTTGAGAGTTGCAAGCATCAACTTCGTGCCCAATAATTTGACAATGAGGGCACCAAGCCGGAGTACGTTCATAACCCACCGAAGCAATACCAAAATAACCAGTACGTTCATACATAATAGAGTATTCACGGTCAGCTCTCAAATTAATTTCAATAAGCACCCGAGCATAGTGGCATAGTGAACGAGTACGAGTACGCTCATCAACCTGTAGGACTGGGCCAAGGGCCGAAGCAAGAGAGTGAATAATCGGTTCATAGAAGTACTCCACCGGGAGTTCATAAATGCGAATCCAAACCGGGACAACAGAAGTTCGGACCTTATATGGATTAAATTCCGGAGACCAATGTGGATATGGAGTGTACCAAAAGAGGAAGTCCATGTACGAGCATTAAAGACCGTATCTCGTTCGGCTTTATCCGAAATATGAATTTAGAAATAACCACGGCCGAGAGGAACCAAAGACCATGGTGATGCAAGCTTCCAAAGATCTTGGAGAGTGTCCTTCAACGTCAACATGTCCAGAGAAACCTCCTTTGAGACGAAAAGCATTCGGCCAATTAGAGTAGACGAATTCTCCTTAACTCCGAGTTCGTGAATAATATCATCGATAGTCACTAATAGGTGTTCACCCTTGCGAACCGGAGTAGTGCGCAACCCGTCTGGAGGTGCCTGCAAAAAAGGGGAACCAGCAGTACTTATATGCGTGACATTAGGAGTAGGGGGAAAGGGTGGAAAGGCCATACCCATATGCTGTGCAATGGAGGAGGTTACACAGCGTCCCGTATTCAAAGCCGACGAGGAAGAGCCCTCGTACACACCAAATTGGATACCGAGTGCTGGATCGTGCGAGACCTGCAAAGGGATTGAGGGACGAGTAGAGTCCGTCGCAATGGAGTAAATAGGTGTAACATAAGGAGGAGAAATAATACCCTGAAGGCCAGAATACGGCGTAGCACCGATCCAGGCAATGTGAGAGCTAGGGTTCCCGGCCAAGTGGGAAACCCTAAAATCCGAATTGGTCCATGAGACTGAGTGGTGGCAATCAGAGATGGGCTGCAAGTGGAGATTGGAACGCTCAGCAAATTGGGGACGATCAACGCGATCATGGGGAGAAGACCGCGTCGCCTCCTTGTGATGCAGATACTCCAGAAATTCCGGAAGATCAGCGAGGATTTCCGATCGAATTTGCGCAACAATATCCGCGCGGTGTTGCGTAGTCATGTTGATTGATAAGGGATCGAGAAACAATCAATTAGAGGTGAGATCGGAGAAGGAACGAACGATCGCCGATGAATCACACATAGTAGGCATGAAATCGCACATAGTGTTCAAGACCAGGCTTCAAATTCATGAGGGGTTTGTTAGGACTTAGCTTGGTTTTTGTTTTTTTGGTTTTTCCAAAACAGATTGGTTAGGAAACCAGCTGAACATGTTAGACAACTGATGGAACAGACTGTTGGAATTTAGAGGCACGTAATCACGTATAACATGCGGAGCGGAAATTACAGTTCACCAACAACGAACACATAATTGCATACAACAATTGCAATAATCGTAACGAGTAAACTTACAGTAGCTGTAGAGCGGATTCCTCTACTACATAAGTCTTAGATTAAGCATAATTATCACCATCATTAGCAATCATTAGTTTACTTTAGAAACCATCAATAGTCCATATAACATTAACCACTGCGATACAGATAGTGTTACCCACCTGGTAACTTTTGAGAGAAAGTTATAAACTTCTTGATAGCTTAGTACTTGTAGGGACTTCCGAGTCTTTGAACCGTAAGCGAACTACATAGCATAATCTGTATCATTCAGTATTATTCGTTTATTTAAAAAGTTTCATGAGCTCGATGGGGGCATCGAATCTCATACTTCATGAACTAATTTTATTTATTAAAATCTTTTATCGCTTTTGAGTTCATAGTTTGGGACTTTGGTCCTTTTGATTCTTACTTCCTTCCATAATTAAGCAAATACTTATACTTATTAAAATTACAAGTCAAAACCAAGCATTCAATTCACAAAGACATGTACATTTCACAAATAAGTTAAATTTATATTTTAAAAACTCATTTATTTTGATAAAATGATACATTTTCATGCATGTATAGAATAAAATACTTATACTTATTAAAAAAATATGAAATTAATATATGTTATGCTACTCTCAGTGTAGAACAAATTTTATCAAGGGAACTAGCTAATATTTCTTATCAATTGTTCTCAAAATTTTCGAAAAGCTCTCTAACTACACAATTTATCAAAACTGTACTAGTTGTAATAAAAATCCATTTATAATAGTGTGATTATCCTAAAGGCCCAAGACATTTTATAAGATATACTAAACTGTATCTAGATAATTTCAATAATTTTTCCATGATTTTATCACTAGTTTAAACTACTTAATAAAATTGTTAAACCTAACAGTGCTGCAAATCAAAGTATTGAATATCCAAACTTCAAAGATTTATTACTACCAAATTTTTAAATGAAAAGCTACAAAAATTTTATATGTGATACAAAACTATATGGTGGACACTTCATAATATTTACAGATTTTTCTCATCATTAAAAGTTAGGAAAAAAGGGTCGTCGGAAACACTATTTCAGTTTTAGTTCGATTTTAAACACATCAACATCTAAGAATTGTTTCTCCCAAACTATTAATCCAATTACTACGAAATTTTAGTATGTTGTTCTAAACTAGTAGTATTATAAGCTAATATTTTGCATACGATTTTTAGAGCCTTTAAAGATGGTTGAAATCATGCTTCAATTTCGTCCAGAAATTGTTTTGTTTTTGAAAAATTTATTTAATAAAAAGCAACACTTCCTCACTACAATCATCTTTTAAACACAAGATATCAAACCCAAACATTCACATACATACCAACAAGTTTATTAGAATATAAGAGGTTAATAAACATGCCATTTCTAAATTAAATAAGTAAACATAAGCATTTATCTAGAAATCTTCAAAAAGTAGGTTTTTACTCAATACCTTGTTGTTTCTTGGTTGACACTTATAAAGATCTTTCTTTTAGCTAAAAAAAATGGTGGAGGAGAAGCTCCTCCTTGGCTTGGTGGTGTTGATGGACGAAAATCACTAAGGGAGAAGGGGGAAAAGTCCTTCTCCTACTCTTCTCTTCACTCTCCTTTCCTCTTCACTCTTCTATCTTTTTTTTTTTTTTTTGTGTTTCTTCCGTCCCTCAAGAACTTCGCCGCCGTCCCTCTAGAACTTTTTCACCGTCCCTTCCAGAACTTTGTCGCCGCACCTCTAGAACTTGGGACGTTGCCGCCGCCGGGACGTTGCCGACGTCCCTCCAAAACTTTGCCGCCTTCCCTCCAGAATATTGCCACCGTCCCTCCATAACTTGGGACGTTGCCGCCATTCCTCTAGAACTTGAGAAGTTTCAACCATTTCTCTTAAAGTTGGGACGTTGTCGCTGTCCCTCCAGAACTTGGGATGTTGCCGCCGTCCCTCCAGAAATTAGGACGTTGTCGTCGTCCCTCCTGAATATTGCCGCTATCCCTCAAGAACTTGGGACGTTGCTGCCGTCCCTCTAAAACATAGGACGTTGCCGTCGTCCCTCCAGAACTTGGGACATTGTCGTCGTTTCTCCAGAACATTGCCACTGTCCCTCAGAACTTGGGACATTGTTGTCGTTCCTCCAGAACATTGCCACTGTCCCTCCAGAACTTGGGATGTTGCCGCCATCCCCGTCGTCCCCCTAGAACTTGGGACGTTGCCATCGTCCCTCAAGAACTTCGCCGCTTTCCCTCTAGAACTTTGTCGCCGTCCCTTCCAGAACTTTGTTGCCGCACCTCTAGAACTTGGGACGTTGCCGCCGTCCCTCAAGAACTTTGCCGCCATCCCTCCAGAACTTTGTCGTTGTCCCTCCAGAACTTTGGAAGTTGCCACCGTCCCTCCAGAACATTGCCATCGTCCCTCCAGAACTTGGAACGTTGCCGCCGTCCCTAAAAAACTTTAACGCCGTCCTCTAGAACATGGAACATTGCCGCCGTTCCTCCATAACTTTGCCTCCGTCCCTCCAGAACATGGAATGTTGATGCCATCCCTCAAGAACTTTGCCGATGTCCCTACTGAACTTTGTCGTCGTCCCTCAAGAACATGGGATGTTGCCACCGTCCCCGTTCGTCCCTAAAAAACTTGGGACGTTGCCGTCATCCCTCAAGAACTTCGTCACCGTCCCTCTAGAACTTTGTCGCCGTCCCTTCCAGAACTTTGTCGCCGCACCTCTAGAACTTGGGACGTTGTCGCCGTCCCTCAAGAACTTTACCGCCATCCCACCAGAACTTTGTCATCATCCCTCCAGAACTTTGTCCCGTCACCTCTAGAACTTGGGAAGTTGCCACCGTCCCTCCAGAACATTGGCATCGTCCCTCCAGCACTTGGAACGTTGCCACCGTCCCTATAAAACTTTATCGCCGTCCTCTAGAACATGGAACATTGCCGTCGTTCCTCCATAACTTTGCCTCCGTCCCTCCAGAACATGGAATTTTGACGCTGTCCCTCAAGAACTTTGCCGATGTCCCTCCAGAACTTTGCCGATGTCCCTCCAGAACTTTGCCATCGTCCCTCAAGAACATGGGATGTTACCTCCATCCCTCCAGAACTTTGTCCCCGTCCCTCCAGAACTTTGTTGTTGTCCCTCCAGAATTTGGGACGTTGTCTCTTCTAAACTTTGCCACCGTCCCTTTAGAACCTATTGCCGCCGTCCCTCCTGAACTTGGGATGTTCTGGTCGTTCCTCTTGAACTTTGCCACCGTCCCTTTAGAACCTATTGCCGCCGTCCCTCCTGAACTTGGGATGTTCTGGTCGTTCCTCTTGAACTTTGCCACTGTCTAAAACTTGGGACGTTGCCACCGTCCCTCCAGAACATGGGACATTGCCATCTCTCCAGAACTTGGGACTTTGCCTCTGTCCCTCCAGAACTTTGCTGCGTCCCTCCAGAACTTGGGACGTTGCCGCCGTCCATCCAGAACTTTGGACGTTGCCGCAGTCCCTCCAAAACTTTGCCTCCGTCACGCCATTACAGGGAACATTGTCGTTGTCACTCCAGAATTTTGCCGCCGTCCCTCCAGAACTTTGTCGTCGTCCCTATAGAATTTGGGATGTTACCACTGTCCCTCCTGAGCTTTGCGACCGTCCATTTAATAGCTGTGATGTTTTTGCCGTCCCTCCTGAACTTAGGACATTGCCACCGTCCCTCTAGAACTTTGCCGCCGTCCAGAACTAGGGACGTTGCCACCGTCCTTCTAGAACTTTGCCGCCGTCCCTCCCGAACTTGGGACGTTGCCGTCGTACTTCAAGAACTTTATCGCCATTCCTCCAAGACTTGGGGCGTTGCTGCGGTCCCTCTAGAACTTTGTCGACATCCCTCCAGAATTTTGCCGCCGTCCCTCCGAAACTTTTGACGTTGCCGTCGTCCCTCCAGAACTTCGCCGCCGTCCATCCAAAACTTGGGACGTTGGCGTCGTCCCTATAAAATTTGGGATGTTGCCTCCGTCCCTTCAGAACATTTCCACCGTCCTTCCAGAACTTGGGACGTTGCCGCCATCCCACTAGAACTTAGGACGTTGCCGTCGTCCCTACAGAACTTGGGACATTGCCTCAGTCCCTCCAGAACTTTGTCGTCGTCCCTCCAGAACTTAGGACGTTATCGCCGTCCTTTCAGAACTATGTCGCCACCCTTCCAAATCATGACATTGCCGCCGTCCCTTAAGAACTTTGCCGCCATCCCTCCAGAACTTTGCCGCCATTCCTCCAGAACTTTGCCATCGTCCCTCCAGAATTTGGGAAGTTGCCACCATTCCTCCGGAACTTTGCCGCCGTCCAAAACTTGGGACTTTGCCGCAGTCTATCCAGAACATTGCCTCCGTCCTTCCAGAACTTGGGACGTTGCCGCCGTCCCTCCAGAACTTGGGACGTCGCCGCCGTCCCTCCATAACATGGGATGTTGTCGTCGTCCCTCCAGAACTTCACCGCCGTCCCTCCAGAACTTTGTCGTCATCCCTACAGAATTTGGGACGTTGCCACTGTCCCTCCGGAACTTTGCGACCGTCCCTTTAATACCTCAGACGTTGCCGCCGTCCCTCCTAAACTTAGGATGTTCCCGCCATCCCTCTAGAAATTTGCCGCCGGCCAGAACTAGGGATGTTGCCACCATCTTTCTAAAACTTTGCCGCCGTCCCTCTAGAACTTGGGGCGTTGCCGCCTTCCCTCTATAACTTTGCCGACGTCCCTCTAGAACTTTGTCGCCGTCCCTCCAAAACATGGGACGTAGCCGCCGTCCCTCCAGAACTTGGGACTTTGCCGTCTTACCTATAGAATTTGGGATGTTGCCGCCATCCCTCTATAACTTAGGACGTTGCCTCCATCCCTATAGAACATTGGACGTTTCTTCAGTCCCTCCAGAACTTTGCCGCCGTCCCTCCAAAACTTAGGACGTTGCCGCCATCCTTCCAGAACTATGTCGCCACCCCTCCAGATAATGGGACATTGCCGCCGTCCCTTAAGAACTTTGCCGCCATCCATCCAAAACTTTGCCGCCATCCCTCCAGAACTTGGGAAGTTGCCACCATCCCTGCAGAACTTTACCGCCGTTCCTCCATAACTTTGTCGTCGTCCCTCTAGAACTTTACTGTCGTCCCTCTAGAACTTGGGACCTTGCTGTCGTCCCTCCAAAACTTTTCCATCGTCACTCCAGAACTTGGAACGTTGAAGTCATCCCTCAAGAACTTTGCCGATGTCCCTCCAGAACTTTGTCGTCTTCCCTCTAGAACTTGGGACATTGACTTTGTCCCTCCAGAACATTGTCGTCGTCCCTCTAGAACTTTGCCGCCATCCCCCAAAACATTATCGCCGTCCCTCAAGAATTTGGGACGTTGCCACTGTCCCTCCTGAACTTTGCCGCCGTCCCTTTAGTACCTGAGACGTTGCCGCCGTCCCTCCCAAACATGGGTCATTCCCGCCGTCCCTCTAGAACTTTGCCGCTGTCCTAAACTTGGGACAATGTCGTCGTCCTTCCAGAAATATGCCGCTGTCTTTCCTGAAATTTCTCGCCGTCCGCCCAGAACTTGAGATGTTACCGCCGTCCCTCCAAAACTTTGTCACCGTCCCTTTAGAATTTGGGACGTTGCCACACTACCTCTAGAACTTTGTCACCGTCCCTCTAGAACTTGAGATGTTGCCACCGTCCCTCCTGAACCTGGGAGGTTCCCGCCGTCCCTCTAGAACTTTCCCGTCCAGAACTTTGGCACCGTCCCTCCTAAACTTGAAACGTTGCCGCCGTCCCTCTAGAACATGGGACGTTGTCGTCGTCCCTCCAGAACTTTTCCGCCAACCCTCTAGAATTTTACCGTCGTCCCTCCAAAATTTGGGACGTTGCCGCCGTCCCTCCATAACTTGGGATGTTTCCGCCGTCCCTCCAAAACATTGCTACCGTCCCTCCAGAACATGGGACATTGTCGTATTCCCTCCAGAACATTGCCGTTGTCCCTCCTGAACTTGGGATGTTGCCGCCGTCCCATTAAAACTTAAGATGTTGCCACCGTCCCTCTAGAACTTTAGACATTGCCGCCATCCCTCTAGAACTTTAGACATTGCCGCCGTCCCTCTAGAACTTTGCTGCCGTCCCTCCAAAGCTTGGGACGTTTCCGTTGTCCCTACATAACTTAGGACATTGCCGCCGCCCCTCTAGAACTTGGGACGTTGCCGCCGTCCCTCCAAAACTTTGCAGCCGTCCCTCCAAAATTTTGGACGTTGCCGCCGCCCCTCCAGAACATTACCACTATCCCTCCAGAACTTGGGACATTGTCGCCTTCCCTCTAGAACTTGGGAAGTTTTTGCCATTTCTCTAAAACTTTGGACGTTGCCGCCATCCCTCCATAACTTGGGATGTTGCCGTCGTCCCTCCAAAACATTGCCGTTGTCCCTCCTGAACTTGGGACACTACCGCTGTCCCATTAAAACTTAAGATGTTGCCGCCGTCCCTCTAGAACTTTAGACATTGCCGCCGTCCCTCTAGAACTTTAGACATTGCCGCCGTCCCTCTAGAACTATGCTGCCGTCCCTCCAAAACTTGGGACATTTCCACTGTCCCTCCATAACTTAGGACAATGCCACCACCCTTCTAGACCTTGGGACGTTGCCACCGTCCCTCCAAAACTTTGCCGCCGTCCCTCCAAAATTTGGGACGTTGTCGCCGCCCCTCCAGAACATTGCCACTATCCCTCCAGAACTTGGTACATTGCCACCTTCCCTCTAGAACTTGGGAAGTTTCTGCCGTTTCTCTAAAACTTGGGACGTTGTCGCTGTCCCTCCAAAACTTGGGATGTTGCCGTCGTCCCTCTAGAAATTGGGACGTTGTCATCGTCCCTCCAAAACATTGCCGTTGTCCCTCCAGAACTTGAGACGTAACTGCCGTCCCTCTAAAACTTGGGACATTACCGATGTCCTTCCAGAACTTGGGATGTTGCCGCCGTCCCTTCAGAACATGGGACGTTGCTGCCGTCCCTAAAGAACTTCGCCGGCATCCCTCTAAAACGTTGCCACCGTCCCTTCCAAAACATTGTCGCTGCCCCTCCAGAACTTTGGACGTTGCCCCCGTCCCTCCAATACTTTGCCGCCATCCCTCCAACACTTTGCCGTCCTCCCTCCAGAACTTGGGAAGTTACCACCGTCCCTCTAGAACATTGACGTCGTCCATCCAGAACTTGGGACGTTTTCGCCGTCCCTCCAGAACTTGGGACGTTGCTGCCATCCCTCCATAAGTTGGGACGTTGCCGTGGTCCCTCCAGAACATTGCCACCGTCCCTCCAGAACTTGGGACGTTACCACCATCCCTTTAAGACTTGGAACGTTACCCACGTCCCTCCAGAACTTAAGACGTTGCCGCCGTCCCTCCAGAACTTGGGACATTGCCTCCGTTCCCCGCCATCCCTTAAGAACATGGGATGTTACCTCCGTCCATCTAGAACTTTGCCACCGTCCCTCTAGAACTTTGTCGCCGTCCCTCTAGAATTTGGGACATTGTCACTGTCACACCTGAACTTTGCCACCGTCTCTTTAGAACCTGAGACATTGCCGCCGTCGCTCTAGAACTTTGCCGCCGTCCCTCCAGAACATGGGACATTGCCGCAGTCCTACCAGAACTTTGCCGCCGTCAATACAGAACTTGGGATGTTGCCTTCGTCCCTCCAGAACTTAGGTCATTTCCGTCGTCTCTCCAGAACTTTGCTGCCGTCCCTCCAGAACATTGCAGCTATTCCTCTAGAACTTGGGACGTTGCCGCCATCCCTTTAAAACTTGGGACATTGCTGCCGTCCCTTCAGAACTTGGGAGGTTGCCGCCGTCCCTCCAGAATTTGGGACGTTGCCACACTCCCTCTAGAACTTTGCTGCCGTCCCTCTAAAACTTGAAACATTGCCACCGACCCTCCTGAACTTGGGAGGTTCCCGCCGTCCCTCTAGAACTTCCTTGTCCATAACTTGGGACGTTGCCGCAGTCCTTCCAGAACTTTGGACGTTGCAGCCATCCATCATGAGCTTTGCCGCCATCCCTTCAAAATTTGGGACGTTGCTGCCTTCCCTCCAGAACATTGCCATCGTCCCTCCAGAACTTGGGACATTACCGCCGTCACTCAAAAAATTGGGATGTTGCCGTCGTCCCTCTAGAATTTAGGACGTTGCCGTCTTCCCTCCAGAACATTGCCGTTATCCCTCCTGAACTTGGGACATTGCCGCCGTCCCATTAAAACTTAAGATTTTGCCGCCGTCCCTCTAGAACTTTAGACGTTGCCGCTGTCCCTCTAAAACTTTGCCGTCGTCCCTCCAAAACTTGGGATGTTGCCACCGTCCCTCCATAACTTAGGACATTGCCGCCGCCCCTCTAGAAAATGGGACGTTGCCGTCGTCCCTCCAAAATTTGGGACGTTGCCGCTGCCCCTCCAGAACATTACCACCGTCCCTCCAGAACTTGGGACATTGCCGCCTTCCCTCTAGAACTAGGGAAGTTTCTGCCGTTTCTCTAAAACTTGGGACGTTGTCACCGTCCCTCAGAACTTGGGATGTTGCCGCCATCCCTCCAGAAATTGGGACATTTTCATCGTCCCTCCAGAACATTGTCGCTATCCCTCCAGAACATGGAACGTTGCCGCCATCACTCTAAAACTTGGGACGTTATCGACGTCCATCCAGAACTTGGGATGTTGCCGCCGTCCCTTCAGAACTTGGGACATTTCCACCGTCCCCGCCGTCCATTTAGAACTTGGGACGTTGCTGCCATCCCTAAAGAACTTCACCACCGTCCCTCTAAAATGTTGCCACCGACCCTTCAAAAACTTTGATGCCGCCCCTCCAGAACATGAAACGTTGCTGCCGTCCCTCCAATCCTTTGCCTTCATCCCTTCAAAATTTGTTGTCTTCCCTCCAGAACTTGGGAAGTTACCACCGTCCCTCCAGAACATTGCCGCCGTGCCTCCAGAACTTGGGACGTTGTCGCCGTCCCTCCAGAACTTGGGATGTTGATGTCGTCCCTCCAGAACTTGGGACGTTATCGTCGTCCCTCTAGAACATTGCCACCGTCCCTTTAAGACTTGGGACATTACCGCCATCCCTTTAAGACTTGGGATGTTACCGCCGTCCCGCCAGAACATGGGACATTGCCTCCATCCCCACCATCCCTCCAGAACATGGGACGTTACCTCCGTCCCTCTAGAACTTTGTCGCCGTCCCTCTAGAACTTTGCCGCTGTCCCGCTATAACTTTGTCGCCGTCCCTCCAGAATTTGGGACATTGTCTCTGTCCCTCCTACACTTTGCCACCGTTTCTTTATAACCTAAGACGTTGTCGCCGTCCCTCTAGAACATTGTCGCCATCCAAAACTTGGGACATTGTCACCGTTCTTCAAGAACTTTGCCGCCGTCCCTCCAGAACATGGGACATTGCCACAGTCCCACCAGAACTTTACCCCCGTCCCTACAGAACTTGGGACGTTGCCTTCGTCCCTCCAGAACATAAGTCGTTTCTGCCATCTCTCAAGAACTTTGCCGCTGTCCCTCCAGAACATTACCGCTGTGCCTCTAGTACTTGGGATGTTGCCGCCGTCCCTCCAGAACATTGCCGCCGTTCTTCGGGAACTTGGGACATTGCCGCCGTCCCTCCAGAACATTGGACGTCGTAGCTGTCCCTATAGAACTTGGGATGTTGCCTCCGTCCCTTTAAAACTTGGGACGTTGCCGCCGTCCCTCCAGAACTTGGGACGTTGCCTCCGTCCCTCCAGATCTTCGTACTTTGCCGCAGTCCCTCTCGATCTTGGGATGGTGCCATCGTCCCTCCAAAACATTGCCACTGTCTCTCTAGAACTTAGGACATTGCTGCCGTCCTTCTAAAACTTGGGACTTTACTGACGTCCATTCAGAACTTGGGACGTTGCCGCCATCTCTCTAGAACTTGGAACGTTGCCACCGTCCCCACTGTCCCTCCAGAACATGGGACGTTGCCGCCGTCCTCCACAACTTTGCCACCGTCCCTCTAGGAACTTTGCCGCCGTCCCTCCAAAACTTGGGACGTTGTCGCCGTCCCTCTAAAACATGGGACGTTGCCGCCGTCACTCTAAAACTTGGGATGTTGCTGTCGTCCCTCCAGAACTTGGGACGTTGCCATCGTCCCTCTAGACCATTGCCACTGTCCCTCCAGAACATGGGTGTTGCCACCGTCCCTCAAGAAAATGGGGCGTTGCCTCCATCCCCGCCATCCCTGCAGAACTTGAGACGTAACCTCCATCCCTCTAGAACTTTTCCGCCGTCCCTCTAGAACTTTTCCGCCGTCACTCTATAACTTGGGACGTTGCCGCCATCCCTCCAGAACTTAAGTCGTTTCTGCTGTCTCACCAGAACTTTGCCGCCGTCCCTCCAGAACATTGCCGCTGTTCCTCTAGTACTTGGGATGTTGCCGCAGTCCCTCCAGCACTTTACCGCCATCCTTCGGGAACTTGGGACATTGCCTCCGACCCTCCAGAACATTGGACGTCGCCGCTGTCCCTCTAGAATTTGGGATGTTGCCGCCGTCCCTTTAAAATATGGGACGTTTCCTCCGTCCATCCAGAACTTGGGACGTTCCTGCCGTCCCTCCAGATCTTGGGATGTTGCCGTCGTTCCTCCAAAACATTGCCATTGTCCCTCTAGAACTTAGGACGTTGCCGCCGTCCTTCTAAAACTTGGGATGTTACTGACGTCCATCCAGAACTTGGGATGTTGCCGCCATCTCTCTAGAACTTGGGACGTTGCTACCGTCCCCACTGTCCCTTTGGAACTTGGGACGTTGTCGCCATCCTCCACAACTTTGCCACCGTCCCTCTAGGAACTTTGCCGCCGTCCCTCCCAAACTTGGGACGTTGTCGCCGTCCCTCTAAAACTTGGGACATTGCCGCCGTCACTTGAAAACTTGGGATGTTGCTGCCGTCCCTCCAGAACTTAGGACGTTGCCATCGTCCCTCTAGACCATTGCCTCAGTCCCTCCAGAACTTGGGTGTTGCCACCATCCCTCCAGAACTTGGGGCGTTGTCTCCGTCCCCGCCATCCCTACAGAACTTGGGACGTTACCTCCGTCCCTCTAGAACTTTTCTGCCGTCCCTCTAGAACTTTACCACCATCACTCTATAACTTGGGACGTTGCCGCCATCCCTCCAGAACTTAAGTCGTTTCCACTGTCTCTCCAGAACTTTGCCGCCGTCCCTCCAGAACATTGCCGCTGTGCCTCTAGTACTTGGGATGTTGCCGCCGTCCCTCCAGAACTGTACCGGCATCCTTCGGGAACTTGGGACGTTGCCGCCATCCTTCTAAAACTTGGGACGTTACTGACGTCCATCAAGAACTTGGGTCGTTGCCGCCATCTCTCTAGAACTTGGGACATTGCTACCGTCCCCACTGTCCCTCCAGAACTTGGGACGTTGTCGCCGTCCTCCACAACTTCGCCGTTGTCCCTCTAGTAACTTTGCCGCCATCCCTCCAAAACTTGGGACGTCGTCGCCGTCCCTCTAAAACTTGGGACGTTGGCACCATCACTCCAAAACTTGGGACGTTGTTTCCATCCCACCAGAACATGGGACGTTGCCATCGTCCCTCTAGAACATTACCACCGTCCGTCCAGAACTTGGGCTTTGTCGCCGTCCCTCAAGAACTTGGGACGTTGCCTCTATCCCCGCTATCCCTCCAGAACTTGGGACGTTACCTCCATCCCTCTAGATCTTTTCTGCCATCCCTCTAGAACTTTGCAGCCTTCACTCCATAACTTGGGACGTTGCCGCCATCCCTCCAGAACTTGGGATGTTGCCGCCGTCCCTCCAGAACTTTGGACGTTGCCGCCATCCCTCTAGATCTTGGGATGGTGCCGTCGTCCACCCAAAACATTGCCACTGTCTCTCTAAAACTTAGGACGTTGCTGTCGTCCTTCTAAAACTTGGGACGTTACTGACGTCCATCCAGAACTTGGGACGTTGCCGCTATCTCTCTAGAACTTGGAACATTGCCACCATCCCCGCCGTCCCTCCAAAACTTGGGACGTTGTCGCCGTCCCTCTAAAACTTGGGACATTGCCGCTGTCACTTCAAAACTTGGGATATTGCTGCCGTCCCTCCAGAACTTGGGACGTTGCCATCGTCCCTCTAGACCATTGCCACAACCCCTCCAGAACTTGGGTGTTGCCACCGTCCCTCCAGAACTTGGGGCATTGCCTCCATCCCCACCATCCCGGCAGAACCTGGGACGTTACCTCCGTCCCTCTAGAATTTTTCTTCCATCCCTCTAGAACTTTACCACCGTCACTCTATAACCTGGGACGTTGCCGCCATCCCTCCAGAACTTAAGTTATTTCCGCTGTCTCTCCAGAACTTTGCCACCGTCCCTCCAGAACATTGCCGCTGTGCCTCTAGTACTTGAGATGTTGCCGCCGTCCCTCCAGAACTTTGCCGCCATCCTTCGGGAACTTGGGACATTGCCGCCGTCCCTCCAGAACATTAGACGTCGCCGCTGTCCCTCTAGAACTTGGGACGTTGCCGCCGTCCCTTTAAAATATGGGACGTTGCCGCCATCCCACCAGAACTTGGGACGTTGCTGCCGTCCCTCCAGATCTTGGGATGTTGCCGTAGTTCCTCCAAAACATTGCCACTGTCCCTCTAGAACTTAGGACATTGCCGCCGTCCTTCTAAAACATGGGACATTACTGACGTCCATCCAGAACTTGGGACGTTGCCGCCATCTCTCTTGAACTTGGGACGTTGCTACCGTCCCCACTGTCCCTCCAGAACTTGGGACGGTTCCGCCGTCCTCACAACTTCACCGCTGTCCCTCTAGTAACTTTGCCGTCGTCCCTCCAAAACATGGGACGTTATCGCCGTCCCTCAAAAAATTGGGACGTTGCCACCGTCACTCCAAAACTTGGGACGTTGTTTCCATCCCTCTAGAACACGGGACGTTGCCATTGTCCCTCTAGAACATTGCCACCGTCCCTCCAGAACTTGGGCGTTGCCGCCGTCCCTCCAGAACTTGGGACGTTGCCTCCGTCCCCGCTATCCCTCCAGAACATGGGACGTTACCTCCGTCCCTCTAGAACATTTCCGCCCTACCTCTATAACTTTGCCACCGTCACTCCATAAATTGGGACGTTGCCGCCATCCCTCCAGAACTTGGGACGTTGCCGCCGTCCCTCCAGAACTTGGGACATTGTCGCCGTCCCTCTAGATCTTGGGATGGTGCCGTTGTCTCTCCAAAACATTGCCACTATCTCTCTAGAACTTAGGACGTTACTGCCGTCCTTCTAAAACTTGGGACGTTACTGACGTCCATCCAGAACTTGGGACATTGCCGCCATCTCTCTAGAACTTAAAACGTTGCAACCGTCCCCACTGTCCCTCCAGAACTTGGGACGTTGCTGCCGTCTTCCACAACTTTTCCACTGTCCCTCTAGGAACTTTTCGCCATCCTTTCAAAACTTGTGACGTTGTCGCCGTCCCTCTAAAACTTGGGACGTTGCCGCCGTCAATCCAAAACTTGGGATGTTGCAGCCGTCCCTCCAGAACTTGGGACGATGCCATCGTCCCTCTGGACCATTGCCACTGTCCCTCTGGACCATTGCCACTGTCCCTCCAGAACTTGGGTGTTGCCACCGTCCCTCCAGAAATTGGGGCGTTGCCTCCGTCCCCGCCATCCTTGCAGAACTTGAGACGTTACCTCCGTCCCTCTAGAACTTTTCCGCCATCCCTCTAGAACTTTGCCGCCGTCACTCTATAACTTGGGACGTTGCCGCCATCCCTCAAGAACTTAAGTCGTTTCCGCTGTCTCACCAGAACTTTGCCGCTGTCCCTCCAGAACATTGCCGCTGTGCCTCTAGTACTTGGGATGTTGCCGCCGTCCCTCCAGAACTTTACCGCAATCCTTCGCGAACTTGGGACATTGCCGCCGTCCCTCCAGAACTTTGGACGTCGCGGCTGTCCCTCTAGAACTTGGGATGTTGCCGCCGTCCCTTTAAAATATGGGACGTTGCCGCCGTCCCTCCAGAACTTGGGATGTTGCTGCCGTCCCTCCAGATCTTGGGATGTTGTCGTCGTTCCTCCAAAACATTGCCACTGTCCCTCTAGAACTTAGGACGTTGCTGCCGTCCTTCTAAAACTTGGGACGTTACAGACGTCCATCCAGAACTTGGGACGTTGCCGCTATCTCTCTAGAACTTGGAACATTGCCACCATCCCCACTGTCCATCCAGAACTTGGGACGTTGCCGCCATCCTCCACAACTTTGCCACTGTCCCTCTAGGAACTTTGCTGCCGTTATTCCAATACTTGGGACGTTGTCGACATCCCTCTAGAACTTGGGACGTTGCTGCCGTCACTCCAAAACTTGGGATGTTGATGCCGTCCCTCCAGAACTTGGGATGTTGCCATCGTCCCTCTAGACCATTGCCACTATCCCTCCAGAACTAGGGTGTTGGCACCGTCCCTCCAGAACTTGGGGGGTGTTGCCTCCGTCCCCTCCATCCCTGAAGAACTTGGGAAGTTACCTCCGTCCCTCTAGAACTTTTCCGCCGTCCATCTAGAACTTTGCCGCCGTCACTCTATAACTTGGGATGTTACCGCCATCCCTCCAGAACTTAAGTCGTTTCCGCTGTCTCTCCAGAAGTTTACCGCCGTCCCTCCAGAACATTGCTGCTGTGCCTCTCGTACTTGGGATGTTGCGCTGTCCCTCCAGAACTTTACCGCAATCCTTCGAGAACTTGGGACATTACCGCCGTCCCTCCAGAACATTGGACATCGCCGCTGTCCCACTAGAAATTGGGACATTGCCGCCGTCCCTTTAAAATATGGGACATTGTCGCCGTCCCTCCAGAACTTGGGACGTTGCCGCCGTCCCTCTAGATCTTGGGATGTTACCATCCCTCTAAAACTTCTAGGGACGTTCTGCGTCCATCAAAAAACTTGGGACATTTAACGCCATCTCTCTCTAGAACTTGGGACGTTGCTACCGTCCCCACTGTCCCTCCAGAACTTGGGACGTTGCCGCCGTCCTTCAAAACTTCGCCGCTGTCCCTCTAGTAACTTTGCCGCCGTCCCTCCAAAACTTGGGACGTTGTCGTCGTCCCACTAAAACGTGGGACGTTGCCGCCGTCACTCCAAAACATGGGACGTTGTTTCTGTCCCTCCAGAACATGGGACGTTCCCTCTAGAACAATGCCACCGTCCCTCCAGAACTTGGGCATTGCCACCGTCCCTCCAGAACTTGGGACGTTGCCTCCATCCCCGCTATCCCTCCAGAACTTGGGACGTTACCTCCGTCCCTCTATAACTTTTCCGCCATCCCTCTAGAACTTTGCCGTTGTCACTCCATAACTTGGGACGTTGCCGCCATCCCTCCAGAACTTTGTTACCGTCATTCTAGAACCTTGTCGTCGTCCCTCCAGAATTTGGGACGTGCCACTATCCCACCTGAACATTTCCATCGTCGCTTTAGAACCTAAGACGTTGCCACCATCCCTCTAGAACTTTGCTGCCGTCCAAAACTTGGGACGTTGCCGCCGTCCTTCAAGAACTTTGCCGCCGTCCCTCCAGAACTTGGGACGTTGCCACAGTCCCTCCAGAACTATGCTGTCGTCCCTAGAGAACTTGGGACATTGCCATCGCCCCTCCAGAACTTAAGACGTTGCCGCCGTCACAAAAGAATTTAGGATGTTGCCGATGTCCTTCCAGAACTTTGTTGTCGCCCCTCGAGGACATGGGATGTTGCCGCTGTCCCTCAAGAACTTTTTCGGCGTCCCTCCAGAACTTAGCCGCCATCCAGAAGTGAGGATGTTGCCACCGTCCCTCCACAACTTTGCCGCCGTCCCTCCATAAATTGGGATGTTGACGCTGTCCCTCCAGAAATTTGTCGTCGTACCTATAGAACTTGGGATGTTGCCGTCGTCCCTTTAAAACCTGGGACGTTGCCGCCATCCCTCAAGAACTTGGGACGTTGCCGCCGTCTATCCAGAACTTTGCCGCCGTCCCTCCAGAACATGGGGCGTTGCCTCCGTCCCCGCCATCCCTCCAGAACTTCGGACGTTACCTCCGGGACATTGCCGCCATCGCTCCAGAACATTGGACGTCGCCGTTGTCCCTTTAGAACTTGGGACGTTGCAGCCGTCCCTTTAAAACCTAGGACGTTGCCGGCGTCCCTCCAGAACTTGGGACGTTGCCGCCGTCTCTCAGATCTTGGGACGTTGCTGTCGTCCCTCTAGAACATTGCTACTGTCCCTCTAGAACTTAGGACGTTGCCACCGTCCCTCTAAAACTTGGGAAGTTACTAAGTCCATCCAGAACCTGGGACGCTGCCGCCATCCCTCGAGTACTTGGGACATTGCCACCGTCCCCGCTGTCCCTCCAGAACTTAGGACGTTGTCGTCATCCCTTTAAAACTTGGGATGTTGCGGCCGTCCCTCAAGAACTTGGGATGTTGCTGCCGTCCCTCCAGAACTTGGGACGTTGCCGTCGTCCCTCTAGAACATTGCCACCGTCCCTCCAGAACTTGGGACGTTACCGTCATCCCTCTAAAACTTAGGACGTTACCGACGTACCTCAAGAACTTGGGACGTTGCCGCCATCCTTCTAGAACTTGGGACATTGCCTTCGTCCCCGCCATCCCTCCAGAACTTGGGACGTTACCTGTGTCCCTCCAGATGTTTGTCGTTCTCCCTGGGAGGTTGCCGCCATCCCTCGAGAACTTGGGACGTTGCCACCATCCCTGCTGTCCCTCCAGAACATAGGACGTTGTCGCCGTCCTCAAGAACTTCGCCGCCGTCCCTCTTGGATCTTTGCCGCTGTCCCTCCAAAACATGGGACGTTGTCTACATCCCTCTAAGACTTGGGACGTTGCCGCCGTCCCTCCAGAACTTGGGACGTTGCTGCCGTCCCTTTAGAACTTGGGACATTGTCATTGTCCCTCTAGATATTGCAACCGTCCCTCCAGAACTTGGGTGTTGTCACCATCCCTCTAAAACTTGGGATGGTACCGACGTCCCTCCAGAACTTGGGAATTCCCGTTCTCCCTCCAGAACTTTGCCGCCGTCCAAAACTTGGGATGTTACCGATGTCCCTCCAGAACTTGGGACCTTACCGTCATCCCTTCAGAACTTTGCCGCCATCCCTCCAGAACTTGGGAGGTTAACTCCGTTCCTCCAGAACTTTGCCGCCGTCCCTCTAGAATTTTGCCGCTATCACTCGATAACTTGGGACGTTGCCATTGTCCCTCCAGAATTTTGTCGCCGTCCCTCTAGATGTTTGTCGCCGTCCCTCCAGAATTTGGGACGTTGCCACTGTCCCTCCTGAACTTTGCCACCGTCGCTTTAGAAAATAAGACGTTGACACCGTCCCTCTAGAACTTTGTTGTCGTCCAAGACTTGGGACGTTACCGCTGTCCTTCAAGAACTTTGCAGCCGTCCCTCCAGAACTTGGGACGTTGCCACAGTCCCTCCAGAACTTTGCCGCCGTCCCTACAGAACTTGGGACATTATCGTCGTCCATCCAGAACTTAAGACGTTGTCACCGTCTCTCAAGAATTTGGGACGTTTGCCGATGTCCCTCCAGAACTTTCTTGTCGCCCCTCTAGGACTCTGGACATTGCCACTGTCCCTCATGAACTTTTCCGCCGTCGCTCCAGAACTTAGCCGGCATCCAGAACTGGGGATGTTGCCGCCGTCCCTCCACAACTTTGCCGCCGTCCCTCCATAACTTGGGATGTTGACGTCATCCCTCCTGAAATTTATCATCGTCCCTATAGAACTTTGGATGTTGCCGTCGTCCCTCAAGAGCATTGTTGTTGTGCCTCTAGAACTTGGGACGTTGACGCCGTCCCTCCAGAACTTTGCGGCCGTCTTTCTGGAACTTTGCCACTGTCCCTCCAGAACTTTGCCGCCGTCTTTCTGGAACTTTACCGCCATCCCACCAGAACTTGGGACGTTGCCTCCGTCCCCGCTATCCCTTCAGAACTTGGGACGTTACCTTCGTCCCTTTAGAACTTTGCCACCATCACTCCGTAACTTGGGACGTTGCCGCCATACCTCAAGAACTTTGCTGCCATCCCTCTAGAACTTTGTCGCCGTCCCTCCAGGATTTGGGACGTAACCACTGTCCCTACTGAACTTTGCCACCATCTCTTTAGAACCTAAGAGTTACCACCGTCCCTCTAGAAATTTGCCGCCATCCAAAACTTGGGACGTTGCCGCCACCCTTCATGAACTTTGCCGTCCCTCCAGAACATGGGACGTTGCCGCAGTCCCTCCAGAACTTTGCCGTTGTCCCTAGAGAACTTGGGACGTTGCCATCGTCCCTCCAGAACTTAAGACTTTGCCGCCGTCTCTCAAAAATTTGTGGCGTTGCCGACGTCCCTCCAGAACTTTGTTGTCGCCCCTCCAGGACTTGGGACGTTGCTGCCGTCCCTCATGAACTTTTTTGCCATCCCTCCAGGACTTGGGACGTTGCTGCCGTAACTCATGAACTTTGGTTGTTGCCGCCGTCCCTCCATAACTTGGAATGTTGACGCCGTCTCTCCAAAAATTTGTCGTCGTCCCAACAAAACTTGGGATGTTCCAGCAGTCCCTCAAGAACATTGCCTCTGTGCCTCTAGAACTTTTGACGTTGCCACTGTCCCTCCAGAACTTGGGGCATTGCCGCCGTCCCTCTAGAACTTTGTCGACGTCCCTCTAGAACTTTGCCGCCATCCCTTCAGAACTTTGGACGTTGCCGCCGTCCCTCCAGAACTTCGCCTCCATCCATCTAGAAATTTGCCGCGGTCCCTCCAACACTTTGGACATTGCCGCTGTCCGTCCAGAACTTGGGACTTTTCAATCGTCCCTACAGAATTTGGGACGTTTCCGCCGTCCCTCTAGAACATTTCCACCGTCCCTCCAGAACATGGGATGTTGCCGCCATCCCTCTAGAACTTAGTTCGTTGCCGCCATCCCTACAGAACTTGGGACGTTGCCTCAGTCCTTCTAGAACTTTCCCGCCGTTCCTCCAGAACTTCGGACGTTGCAGCCGTCCTTCCAGAATTATGTTGCCACACCTCCATATCATGGGACATTGCCGCCGTCCCTTAAGAACTTTGTCGCCATCCCTTCAGAACTTTGCCGACATCTCTCTAGAACTTCGGAAATTGCCACTATCCCTCAAGAAATTTGCCGCCATTCCTCCATAACTTTGTCGCCGTCCCTCTAGAAATTTATAGTCGTCCCTCTAGATCTTGGGACGTTTCCGTCGTCCTTCCAAACTTTACCGCCGTCACTCCAGGACTTGGAACGTTAACTTCGTCCCTTAAGAACTTTGCCGATGTCCCTCCAGAACTTTGCAGTCGTCCCTCCAGAACTTGGGACGTTGACGTTGTCCCTCCAGAACTTTGCCTCCATCCCGCCAGAACATTGTCGCCGTCCCTCGAGAATTTGGGACATTGCCACTGTCCCTCCTGTACTTTTCCACCATCCCTTTAGTAGATGAGACGTTGCCGCCGTCCCTCCCGAACTTGGGTCGTTCCCGCCGTCCCTCTAGCACTTTGCCGCTGTCCAAAACTTGGGACATTACCGCTGTCCTTCCAGAACTTTGTCGCCGTCCTTCCAGAACTTTGCCGCCATCCCTACAACACTTTAGATGTTGCCGCCATCCCTCCAGAACTTTGCAGTCATCCTTCCAGAACTTGGGACGTTGACGTTGTCCCTCCAGAACTTTGCCGCCATCCCGCCGGAACATTGTCGCCGTCCCTTGAGAATTTGGGACGTTGCCACTGTCCCTCCTGAACTTTGCCACCGTCCCTTTAGTACATGAGACGTTGCCGCCGTCCCTCCCGAACTTGGGTCATTCCCGCCGTCCCTCTAGAACTTTGCCGCTGTCCAAAACTTGGGACATTGCCGCCGTCCTTCCAGAACTTTGTCGCCGTCCTTCCAGAACTTTGCCGCCTACCCTCCAACACTTGAGATGTTGCCGCCGTCCCTCCAGAACAGGGGACGTTGTCACCAGCCCTCTAGAACGTGGGACGTTGCCGCCGTCCCTCCAAAACTTTGCCGTCCTCCCTCCAAAATTTAGGACGTTGCCACCGCCCCTTCAGAACATTGCCACCGTCCCTCCAGAACTTAGGACATTGCCTTTGTCCCTCTAAAATTTGGGATGTTTTCGACGTCCCTCCAGAACATGGGATGTTGCCACCGTCCCTCTAAAACTTGGTACGTTACCGACGTCCCTCCAGAACTTGGGACATTACCGTCATCCCTCTAAAACTTATGATGTTGCTACTGTCCCTTCAGAACTTGGGACGTTGCCATTATCCCCGCCGTCCCTCCAGAACATGGGACGTTGCTGCCGTCCCTACAGAACTTCACCGTTGACCCTATAAAACGTTGCCACCGTCCCTTCCAGAACTTTGTCGCCGCCCCTCCAGAACTTGGGACGTTGCCGCCGTCCCTCCAATACTTTGCCGCCATCCCTCCAAAACTTTGCCTTCCTCCTTCCAGAACTTGGGAAGTTGCCACACTCCCTCCAGAACATTGCCGCCGTTCCTTCAGAACTTGGGACATTGTCGCCATCCCTCCAGAACTTGGGACGTTGCTGCCGTCCCTCTAGAACTTGGGACGTTGCCTTCGTCCCTCCAAAACAATACCACCGTCCCTCTAGAACTTGGGACATTACCGCTGTCCCTTTAAAACTTGGGACGTTGCCGCCGTCCCTCCAGAACCTGGGACGTTTCTGGCTTCCCTCCAGAACTTGAGACATTGCCTCCATCCCCGCCGTCCCTCCAGAACTTGGGACGTTACCTCTGTCCCTCTAGATGTTTGTCATTGTAGAAATTTGCCACCATCCCTCTAGAACTTTGTCACCATCCCTCCAGAATTTAGAACGTTGTCACTGTCCCTCCTGAACTTTGCCACCGTCTCTTTAGAACCTGAGACGATACAACCGTCCCTCTAGAACTTTACCGCAGTCCAAAACTTGGGACGTTGCCACAATCCCACCAGAACTTTGCTGCCGTCCCTACAGAACTTGGACGTTGCCACCGACCCTCCAGAACTTAAGTCGTTTCCACCGTCTCTCTAGAACTTTGCCGCCGTCCCTCCAGAACATTGTCGCTGTGCTTCTAGAACTTGGGAAGTTACCACCGTCCCTCCAGAACATTGGACGTCACCGCTGTCCCTCTAGAATTTGGGACGTTGCCGCCGTCCCTTTAAAACCTGGGACGTTGCCGCCGTCCCTCTAGATCTTGGGACGTTACCGTCGTCCCTAGAGAATATTTCCACTGTCCCTCTAGAACTTAGGACGTTGCCGCCATCCCTCTAAAACATGGGAAGTTACTGACGTCCTTCCAGAACCTGGGACGTTGTCGCCATCCCTCGAGAACTTGGGACGTTGCAACCGTCCCCGCTGTCCCTCCAGAACTTAGGACGTTGCCGTCATCCCTTTAAAACTTGGGACGTTGCGGCCATCCCTCAAGAACTTGGGATGTTGCTGCCGTCCCTCCACAACTTGGGACGTTGCCGTCATCCCTCTAGAACATTGCCACCGTCCCTCCAGAAATTGGGACGTTGTCGTAGTCCCTCTAAAACTTAGGACGTTACCGACGTCCCTCAAGAACTTGGGATGTTGCCGCCGTCCCTCTAGAACTTGGGACATTACCTTCGTCCCCGCTATCCCTCCAGAATTTGGGACATTACCTCCGTCCCTCCAGATGTTTGTCGTCGTCCCTGGGTGGTTGCCGCCATCCCTCGAGAACTTGGGACGTTGCCACCGTCTCCGCTGTCCCTCCAGAACTTAGGACGTTGCCGCCGTCCCTCTTGGAACTTTGCCGCTGTCCCTCCAAAACATGGGATGTTGTCTCCGTCCCTACAAAACTTGGGATTTTCCCGCCGTCCCTCAAGAAGTTGGGGCGTTGCTACCGTCCCTCCAAAACTTGGGACATTGCCATCGTCCCTCTAGAAATTTCCACCCTCCCTACAAAACTTGGGCGTTGCCGCCGTCCCTCTAAAACTTGGGACGTTACCAACGTACCTCCAGAACTTGGGAATTGCCGCTGTCCCTCCAGAACTTTGCCGCCGTGCAAAACTTGGGATGTTACTGATGTCCCTCCAGAACTTGGGACGTTGCCGTTGTCCCTTCAGAACTTCGCCGCCATCACTCCAGAACTTTGGACGTTAACTCCGTCACTCCATAACTTGGGACGTTGCCGTCGTCCCTCCAGAAGTTTGCCGCCGTCCCTCTAGAAGTTTGTCCTTGTCCCTCCAGAATTTGGGACGTTCCCACTCTCCCTCCTGATCTTTGCCAAAGCCGTCCTCCAGAACATCGCCGCCGTCCCTCTTGGAACTTTGCCGCTGTCCCTCCAAAACATGGGACATTGTCTCCGTCCCTCCAAAACTTGGGACGTTGCCGCCGTCCCTCCATAACTAGGGACGTTGCTGCAGTTCCTCCAAAACTTGGGACATTGCCATCGTCCCTCTAGAAATTGCCACCATCCCTCCAAAACTTGGGCGTTGCCGGCGACGCCTCCTAAAAACTTAGGGCGTTCCGACGCGTCCTCCCAACATGGGAATTCTTCTTTGTCCCTCCGAACTTTCTTGCCGTCCAAAACTTGGGATGTTACCGATGTCCCTATAGAACTTGGGACTTTAACTCTGTTCCTCTAGAACTTTGTCACCGTCCCTCTAGAACTTTGCCGCCGTCACTCCATAACTTGGGACGTTGTCGTCGTCCCTCCAGAATTTTGTCGCAGTCCCTCTAGAAGTTTGTCGGCGTCCCTCCAGAATATTACCACCGTCCCTACAGAACATGGGACGTCGCCACTGTCCCTCTAAAACTTGGGACGTTGCCGCTGTCCCTTTAAAACTTGGGATGTTACGGCCGTCCGTCAAGAAATTGGGATGTTGTTGTCATCCCTCCAGAACTTGGGACGTTGCTGTCGTCCCTCTAGAACATTGCGACTGTCCCTCCAGAACTTCGGACGTTACCGTCGTCCCTCTAAAACATAAGACGTTACGGACGTCCCTCAAGAACTTGGGACATTGCCCCCATCCCTCCAGAACTTGGGACGTTACCTCCGTCCCTCCAGAAGTTTGTCGTCGTCCCTCTAGAACTTTGCCACCGTCCCTCTAGAACTTTGTCGCCATCCCTCCAGAATTTAGGACGTTGTCAATGTCCCTCCTGAACTTTGCCACTGTCTCTTTAGAACCTGAGACATTACCTCCGTCCCTCTAAAACTTTCCCGCCGTCCAAAACATGGGACGTTGACGCCGTCTTTCAAGAACTTTGCCACCGTCCGTCCAGAATATGGGACGTTGCAACAATCCCACCAGAACTTTCTGCCCAGATCCTGAGAACTTGGGGTTCGTTGCCGCCGAATCCCTCGAACTTAAGTCGTTTCGCCGTCTCTCGAGAACTTTCAAAACATCCTCCCCTCGAACATTGCCGTTGTGCTTCTAGAACTTGGAAAGTTGCCGCCGTCCCTCCAGAACTTTGCCACCATCTTTCAGGAACTTGGGACATGGCCGCCGTCCCTAAAGAACATTGGACGTCGCCGATGTCCCTCTAGAACTTGGGACGTTATCGCCGTCCCTTTAAAACCTGGGATGTTACCGCCGTCCCTCCAGAACTTGGGATGTTACCGCCGTCCTTCCAGATATTGGGACGTTGCCGTCGTCCCTCCAGAACATTGCCATTGTCCCTCTAGAACGAAGGACGTTGCCGCTGTCCCTCTAAAACTTGGGACATTACTGACGTCCATCCAGAACCTGGGACGTTGCCGCCATCCCTCGAGAACATGGAACGTTGCCACAATCCCACCCGAACTTTGCGCCGTCCCTACAGAACTTGGGATATTGCCGCCGTCCCTCCAAAACTTAAGTCGTTTCTGCCGTCTCTCCAGAACTTTGCCGCTGTCCCTCCAAAACATTGCCGCTGTGCTTCTAGAACTTGGAAAGATGTCGCCGTCCCTCCAGAACTTTGCCACCGTCCTTCAGGAACTTGGGACATTGCCGCCGTCCCTCCAGAACATTGCCATTGTCCCTCTAGAACTTAGGACGTTGCCGCCATCCCTCTAAAACTTGGGACATTACTGACGTCCATCCAGAACCTGGGACGTTGCCGCCATCCCTCGAGAACTTGAGACGTTGCCACCGTCCCCGCTGTCCCTCCAGAACTTAGGACATTGCCGCCGTCCTCCAGAATTTCGCCGCAATCCCTCTTGGAACTTTGCCGCTGTCCCTCCAAAAGTTAGGATGTTGTCTCCGTCCCTCTAAAACTTGGGACATTACCGCCGTCCCTCCAGAACTTGGGACGTTGTTGCCGTCCCTCCAGTACTTGGGACATTACCATCGTCCCTCTAGAAATTGCCACTGTCCCTCCAAAACTTGGGCGTTGCCGCCGTCCCTCTAAAATTTGGGACGTTACAACCGTCTCTCTAGAACTTGGGAATTGCCAGTGTCCCTCCAGAAGTTTGCCGCTATCCAAAACTTGGGATGTTAACGATGTCCCTCCAGAACATGGGATGTTGTCGTCGTCCCTTCAGAACTTTGCCACCATCCCTCCAGAACTTGGGGCGTTAACTCCGTTCCTCCAGAACTTTGCCTCCATCCCTCTAGAACTTTGCCGCCGTCACTCCATAACTTGGGACGTTGCCGTCGTCCCTCCAGAATTTTGCCACCGTCCCTCTAGAAGTTTGTCGTCGTCCCTCCAGAATTTGGGACGTTGCCACTCTTCCTCCTGAACTTTGCCACCCGTCTCTTTAACCTGAGGCGTTACTGCCGTCCTTCCAGAATATTACCACCGTCCCACCAGAACAAGGGACGTTGCAGCTGTCCCTCTAGAACTTGGGACGTTGCCACCGTCCCTTTAAAACTTGGGACATTGCAGCCGTCCCTCAAGAACTTGGGATGTTGCTGTCGTCCCTCCAGAACATAGGATTTTGCCGTCGTCCCTCTAAAACTTAAGACGTTACCGACGTCCCTCAAGAACTTGGGATGTTGCTGCCGTCCCTCTAGAACTTGGGACATTGCCTCCGTCCCCGCCATCCCTCTAGAACTTGGGACGTTACCTCCGTCCCTCCAGATGTTAGTCGTCGTCCCTCTAGAACTTTGTCACCGTCCCTCTAAAACTTTTTCTCCATCGCTCCAGAATTTAGGACGTTGTCACTGTCCCTCCTGAACTTTGCCACCGTCTCTTTAGAACCTGATTCGTTACCGCTGTCTCTCTAGAACTTTGCCGCCGTCCAAAACTTGGGATGTTGCCGCCGTCCTTCAAGAACTTTTCCGCCATCCATCCAGAACATGGGACGTTGCCACAATCCCACCAAAACTTTGCCATCGTCACTACAGAACTTGGGACGTTGCCGCCATCCCTCCAGAACTTAAGTCGTTTCCGTTGTCTCTCTAGAACAATGCCGCCGTCCCTCCAGAACATTGCCGTTGTGCTTCTTGAACTTGGGAAGTTACCGCCGTCCCACCAGAACTTTGCCGCCGTACTTCAGGAACTTGGGACATTGCCACCGTCCCTCCAGAACATTGGGCATTGCCGCTGTCCCTCTAGAACTTGGGACGTTGCTGGAGTCCCTTTAAAACCTGGGACGTTGCCGCCGTCCCTCCAGAACTTGGGACGTTGCCGCCTTTCCTCCAGGTCTTGAGACTTTGCCATCGTCCCTCCAGAACATTTCCACTGTCCCTCTAGAACTTAGGACGTTGCCGCCATCCCTCTAAAACTTGGGACGTTACTGACTTCCCTCCAGAACTTGGGATGTTGCCTCCATCCCTCGAGAACTTGGGACGTTGCCATCGTCCCCGCTGTCGCTCCAGAACTTAGGACGTTGCCGCCGTCCTCCATAGCTTCGCCGCCGTTGTCCTCCAAAACTTGGGACGTTGCCGCCGTCCCTCCAGAACTTGGGACGTTGTTGCCATCCCTCCTGAACTTGGGACATTGCCATCGTCAATCTAGAAATTGCCACCGTCCCTCCAGAACTTGGGTGTTGCCTCCATCCCTCTAAAACTTAGGACATTACCGACGTCCCTCCAGAACTTGGGAATTGCCGCTGTCCCTCCAGAACTTTGCGCCATCTAAAATTTGGGATGTTACCGATGTTGGCGTCCCTCCTGAACATTGCCACCATCCCCGTCGTCCCTCCAGAACTTGGGACGTTGCTGCCGTCCATACAGAACTTTGCCGCCATCCCTCTAAAACATTACCACCGTCCCTTACAGAACTTTGTCGCCGCCCCTCCAGAACTTGGGACGTTGCCGCCCTTCCTTCAAAACTTTGCCGTCCTCCCTCCATAACTTGGGAAGTTGCCACCTTCCCTCCAGAACTAAGGACATTGTCGCCGTCCCTCCAGAACTTGGGATGTTGCTGCCGTCCATCCAGAGGTTGGTACATTGCCATCGTCCATCCAGAACATTGCCACTCTCCCTCTGGAATTTGGGACGTTACCGCCGTCCCTTTAAAACTTGGGACGTTACCGACGTCCCTCCAGAACTTGGGACGTTACCGCCGTTCCTCCAGAACTTGGGACATTGCCTCCATCCCCGCCATCCGTCTTGATTTTGGGACGTTACCTCCATCCCTCCAGAACTTTGCCGCCGTCTCTCTAGAACTTTGCCGCCGTCCCTCTAGAACTTTATCACCGTCCCTCCAGAATTTGGTATGTTGTCACTATCCTTCCTGAACTTTGCCACCGTGTCTTTAGAACCTGAGACGTTGCCGCCATCCCTCTAGAATTTTGCCGCAGTTCAAAACTTGGGACGTTGCTGCCGTTCTTCAAGAACTTTGTCGCCGTCCCTCCAGAACATGAGACATTGCCGCAGTCCCACCAGAACTATGCCGCCGTCCCTATAGAACTTGGGACGTTGCCGCCGTCCCTCCAGAACTTAAGTCGTTTCCGCCGTCTCTCTAGAACTTTGCCGCCGTCCCTCCAGAACATTGCCGCTGTGCCTCTAGAATATAGGACGTTGCCGCCGTCCCTACAGAACTTTGCCAACGTCCTTCGGGAACTTGGGACATTGCCGCCGTCCTTCCAGAACATTGGACGTCGCCGTTGTCCCTCTAGAACATGGTACGTTACTGCCGTCCCTTTTAAACTTGGAATGTTGCCACCGTCCCTCCAGATCTTGGGACATTGCCGTCATCCATCCAGAACATTGCCACTGTCCCTCTAGAACTTAGGACGTTGCCGCCGTCCCTCTAAAATTTGGGACCTTTCTGACGTCCATCCAGAACTTGGGACGTTGTCGCCGTCCTCCAGAACTTTGCCGCAGTCCCTCTAGGAACTTTGCCGCCATCCCTCTAAAACTTGGAACGTTGTCGTCATCCCTCTAAAACTTGGGACGTTGCCGCCATCACTCCAGAACTTGGGATGCTGCTGCAGTCCCTCCAGAACTTGGGACGTTGCCATCGTCCCTCTTGAACATTGCCATTGTCCCTCCAGAACTTGGGCGTTGCCGCCGTCCCTCCAAACCCTGGGAGGTTGCCTCCGTTCCCCTCTAGAACTTTGCCGCCGTCACTCTACAACTTGGGACGTTGCCTCCATCCCTCTAGAACTTTTCTGCCGTCCCTCGAGAACTTTGTCGCCATCCCTCTAGAATTTGGGACGTTGCCACTGTCCCTCCTGAACTTTGTCACCGTCGCTTTAGAACCTAAGACGTTGCCACCGCCCCTCTTAAACTTTGCCGCCGTCCCTCCAGAACTTGGGACGTTGCCGTAATCCCTCCAGAACTTTGCCGCCGTACCTACAGAACTTGGGATGTTGCCGTCATCCCTCCAGAAATTAAGACGTTGCCGCTGTCTCTCAAGAATTTGGGACGTTGCCGACGTTCCTCCAGAACTTTGCTGTCGCCCCTCCAGGACTTGGGACCTTGCCGCTGTTCCTCATGAACTTTTCCGCCGTCCTTCCAGAACTTAGCCGCCATCAAGACATGAGGATGTTACCGCCATCCCTCCACAACTTTGTCACCGTGCCCCCATAACTTGGGATGTTGATGCCGTCCCTCCAAAAATTTGTCATCGTCCCTACAGAACTTGGGATGTTATCGCCGTCCCTCAAGAACATTGCCGCTGTGCATCTAGAACTTGGGACGTTGCCGCCATACCTCCAAAACTTTTCCGTCGTCCCTCAAGAACTTGGGACGTTACCTCCTTCCCCGCCATCCCTCCAGAACTTGGGATGGAGGTTCCGTCCCTCAAGAACATTTCCGCCGTCTCTCTAGAAATTTGCTGCCATCACTCCATAACTGGGGACGTTGCCGCCATCCCTCCAGAACTTTGCTGCCGTCCCTCTAGAACTTTGTCGCCGTCCCTCTAGGATTTAGGACGTTGCCACTGTCCCTCCTGAACTTTGCCACTGTCGCTTTATAACCTAAGATGTGCCACCGTCCCTATAGAACTTTGCCGCCGTCCAAAACTTGGGACGTTGCCGCCATCCTTCAAGAATTTTTCTGCCGTCCCTCCAGAAGTTGGGACGTTGTCGCAGTCCCTCCAAAACTTTGCCTCCGTCTCTTTACAACCTGAGACGTTGCCACCATCCCTCTAGAACTATGCGTCTATCCAAAACTTGGGACGTTGCCGCTGTTCTTCAAGAACTTTATCGCCGTCCCTCCAAAACATGGGATGTTGCCGCCGTCTATACAAAACTTGGGGCGTTGCCGCCGTCCCTCCAGAACATAAGTCGTTTCCGTCGTCTCTCCAGAACTTTGCCGCCGTCCCCCCAGAACATTGCCGCTGTGCCTCTAGAACTTGGGACGTTGCCGCCGTCCCTACAGAACTTTGCCACCGTCCATTGGGAACTTGGGAACATTGCCACCGTCGCTCCAGAACATTGGACGTCACCTCTGACCCTCTTGAACTTGGGACGTTGTCGCCGTCCCTCCAGAACTTGGGACGTTGCCACTATCCATCCTGATCTTAGGACATTGCCATCGTCTCTCCAGAACATTGCCACTATCCCTCTAGAACCTAGGACATTGCCGTTTTCCCTCTAAAACTTCGGACGTTAATGACGTCCATCCAGAACTTGGGACATTGCCGCCATCCATCGAGAACTTGGGACGTTGTCATCGTCCCCACTGTGCCTCTAGAACTTGGGATATTGCCGCCGTCCTCCAGAACTTCACCGCCATCAAAAACTTGGGACGTTGCCATTATCCTTCAAGAACTTTGCCGCCGTCCCTCCAGAAGATGGAACATTTCCGCAGTCCCTCCAAAACTTTGCCGCCGTCCCTACAGAACTTGGGACGTTGCCGTCGTCCATCCAGAACTTAAGACGTTACCGCCGTCTCTCAGAATTTAGGATGTGGTCGACGTCCCTCCAGAACTTTGCTGTCGCCCCTCAAGGACTTGGGACGTTGCTGCCATCCCTCATGAACTTTTCCGCCGTCCCTCCAGAACTTAGGCGCCATCTAGAACTGGGGATGTTGCCACCGTGCCTCCATAAATTGGGATGTGAATGCCATCCCACATTAAATTTGTCGTCGTCCCTACATAACTAATGATGTTGCAGCCGTCCCTCAAGAACATTGCCGCTGTGCCTCTAGAACATGGGACGGTGCCGCCGTCCCTCCAGAACTTTCCCACCGTCCTTCGGGAACTTTGCCGCCGTCCCTCCAGAACTTGGGGCGTTACAGCCGTCCCTCTAGAACTTTGTCGACATTCCTCCACAAATTTGACGCTGTCCCTCCAGAACTTTGAATGTTGCCGCCGTCCCTCCAGAACTTCGCTGCCATCCCTCCAAAACATGGGACGTTGCCATCGTCCCTACAGAATTTAGGACGTTGCCGCCATCCCTCCAAAATATTTCCAACGTCTCTCCAAAACTTGGGATGTTGCCTCCATCCCTCTAGAACTTAGAACATTGCCGCCGTCCCTACAGAACTTGGGACGTTGCCTAAGTCCCTCCAGAACTTTGCTGGCGCCCCTCCAGAACATAGGACGTTTCCACAGTACTTCCAGAACTATGTCGCAACCCCTTCAGATCATGGGACATTGCCACCGTCCCTCCAGAACTCAGCCGCCATCCCTCCAAAACTTGGGAAGTTGCCACCATCCCTCCAGAACTTTACCACCGTTCCTCCATAACTTTGTCGTCGTCCGTCTAGAACTTTATTGTCGTCCCTCTAGAAATTTGGACTTTGCTGTCGTCCCTCCAAATTTTTCCACTGTCACACTAGAACTTGGAACGTTAACGTCGTCCCTCAAGAACTTTGCCGATGTCCCTCCAGAACTTTTCCATCGTCCCTCCTGAACTTGGGACGTTGATGTTGTCCCTTTAAAACTTTAGCGTCGTCCCTCCAGAACTTTACCGCCATCCCCCAAGAACATTGTCGCCGTCCCTCAAGAATTTGGGACATTGCCACCGTCCCTCCAGAACTTGGGACATTGCCGCCGTCCCACTAGAACTTGGGAAGTTTCCGCCGTTTCTCTAAAGATTGGGACGTTGTCGCCGTCCCTCTAGAACTTGGGATGTTGCCGCCGTCCCTACAGAAATTGGGATGTTGTCGTCGTCCCTCCTGAACATTGCCGCTGTCCCTGCAGAACATGGGACGTTGTCGTCGTCCCTCAAAAACTTGGTACGTTACCAACGTCCCTCAAGAACTTAGGATGTTACCACCGTCCCTTCAGAACTTGGGACGTTGCCACCATCCCCGCCTTCCCTCCAGAACTTGGGACGTTGTCGCCATCCCTCCAGAACTTGGGATGTTGCTGTTGTCCCTCCAGAAGTTGGGACGTTGCCGTTCTCCCTCTAGAACATTGCCACCGTCCCTCCAGAACTTGGAACGTTACCGCAGTCCCTTTAAAACTTGGGATGTTGCCGCCGTCCCTCCAGAACTTGGGACGTTTCCCCGTCCCTCCAGAACATAGGATATTTCCTCAGTCCCCACCATCCATCCAGAACTTGGGACGTTACCTCCGTCCATACAGAACTTTGCCATCGTCCCTCTAGAACTTTGTCGCCATCCCTCTAGAACTTTGTCGTCATCCCTCCAGAATTTGGGATGTTGTCACTGTCCTTCCTGAACTTTGCCACCGTCTATTTAAACCTGAGACGTTCCGTCCCCCTAGAACTTTGCCACCGTCCTTCAAGAACTTTGCCCCCGTCCCTCAAAAACATGGGACGTTTCCGCAGTCCCACCCGAACTTTGCTGCCGTCCCTAAAGAACATGGGACGTTGTCACCGTCCCTCTAGAACTTAAGTCATTTCCGCTGTCTCTCCAGAACTTTGCCACCATCCCTCGAACATTACCGCTGTGCCTCTAGAACTTTGGCCTTTGCCGCCGTCCCTCCAGAACTTTACGGCTGTCCTTCGGGAACTTGGGACATTGCCGCCGTCTCTCTCAAAAATTTGGACGTCGCCGATGACCCTCTAGAACTTGGGACGTTGCTGCCGTCCCCTTAAAACTTGGGACGTTGCCAACGTCCCTCCAAACTTGGGACGTTGCCGCCGTCCCTCCAGATCTTGGGACACTGCCGTCGTCCCTCCAGAACATTGCCACTGTCCTCTAGAACTTAGGACGTTGCCGCCGTCCCTCTAAAACTTGGGATGTTACTGTCATCCATCCGTGAACTTGGGATGTTGCCAACATCCCTCGAGAACTTTGGGACGTTGCCACCATCCACGCTATCCCTCCAGATCTTTGTTTTTTTCCCTCCAGAACTTTGCCGCCATCCCCCCAGAATATTGTCGTCATCCCTCAAGAAGTTGGGACGTTCCCACTGTCCCTTCTGATCATTGCCACCGTCCCTTTCGTACCTGAGACGTTGCCGCCGTCCCTCCCAAACTTGGATCGTTCCCGCCGTCCCTCTAGAACTTTGTCGCTGTCCAAAACTTAGGACAATGCCGCCGTCCTTCCAGAACATTGCCGCCGTCCTTCCAAAACTTTGTCACCGTTCCTCCAGAACTTGAGATGTTGTCGCCATTCCTCCAGAACATGGGACGCTATCACCGTTCCTCTAGAACGTAGGACGTTGCCGCCGTCCCTCCAAAACTTTGTCGCCGTCCCTCCAAAATTTGGGATGTTGCCACCGTCCCTCCAGAACATTGGACGTCACCTCTGACCGTCTAGAACTTGGGACGTTGCCGCCGTCCCTCCAGAACTTGGGACGTTGCCGCCATCCATCCAGATCTTGGGACATTGCCGTCATCTCTCCAGAACAATGCCACTGTCCCTCTAGAACTTAGGACGTTACCGCTGTCCCACTAAAACTTCGAACGTTACCGACTTCCATCCAGAACTTGGGATGTTGCCGCCATCCCTCGAGAACTTGGCACGTTGCCACCGTCCCCACTGTCCCTCAAGAACTTGGGATATTGCCGCCGTCCTCCAGAACTTCCCCGCCGTCCAAAACTTGGGACGTTGCCATCATCCTACAAGAACTTTGCCGCCGTCCCTCCAGAAGTTGGGACGTTTTCGCAGTCCCTCCAAAACTTTTCCGTCATCCCTATAGAACTTGGGACGTTGCCATCGTCCATCTAGAAATTAAGACGTTACCGCCGTCTCTCAAGAATTTGGGACATGGCCGACGTCCCCCTAGAACTTTGCTTTCGCCCCTCAAGGACTTGGGACGTTGCCGCCATCCCTCATGAACTTTTCTGCCATCCCTCCAGAACTTAGCCGCCATCCAGAAATGGGGATTTTACCGCCGTCCCTCCATAACTTGGGATGTTGACGCCGTCCTACCAGAAATTTATCGTCGTCCCTACAGAACTAGGGATGTTGCAGCCGTCCCTCAAGAACATTGCTGCTGTGCCTCTAGAGCTTGGGATGTTGCCGCCGTCCCTCTAGAACTTTCCCACCGTCCTTCGGGAACTTTGTCGCCGTCCCTCCAGAACTTGGGGCGTTGCAGCCGTCCCTCTAGAACTTTGTCGACGTCCCTCCAGAAATTTGACGCTGTCCCTCCAGAACTTTGAATGTTGCCGCCCGTCCCCTCCGAACTTTGGCCGCCATCCATCTAAAACATGGGACGTTGCCATCTCCCTTGGGGCGCTGTAGTCCCCCTTAGGGGGCGTTGCCGCCATCCCTCCAAAATATTTCCAACGTCTCTCCAAAACTTGGGATGTTGCCTCCATCCCATAAGAACTTAGGACGTTGCCGCCGTCCCTACAGAACTTGGGACGTTGCCTAAGTCCCTCCAGAACTTTGCTGCCGTCCCTCCAAAACATAGGACGTTGCCGCCGTCCTTCCAGAACTATGTCGCCACTCCTCCAAATCATGGGACATTGCCGCCGTCCCATAAGAATTTAGCCGCCATCCCTCCAGAACTTTGCCGCCATCCCTCCAGAACATGGGAAGTTGTCACCATCCCTCCAGAACTTTGCCACCGTTCCTCCATAACTTTACCATCGTCCGTCTAGAACTTTATTGTCGTCCCTCTAGAACTTTGGACGTTGCTGTCGTCCCTCCAAATTTTTCTACTGTCACACCAAAACTTGGAATGTTAACGTAGTCCCTCAAGAACTTTGCCAATGTCCTTCCAGAACTTTGCCATCGTCCCTCCAGAACTTGGGGCGTTGATGTTGTCCCTTCAAAACTTTGGCGTCGTCCATCCAGAACTTTACCGCCATACCCCCAGAACATTTTCGCCACCCCTCAAGAATTTGGGAAGTTGCCACCGTCCCTCCAGAACATGGGACATTGCCACCGTCCTTCTAGAACTTGGGAAGTTGCCACCATCCCTCAAGAACTTTACCACCGTTCCTCCATAACTTTGTCGTCGTCCGTCTAGAACTTTATTGTCGTCCCTCTAGAACTTTGGACGTTGCTTCGTCCCCCCAAATTTTTCTACTGTCACACCAGAACTTGGAATGTTAACGTCGTCCCTCAAGAACTTTGCCGATGTCCCTCCAGAACTTTGCCATCGTCCCTCTAGAACTTGGGATGTTGACGTTGTCCCTTCAAAACTTTGGCGTCGTCCATCCAGAACTTTACCGCCATCCCCCCAGAACATTGTCGCCGTCCCTCAAGAATTTGAGACGTTGTCGCCGTCCCTCCAGAACTTGGATGTTGCCGTCGTCCCTACAAAAATTGGGACGTTGTCGTCGTGCCTCTAGAACATTGCCGCTGTCCCACCAGAACTTGGGACGTTGCCGTCGTCCCTCTAAAACTAGGGACGTTACCTATGTCCCTCCAGAACTTGGGATGTTGCCGCCGTTCCTTCAGAACTTGGGACGTTGCCACCGTCCCCGCCGTCCCTCCAGAACTTGGGACGTTGTCACCATCCCTCCAGAATTTGGGATGTTGCTGCCGTCCCTCCAGAAGTTGGGACGTTGTCGTTCTCCCACCAGAATATTTCCACCGTACCTCCAGAACATGGAATGTTACCGCAGTCCCTTTAAAACTTGGGACGTTGCCGCCGTCCCTCCAGAACTTGGGACGTTTATGCAGTCCCTCCAGAACTTAGGATATTGCCTCAGTCCCCGCCATCCCTCCAGAACATGGGACGTTACCTCCGTCCCTCCAGAACTTTGCCATCATCCCTCTAGAATTTCGTCGCCGTCCCTCTAGAACTTTATCGTCGTCCCTCCAGAATTTGGGACATTGTCACTGTCCTTCCTAAACTTTACCACCGTCTCTTTAAACCTGAGACGTTACTGCCGTCCCTCTAGAACTTTGCCACCGTCCTTCAAGAACTTTGCCGCCGTCCCTCCAAAACATGGGACATTTCAACATTCCCGCCAGAACTTTGCTGCCGTCCCTACAGAACTTGGGACGTTGCCACCGTCCCTCCAGAACTTAAGTCATTTCCGCTGTCTATCCAAAACTTTGCCACCGTCCCTCCAAAACATTACCGCTGTGCCTCTAGAACTTAGGATGTTGCCGCCGTCCCTCCAGAACTTTGCGGCCGTCCTTCGAGAACTTGGGACATTGCCACCGTCTCTCTAAAACATTGGACATCACCGATGTCCCTCTAGAACTTGGCACGTTAACTCCATCCCCTTAAAACTTGGGATGTTGCCAACGTCCCTCCAAACTTGGGATGTTGCCGCCGTCCCTCCAGATCTTGGGACATTGCCGTCGTCCCTCCAGAACATTGCCACTGTCCCTCTAGAAATTGGGACGTTGCCTCCATCCCTCGAGAACTTGGGACGTTGCCACCATCCCCGCTATCCCTCCAGATATTTGCCGTCGTCCCTCCAGAACTTTACCGCCATCCCCCCAGAACATTTTCGTCGTCCCTCAAGAAGTTAGGACGTTCCCACTGTCCCTTCTGAACATTGCCACCGTCCCTTTCATTCCTGAGACGTTGCCGCCGTCCCTCCCGAACTTGGATCGTTCCCGCCGTCCCTCTAGAACCTTGTCGCTGTCCAAAACTTGGGACATTGCCGCCGTCCTTCCAGAACTTTGCCGTTGTCCTTCCAAAACCTTGCCGTCGTTCCTCCAGATCTTGAGATGTTGTCGCCGTCCATCCAGAACATGGGACGCTGTCACCGTTCCTCTAGAACGTGGGACGTTGCCGCCGTCCCTCCAAAACTTTGTCACCTTCCCTCCAAAATTTGGGACGTTGTCACCGCCCATCCAGAACATTGCCATCGTCCCTCCAGAACTTGGGTCATTGCAGCTGTCCCTCTTGAACTTGGGAAGTTTCTGCCATTTCTCTAAAACTTAGGACGTTTTCGCCTTCCCTCCAGAACATAGGATGTTTCCGCCGTCCATCCAGAAATTGGAACGTTGTGGTCGTCCCTCCAGAACTTGGGATGTTACCGCCGTCCCTCTAAAACTTGGGACATTACCGATGTCCCTCCAGAACTTGGGATGCTGCCGCCGTCCCTTCAGAACTTGGGACGTTGCCACCATCCCCACCATCCCTCCAAAACTTGGGACGTCACTGCCATCCCTACAGAACTTCACCGCCGTCCCTCTAAAATGTTGCCACCGTCCCTTCCAGAACTTTACCGTCCTCCCTACAGAACTTGGGAAGTTGCCACCTTCCCTCCAGAACATTGCCGTTGTCCCTCCAGAACTTGGGACGTTGTCGTCGTCCCTCCAGAACTTGGGACGTTGCTGCCATCCCTCAAGAAGTTGGGACGTTGCCATCGTCCCACCAGAACATTGCCACCATCCCTCCAGAACTTGGGACGTTACCCCCATCCCATTAAAACTTGGGATGTTGCCGCCGTCCCTCCAGAACCTAGGACGTTTCCACCGTCCCTCCAGAACTTGGGACATTGCCTCCATCCCCGCGATCCCTCCAGAACTTGGGTTGTTACCTCCGTCCCTCCAGAACTTTGCCGTCGTCCCACTAGAACTTTGTCGCCGTCCCTCTAGAACTTTGTCGCCCCCTAGAATTTAAGATGTTGTCATTGTCCCTCCTGAACTTTGCCACAATCTCATTATAACCTGAGACATTGCCGCCGTCCCTCTAGAACTTTTCCGCCGTCCAAAACTTGGGACGTTGCCACCGTCCTTCAAGAACTTTGCCGCCGTCCCTCCAGAACATGGGATGTTGCCGCAGTCCCACCACAACTTTGCCACCGTCCCTACAGAACTTGGAAGGTTTCCGCCGTCCCTCCAGAACTTAGGTCGTTTCCTCTGTCTCTCCAGAACTTTCCCGCCGTCCCTCCAGAAAATTGCCGCTGTGCCTCTAGAACTTTGGACGTTGCCGCCGTCCTTAAGGAGCTTGGGACATTGCCGCCGTCTCTCCTGATCATTGGACGTCGCCGCTGACCCTTTAGAACTTGGGACATTGCTGTCGTCCCTTTAAAACTTGGGACATTCTACCGTCCCTCAAGAACTGGGGACGTTACTACTGTCTCTCCAGATCTTCGGACGTTGCAGTCGTCCCTCCAGAACATTGCTAATGTCCCTCTAGAAGTTAGAACGTTGCCGCCGTCCCTCTAAAACTTGGGACGTTACTAACGTCCATCCAGAACTTGGGACTTTGCCGCAATCCCTCCAGAACTTGGGACGTTGCCACCGTCCCCGCTGTCCCTCCAGATCTTGGGACGTTGTCGTCGTCATCCAGAACTTATCCATCGTCCCTCTAGGAACCTTACCTCCATCCCTCTAAAATTTGGGACGTTGTCACCGTCCCTCTAAAACTTGGGACTTTACCGCCGTTCCTCCAGAACTTGGGATGTTGCTGTCGTCCGTCCAGAACTTGTGACTTTGCCATCGTCCCTCTAGAACATTGCCACCGTCCCTCCAGAACTTGGCGTTGCCGCCGTCCCTCTAAAACTTGGGACGTTACTGACGTCCCTTCCGAACTTAGGAATTGCCATCGTCCCTCCAGAATTTTGCCGCCATCCAAAACATGGGACGTTACCGACGTCCCTCCAGAACTTGGGACGTTACCGCCGTCCCTTCAGATCTTTGCCGCCATCCCTCCAGAACTTGGGACGTTAACTCCGTTCCTCTAGATCTTTGCCGCCATCACTCCATAACTTGGGACGTTGTCGTCGTCCCTCCAGAACTTTGCCGCCGTCCCTCAAGAAATTTGCCACTGTCCCTCCTGAACCTTGCCACCGCGCTCCAAAACATGGGACGTCACCGCCGTCCCTCTAGAACTTGGGACGTTGCCGCCGTCCCTTTAAAACATGGGATGTTGCTGCCGTCCCTCCAGAAATTGGGACGTTGCCGTCGTCCCTCTAGAACATTGGCACCGTCTCTGCTGTCCCTCCAGAACTTGGGACGATTCCGCCATCCTCCAGAACTTCACCGCCGTCCCTCTAGGAACCTTGCCTCCGTCCCTCCAAAATTTGGGACGTTGTCACCGTCCCTATAAAACTTGGGAGGTTACCGCCGTCCCTCCAGAACTTGGGACGTTGCTGCTGTCCCTCCAGAACTTGTGACGTTGCCATCATCCCTCTAGAACATTTCCAACGTCCCTCCAGAACTTGGGCGTTGCCGCAGTCCCTCTAAAACTTGGGGCGTTACTAACGTCCCTCCTGAACTTAGGAATTGTCATCGTCCCTCCAGAACTTTGCCGCCGTCCAAAACTTGGGATGTTACCGACGTCCCTCCAGAACTTGGGACGTTGCCGCCGTCCCTCTTGAACAATGCCACCGTCCCTACAAAACATGGGATGTCGCTTCCGTCCTCTAGAACTTGGGACATTAGCCATCCCTTTTAAACTTGGGACGTTGCGATCGTCCCTCCAGAACATGGGATGTTGCCGTCATCCCTCTAGAACTTGGGAGTTTGTCGTCGTCCCTCCAGAACGTTGCCACCATCCCTCTAGAACATAAGACGTTGTCGTCGTCCCTCTAAAACTTGGGACGTTATTGACGTCCATCCAGAACTTGGGACGTTGCCGCCGTACCTACAGAACTTGGGACGTTGCCGCCGTCCCTACCGTCCCTAAAGAACTTGGGACGTTGCCGCCATCCTATAGAACTTCGCCGCCGTCCCTCTAAAACTTGGGACATTTTTGCCGTCCCTCTAAAACTTGGGACGTTGCCGAGGCCCTCCAGAACTTGGGACATTGCTAACATCCCTCCAAAACTTGGATCGTTACCGTCGTGCTCATAAAAAAAAAAGAGTTCCCTCCAGAACTTTGAATGTTGCCGCCGTCCCTCCAGAACTTTGCCGTCGTAAAAAATATGGGACGTTACCGATGTCCCTCCAGAACTTTGAACTTTGCCGCAGTCTCTTCAGAACTAAGAACATTAACTCCGTCCCCGTTATCCCTCCAAAACTTGGGACGATACCTCCAGAACTTTGCCGCCGTCCCTATAGAACTTCGTCGTCGTCATTCCATAACTTTGGATGTTGCCGCCATCCCCCAAGAACTTTGCCGCCATCCCTCTAGAACTTTGTCGCCGTCCCTCCAAATTTTGGGACATTGCCACTGTCCCTCCTGAAATTTTCCCCGTCTCTTTAGAACCTGAGGAGTTGTCGCCGTCCCTCTACTACTTTGCCGCCGTCCAAAACATGGGACATTGCCGCCGTCCCTCCAGAATTTGGGACGTTGCCGCAGTTCGTCCAACACTTTTCCGCCATCCCTACAGAACTCTAGACGTTGCCGCCGTCCCTCCAGAACTTAAGACGTTGCCGCCGTCTCTCTAGAATTTGGGACGTTGCCAACGTCCTTCCAGAACTTTTTCGCCATACCTCCAGAATTTAGCCGCCATCCATAACTGGGGATGTTGCCGCCGTTCCTCCAGAACTTGGGGTGTTGACGCCGTGCCTCCAGAATTTGTCGTCATCCCTCCAGAACTTGGGATGTTGCCGCCGTCCCTCCAAAACATTGTCGTTGTGCCTCTAGAACATGGGACGTTGCCGCCGTCCCTCCGGAACTTTGCAACCGTCTTTCTGGAACTTTGCCGCCGTCCTTCAAGAATTATGCAGCCGTCCCTCCAGAACTTGGGACATTGCCGCCATCCCTCTAGAATTTTCTGACGTCCCTCCAAAATTTGTGACGTTTTTGACGTCCCTCCAGAACTTTGCCTAAGTCCCTACAGAACTTTGTCGTCCGTCCCTCTAAAACTTGGTACGTTACCGACATCCCTCCAGAACTTTGGACGTTACCGCCGTCCCTCCAGTTCTTTACCGCAGTCTCTCTAGAACTAGGGACATTGCCTCCATCCCCGCTATTCATCCAAAACTTGGGACGATAGCTCCGTCCCTCCATAACTTTGTCGCCGTCCCTCTAAAACTTTGCCGTCGTCACTCCATAACTTGGGACGTTGCCGCCATCCCTCCAGAACTTTGCCGCCATCCCTCTAGAACTTTGTCGCCGTCCCTCCAGAATTTGGGACGTTGCCACTGTCCCTCCTGAAATTTGCCAGTGTCTCTTTAGAACCTGAGGTGTTGTCGCCGTCCCTCTACTACTTTGCCGCCGTCCAAAACTTGGGACGTTGCCACCGTCCCTCTAGAACTTGGGACGTTGCCGCAGTCCCTCCAAAACTTTGCCGCCATCCCTAAAGAACTCTGGACATTGCCGCCGTCCCTCCAGAACTTAAGACATTGCCGCCGTCTCTCTAGAATTTTGGACGTTGCCAACGTCCTTCCAGAACTTTTTTGCAGTACCTCCAGAACTTAGCCGCCATCCAGAACTGGGGATTTTGCCGCCATTCCTCCAGAACTTGGGGTGTTGACGCCGTGCCTCAAGAAATTTGTCGTCGTCCCTCCAGAACTTGGGATGTTGCTCCCCTGCCTCCATAACATTGTCGTTGTGCCTCTAGAACTTGGGACGTTGCCACCGTCCCTCCAGAACTTTGCAACCATCTTTCTGGAACTTTGCCGCCGTCCCTCCAGAACTTGGGAAGTTGCCTAAGTCCCTACAAAACTTTGTCGTCGTCCCTCAAAAACTGGGGACGTTGCGGCCGTCCCTCCAGAACATGGGACGTTTCTGCTGTCCCTCCAAAACATTACCGTCGTCCCTCCATAACTTGGGACGTTTCCGCCATCCCTCTAAAACTTTGGACGTTACCGATGTCCCTCAAGAACTTCGGATGTTGCCGCCGTCCCTCCAGAACATGGGACATTGCCTCCGTCCCTGCCATCCCTCCAGAACTTGGGACATTTCCTCCGTCCGTCTAGAACTTTGCCGCCGTCACTATTTAACTTGGAACGTTGCCGACATCCCTCCAGAACTTTGCCGCCGTCCCTCTAGAACTTTGTCGCCGTCCCTCTTGAATTTGGGATGTTGCCACTGTCCCTCCTAAACATTGCCACAGTGTCGTTAGAACCTGAGAGGTTGCCGCCGTTCCCCTAGAACATTACCACCGTCTCTCCAGAGCATGGAACATCGCCACCATCCCTCTAGAACATGGGACGTTGCTGCCGTCCCTTTAAAACTTGGGATGTTGCGACCATCCCTCCAGAACATGGGACGTTGCCATCGTCCCACTAGAACATGGGACGTTGTCGTCGTCCCTCCAGAACATTGGCACCATCCCTCTAGAACTTAGGACGTTGCCATCCTCCCTCTAAAACAGGGGACGTTACCGACGTCCATCAAGAACTTGGGACGTTGCTGCTATCTATCCAGAACTTAGGACGTTGCCGCCATCCTCTAGAACTTTGCCGCCGTCCCTCTAAAACATGGGACATATTCATCGTCCCTCTAAAACATGGGACTTTGCCGCCGTCTCTCCAGAACTTGGGATATTGCTGCCATCCCTCCAGAACTTGGGACGTTACCTCCGTCCCTCCAGAACTTTTCCGCCGTCCCTCCTGAACTTGGGACGTTGTCGTCGTCCTTCCAGAACACTGCCACCGTCCCTCTAAAACTTAGGGTGTTGCCGCCGTCCCTCTAAAACTTGGGACGTTACAGACGTCCATCCAGAACATGGGACGTTTCCGCCGTCCCCCCAGAACTTGGGACGTTGCCGCCATCCTCCAGAACTTTGCCGCCGTCCCTCTAGAACTTTACCGTCATCCCTCCAAAAATTGGGACATTTTTGCCGTCCCTCCAGAACTTGGGACGTTGCCATCGTCCCTCCAGAACATTGCCACCGTCCCGCTAGAACTTGGGACGTTGCCGCCGTGTCTATAAAAGGTTGGATGTTACCGACATCCCTCCATTAATTGGGACGTTTTTGCCTTTTCTCCAGAACTCTGCCGCCATTCCTCCTGAACTTGGGACGTTGCCGCCGTCCCTCTTGAACATTGCCACCGTCCCTACAAAACATGGGATGTCGCTTCCGTCCTCTAGAACTTGGGACATTGCAGCCATCCCTTTTAAACTTGGGACATTGCGACCGTCCCTCCAGAACATGGGATGTTGCAGTCATCCCTCTAGAACTTGGGACATTGTCGTCGTCCCTCCAGAACGTTGCCACCATCCCTCTAGAACTTAAGACGTTGTCGTCGTCCCTCTAAAACTTAGGACATTATTGACGTCCATCCAGAACTTGGGACGTTGCCGCCGTACTTACAGAACTTGGAACGTTGCCGCCGTCCCTACCGTCCCTCAAGAACTTGGGACGTTGCCGCCATCCTATAGAACTTCGCCGCCGTCCCTCTAAAACTTGGGACATTTTTGCCCTCCCTCTAAAACTTGGGACGTTGCCGCGGCCCTCCAGAACTTGGGACATTGCTAACATCCCACCAAAACTTGGATCGTTGCCGTCGTGCTCATAAAAAAAAAAGAGTTCCCTCCAGAACTTTGAATGTTGCCGCCGTCCCTCCAGAACTTTGCCATCGTCAAAAATATGGGACGTTACCGATGTCCCTCCAAAACTTTGGACGTTGTCGCAGTCCCTCCAGTTCTTTGCCTCAGTCTCTTCAGAACTAGAAACATTGACTCCGTCCCCGTTATCCCTCCAAAACTTGGGACGATACCTCCAGAACTTTGCCGCCGTCCCTATAGAACTTTGCCATCGTCACTCCATAGCTTTGGATGTTGCCGCCATCCCCCCAGAACTTTGCCGCCATCCCTCTAGAACTTTGTCGCCGTCCCTCCAAAATTTGGGACATTGCCACTGTCCCTCCTGAAATTTGCCACCGTCTCTTTAGAACCTGAGGAGTTGTCGCCGTCCCTCTACTACTTTGCCGCCGTCCAAAACTTGGGACGTTGCCACCGTCCCTCCAGAATTTGGGACGTTGCCGCAGTCCCTCCAACACTTTTCTGCCATCCCTACAGAACTCTGGACGTTGCCGCCGTCCCTCTAGAGCTTAAGACGTTGCCGCCGTCTCTCTAGAATTTGGGACGTTGTCAACGTCCTTCTAGAACTTTTTCGCCATACCTCCAGAATTTAGCCGCCATCCAGAACTGGGGATGTTGCCGCCGTTCCTCCAAAACATGGGGTGTTGACGCCGTGCCTCCAGAAATTTGTCGTCATCCCTCCAGAACTTGGGATGTTGCCGCCGTCCCTCCAAAACATTGTCGTTGTGCCTCTAGAACATGGGACGTTGCCGCCGTCCCTCCGGAACTTTGCAACCGTCTTTTTGGAACTTTGCCGCAGTCCTTCAAGAAGTATGCCGCCGTCCCTCCAGAACTTGGGACATTGCCGCCATCCCTCTAGAATTTTCCGACGTCCCTCCAGAACTTTGCCTAAGTCCCTACAAAACTTTGTCGTCGTCCCTCAAAAACTGGGGACGTTGCGGCCGTCCCTCCAGAACATGGGACGTTTCCGCCGTCTCTCCAAAACATTACTGTCGTCCCTCCAGAACTTGGGACATTGCCGCCGTCCCTCTAAAACTTTGGACGTTACCGACGTCCCTCAAGAACTTCGGATGTTGCCGCCGTCCCTCCAGAACTTGGGACATTGCCTCCGTCCCCGCCATCCCTCCAAAACTTGGGACATTTCCTCCGTCCGTCTAGAACTTTTGCCGTCACTACTTAACTTGGAACGTTGCCGACATCCCTCCAGAACTTTGCCGCCGTCCCTCTAAAACTTTGTCGCCGTCCCTCTTGAATTTGTGATGTTGCCACTGTCCCTCCTAAACTTTGCCACCGTGTCGATAGAACCTGAGAGGTTGCCGCCGTTCCTCTAGAACATTACCACCGTCTCTCCAGAACATGGCACATCGCCACCATCCCTCTAGAACATGGGACGTTGCTGCCGTCCCTTTAAAACTTGGGACGTTGCGACCATCCCTCCAGAACATGGGACGTTGCCATCGTCACACTAGAACTTGGGACGTTGTCGTCGTCCCTCCAGAACATTGGCACCATCCCTCTAGAACTTAGGACGTTGCCGTCGTCCCTCTAAAACAGGGGACGTTACCGATGTCCATCAAGAACTTGGGACGTTGCCGCTATCTATCCAGAACTTAGGACGTTGCCGCCATCCTCTAGAACTTCGCCGCCGTCCCTCTAAAACATGGGACATTTTCATCGTCCCTCTAAAACATGGGACTTTGCCGACGTCTCTCCAGAACTTGGGATATTGCTGCCATCCCTCCAGAACTTGGGACGTTACCTCCGTCCCTCCAGAACTTTTCTGCCATCCCTCCTGAACTTGGGACGTTGTCGTCGTCCTTCCGAACACTGCCACCGTCCCTCTAAAACTTAGGATGTTGTCACCGTCCCTCTAAAACTTGGGACGTTACAGACGTCCATCCAGAATATGGGACGTTGCCGCCGTCCCCCCAGAACTTGGGACGTTGCCGCCATCCTCCAGAACTTTGCCGCCGTCCCTCTAGAACTTTACCGTCGTCCCTCCAAAAAATTGGGACATTGTTGCCGTCCCTCTAAAACTTGGGACGTTGTTGCCGTCCCTCCAGAACTTGGGACGTTGCCATCATCCCTCCAGAACATTGCCACCGTCCCGCTAGAACTTGGGATGTTGCCACCGTGTCTATAAAAGGTTGGATGTTACCGACATCCCTCCATTAATTGGGACGTTTTTGCCGTCCCTCCAGAACTCTGCCGCCATTCCTCTTGAACATGGGACGTTGCCTCCGTCCCAGCCATCCCTCCAGAACTTGGGACGTTACATCTGTCCTACTAGAACTTTTCCCCCCTCACTCCATAACTTGGGACGTTGCTGCCGTCCCTCAAGAATTTGGGACGTTGCCACTGTCCCTCCTGAACTTTTCCACCATCGCTTTACACCTAAGACAATGCCACCGTCCCTCTAGAACTTTGCCGCCGTCTAAAACTTGGGGCGTTGTTGCCATCCCTCCAGATTTTGGGACGTTGCCGCAGTCCTTCCAAAACTTTGCCGCCGTCCCTACAGAACTTGGGATGTTTCTGTCGTTACTCCAGTACTTAAGACGTTGCTGCCGTCTCTCAAGAATTCGGGACATTGCTGACTTTCCTCCAGAACTTTGTTGTCGCCCCTCCAGGACCTAAGATGTGGGCGCCGTCCCTCATGAACTTTTCCGCCGTCCCTTCACAACTTTGCCGCCGTCCCTCCATAACTTGGGATGTTGACACCATCCGTCCAGAAATTTGTCGTCATCCCTACAGAACTTGGGATATTGCCGCCGTCCCTCAAGAACATTGCCGTTGTGCCCCTAGAACTTGGGACGTTACCGCCATCCCTCCAGAAGTTTGTCGTCGTCCTTCTGGAACTTTGCCGCCGTCTCTCCAGATCTTGGGACTTTGCCGACGTCCTGCAAGAACTTTGCCACTGTCCCTCTAGATATTGGGATGTTACCGCCACCCCTCCAAAACTTTTCCACCGTCACTCCAGAAGATGGAACGTTGACATCATCCCTCAAGAACTTTACCGATGTCCCTCCAGAACTTTGCCATCGTCCCTACAGAACTTGGGACGCCGCCGGTCCCTCCAGAAGTTTGCCGCCGTCCCTCCAGAACTTGGGAGGTTACGTCCATCCCTCCAGAACTTTGTCGCCATCCCTCCAGAATTTGGGACGTTGCCACTGTCCCTCCTGAACTTTTCCTCCATCGCTTTAAACCTAAGACGTTGCCACCGTCCCTCTAGAACTTTGCCTCCGTCTAAAACATGGGGCATTGCCGCCGCCCTTTAAGAACTTTGTCGCCATCCCTCCAGAACTTGGGACGTTGCCGCAGTCCATCCAGAACTTTTCCGCCGTCCCTACAAAACTTGGGAAGTTTCCGTCATTCCTCCAGAACTTAAGACGTTGCTGCCGTCTCTCAAGAATTTGGGACATTACCGACTTCCCTCCAGAACTTTGTTGTCGCCCCTCCAGGACATAGGATGTTGCCGTCGTCCCTCATGAACTTTTCTGGCGTCCCTCCAGAACTTAGTCGCCATCCAAAACTGGGGATGTTGCCATCGTCCCTCCACAACTTTGCCGCCGTCCCTCCATAACATGGGATGTTGACGCCGTCCGTCCAGAAATTTGTCGCCATCCCTACAGAACTTGGGATGTTGCCACCTTCCCTCAAGAACATTGCCGCTGTGCCCCTAGAACTAGGGACATTACCGCCATCCCTCCAGAACTTTGCTGTCGTCCTTTTGGAACTTTGCCGCCGTCTTTCTAGAACTTGGGACGTTGCCGCCATCCCTCCAAAACATTTCCACCGTCACTCCAGAACATGGAACGTTGACGTCATTCCTCAAGAACTTTACCGATGTCCCTCTAGAACTTTTCCATCATCCCTACAGAACTTGGGACGTTGCCGCCGGTCCCTCCAGAAGTTTGCCGCCGTCCCTCCAGAACTTGGGATGTTAAGTCCGTCCATCCAGAACTTTGTCGCCGTCCCTCCAGAACTTTGCCGCCATCCCTACAGAATTTGGGACGCTGCCACTGTCCCTCCTGAACTTTTCCACCATCCCTTTAGTACCTGAGATGCTACCGCCGTCCTTCCTGAACTTGGAACGTTGCCGCCGTCCCTCCTGAACTTGGGATGTTGTCGCCATCCCTCCAGAACTTTGCCGTCGTCCAAAACATGGGACGTTACCGACATCCTTCCAGAACTTAGGACGTTGCTGCCGTCCCTCTAGAACTTTGTCGTCTTCCCTCCAGAACTTGGACATTAACTCCGTCTCTGCCATCCCTCCAGAACTTGGGACGTTACCTCCGTCCTTCCAGAACTTTGACGCCGTTCTTCCAGAACTTGGGACGTTGTCTTCATCCTTCCTGAACATTGCCACAGTCCCTCTAGAACTTAGGACGTTGCAGCCGTCCCTCTAAAACTTGGGATGTTACGAACGTCCATCCAGAACTTGGGACGTTGCCACCGTCCCTCCAGAACTTGGGACATTGCCGCCTTCCTCTAGAACTGTGCCTCCTTTCCTCTAGAACTTTTCCGTCGACCCTCCAAAAATTGGGACGTTGTCATCGTCCCTCTAAACTTGGGGGCGTTACCGCCCCTCGGAACTTGGGGCGTTCTGCCGTCCCCTCGAACTGGGACATTCTTTGCCATCGCTCCCGGAACTTGGGGCGTTGCGTTGTCCCCGTAACATTGCCACCGTCCCTCCAGAACTTGGGATGTTGCCGCCGTCCCTCTCAAACTTGGGACGTTACCGACATCCCTCCATTACTTGGGACCTTTTCACCGTCCCTCCAGAACTTTGCCTACGTCTCCACTATCCCTCCAGAACATGGGACGTTACCTCCATTCCTCTAGAACTTTTCCACCGTCCCTCTATAACTTTACCGCCGTCACTCCATAACGTGGGACGTTGCCGCCATCCCTCCAGAAATTTGCTGCCATCCCTCTAGAATTTGGGACATTGCCCGTATCCTTCCTGAACTTTCCCACCAATGCTTTGGAACCTAAAACGTTGCCGCCCTCCCTCTAGAACGTTACCGCCGTCCAAAACTTGGGACGTTGCCGCCGTCCTTCAAGAACTTTGCTGCCGTCCCTCCAGAACTTGGGACATTGCCTCCGTCCCCTCCATCCCTCCTGAACTTGGGACGTCACATCCGTCCCTCTAGAACTTTTCCGCCGTCCCTCTAGAACTTTGCCGTCGTCACTCCAGAACTTTGTTGCCTCCCTCTAGAACTTGGGACGTTTTCCCCGTCCCTCTAAAACTTGGGATGTTGACGCCGTCCCTGCAGAACTTGGGACGTTGCTACCATCCCACCAGAACTTGGGACGTTGCCGTCGTCCCTCTAGAACATTGCCACCGTCCCTCCAGAACTTGGGACGTTGCAGCCCTCCCTCTAAAACATGGGACGTTATCGACGTCACTCCAGAACTTTGGACATTGCAGCCGTCCCTCAAAATCATTGCTGCCGTCCAAAACATGGGATGTTACCGACGTCCCTTCAGAACTTTGGATGTTTCCGCTGTCCCTCCAAACTTTGCCACCATCTCTCCTGAACTTGGGACATTGCCTCCGCCTCCGACGTCTCTCGAGAACATTGCCGCTATCACTCTAGAACTTTACCGCCGTCACTCCATAACTTGGGACTTTGCAACCATCCCTCCAGAATTTTATCACCGTCTCTCTAGAACTTTGTCACCGTCCATCCATAATTTAGTATGTTGCCACTGTCCCTCCTAAAATTTGCCACCGTCTTTTTAGAACCTGAGACGTTGCCGCCGTCCCTCTAGAAATTTTACCGCCGTCCAAATCTTGGGATGTTGCCTCCGTCCCTCCAGAACTTGGGACATTGTCGCAGTCCCTCTAGAACTTTGCCGCCGTCCCTACAGAACTTGGGACATTGAAGCCATCCCTCCAGAACTTTAGACGTTGCCGCCGTCTCTCTAGAATTTGGGACGTTGGTGACGTCCCTGCAGAACTTTGCTACCGCCCCTCCAGGACTTGGGACGTTGTCGCCGTCCCTCAAGAACTTTTTTCGCCGTACCTCTAGAACTTAGCCACCATCCAGAACTGGGGATGTTGCCACCGTCCCTCCAGAACTTGGGATGTTAACGCCCTGCCTCTAAAAATGTGTCGTCGTCCCTCCAGAACTTGGGATGTTGCCCATGTCCCTCTAGAACATTGCCGATGTGCCTCTAGAATTTGGGACGTCCGCCGTCCCTCCAGAACTTTGCAACCGTCTTTCTGGAACTTTGCCGCCGTCCCTCTGGAACATGGGACGTTGCCACCGTCCTTCAAGAACTTTGCCGCCGTCCCTCAAGAACTTGGGACGTTGCCACCGTCCCTCTAGAATTTGCCGATGTCCCTCAAAAATTTGTGACGTTGTCGCCGTCCCTCCAGAACTTTGCCACCGTCCCTACAGAACTTTGTCGCCATCCCTCCAAAACTTGGGACGTTTTCGCCATCCCTCCAGAACATGGAACGTTTCCGCCGTCCCTCCAAAACTTGGGACGTTGCCGCCGTCCTTCCCTAACATAGCCACCGTCCCTCCAGAACATTGCCATTGTCCCTCTAGAACTTAGGACGTTGCCGCCGTCCATCTAAAACTTGCGACGTCACCGACGTCCTTCCTGAATTTGGGATGTTGCCTCCGTCCCTCCAGAACATGGGACGTTGCCACCGTCCCCGCCGTCCCTCCTAAACTTGGGACGTTGTCGCCATCCTCAAGAACTTTGCCGCCTTCCCGATAGAACTTTGCCACCGTCCCCTTAGAACTTAGGTCGATGCCACCACTCCTCCAAAACATTTCCACCATCACTTCAGAACATGGAACGTTGACATCATCCCTTAAGAACTTTACCGATTATTTCCCGAACTTTGCCATCATCCCTCCAGAACATGGGACATTGCCGCCGGTCCCTCCAGAAGTTTGTCGCCGTCCCTCTAGAACTTGGGACTTTACGTCCGTCCCTCCAGAACTTTGTCGTCGTCCCTCTAAAACTTTTCCGCCGTCACTCCATAACTTGGGACATTGTCGCCGCCCCTCCAAAACTTTGCTACCGTCCCTCCTAAATTTGGGACGCTGCCACTGTCCCTCCTAAACTTTTCCACCATCCCTTTAGTACCTGAGACGCTGTCGCCATCCCTCCTGAACTTGGGACATTCCTGCCGTCCCTCTAGAACTTTGCCGCCGTCCAAAACTTAGGACGTTGTCGCCGTCCTTCCAAAACTTTGCCGCTGTCCCTCCAAAATTTGGGATGTTGTCACCGTCCCTCTAGAACATTGCCGCCATCCAAAACTTAGGATGTTACCGACATCCCTCCAGAACTTGGGACGTTGCTGCCGTCCCTCCAGAACTTTGCCGCCATCCATCCAGAACTTGGGACATTGCCTCGGTCGCAGCCATCCCTCCGAGAATTGGGACGTTACCTCCGTCCCTCCAGAACTTTGCCGCCGTCCCTATAGAACTTTGCCGCCGTCGCTCAATTACTTAGAACACTCCTGCCATCCCTCCAGAATTTTGCCATCGTCCCTCTAGAACTTTGTCGCCGTCCCTCCAGAATTTGGGATGTTGCTACTGTCCCTCCTGAACTTTGCCACCATCACTTTAGAACCTAAAACTTTGTCGCCGTCCCTCTAGAACATTTCCACTGTCCGTCCAGAACATGGGACATCGCCACCATCCCTCTAGAACTTGGGACGTTGCCACCGTCCCTTTAAAATTTGGGATGTTGCTGCCGTTTCTCCAGAACTTGGGATGTTGTCGCCGTCCCTCCAAAACTTGGGACGTTTTTGCCGTCCCTCCAAAACATGGGACGTTTTTGCCATCCCTCTAGAATGTGGGACGTTCCTGTCGTCCCTTCAGAACTTGGGACGTTCCAGTCGTCCCTCCAAAACATTGCCACCGTCCCTCCAGAACTTGGGACATTGCCGCCGTCCCTCTAAAACTTGGGACATTACCGATGTCCCTCCATTACTTGGGACGTTTTCACCATCCCTCTAGAACATTGTGGCCGTCCCTCCAGAACATGGGACATTACCTCTGTCCCCGCCATCCCTCCAGAACTTAGGACGTTACCTCCGTCCCCCTTGAACTTTTCTGCCGTCTCTCTAGAACTTTGCTGCCATCACTCCATACTTTAGGACGTTGCCACCATCCCTCCTGAACTTTGCTGTCGTCCCTGTAGAACTTTGTCGACGTCCGTCCAAAATTTGGGACGCTGCCACTGCCCCTCCTGAAATTTGCCACCGTCTCTTTAGAACCTGAGGAGTTTTCGCAGTCCCTCTACTACTTTGCCGCCGTCCAAAACTTGGGACGTTGCCGCCGTCCAGCCAAAACTTGGGACGTTGCTGCAGTCCCTCCAAAACATTGCCGCCATCCCTACAGAAACTCTGGACGTTGCCGCCGTCTCTCCAGAACTTAAGACGCTGCCGCCGTCTCTCTAGAATTTGGGACGTTGCCATCGTCCTTCCAGAACTTTTTCGCCGTACCTCCAGAACTTAGCTGCCATCCAGAACTGGGGATGTTGCCGCCATTCCTCCAGAACTTGGGGTGTTGACGTTGTGCCTCCAGAAATTTGTCGCTGTGCCTCTAGAACTTGGGATGTTGTCGCCGTCCCTCCAGAACTTTGCAACCATCTTTCTAGAACTTTTCCACTGTCCTTCAAGAACTTTGCCGCCATCTCTCCAGAACATGGGACGTTGCCGCCGTCCCTCTAGAATTTTTCGACGTCCCTCCAAAATTTGTGAGGTTGTCGCCGTCCCTCCAGAACTTTGCCTAAGTCCCTACAGAACTTTATCACGTCCCTCTAAAAATTGGGACGTTTCCGCCATCCCTCCAAAACATTGCCGCCGTCCCTCCAGAACTTGGGATCTTGCCGCTGTCCCTCTAAAACTTTGGATGTTACCGACGTCCCTCAAGAACTTGGGATGTTGTCGTCGTCCCTCCAGAACTTGGGACATTGCCTCCATCTCCGCCATCCCTCCAGAACTTGGGACATTACCTCCGTCCCTCTAGAACTTTGCCGCCTTCACTACTTAACTTGGAATGTTGCCGACATCCCTCCAGAACTTTGCCGAAGTCCCTCTAGAACTTTGTCGCCGTCCCTCCTGAATTTGGGATGTTGCCACAGTCCCTCCTTTTTTTTCCACCGTCTCGTTAGAACCTGAGACGGTGCCGCCATCCCTCAAGAACATTACCACCTTCTCTCCAACACATGGGACATCGGACGTTGCTGCCGTCCCATTAAAACTTGGGACGTTGCGACCGTCCCTCCTGAACTTGGGAAGTTGCCATCGTCCCACTAGAACTTAGGATGTTATCGTCGTCCCTCCAGTACGTTGGCACCATCCCTCTAGAACTTAGGACCTTGCCGCCGTCCCTCTAAAACATGGGAAGTTACCGACGTCCATCCAGAACTTGGGACGTTGCCGCTGTCCATCCAGAACTTGGGACGTTGCCGCCATCCTCTAGAACTTCGCCGCCGTCCCTCTAAAACTTGGGATATTTTTGCCGTCCCTCTAAAACTTGGGACTTTGCTGCCTTCTCAACAGAACTTGGGACATTGCAGCCATCCCTCCAGAACTTGGGACGTTACCTCCGTCCCTCCAGAACTTTACTGTCGTCCTTCCTGAACTTGGGACATTGTCGTCGTCCTTCCAGAACATTGCCACCGTCCCTCTAGAACTTAGGACGTTGCCACCGTCCCTCTAAAACTTGGGACGTTACCGACATCTATCCAGAACATGGGACGTTGCCGCTGTCCTACAGAACTTGGGACATTGCCGCCGTGTTCCAGAACTTTGCCGCCGTCCCTCTAGAACTTTGTAGCCGTCCCTCCAAAAATTTGGACATAGTTGTCGTCCCTCTAAAACTTGGGATGTTGCGGCCATCCCTCCAGAACTTGGGACGTTGTCGTCGTCCCTCAAGAACATTTCCACCGTCCTGGTAGAACTTGGGACGTTGCCTCCGTCCCTCTAAACGGTTGGACGTTACCGACGTCCCTCCATTAATTGGGACATTTTCCCCGTCCCTCCAGAACATTGCCGCCGTCCCTCCAGAACTTGGGATGTTGCCTCCGTCCCTGCCATCCCTCCAGAACTTTGCCGCCGTCTCTCAAGAATTTGGGACATTTCCGACGTCCCTCCAGAACTTTGTTGTCGCCCGGATGTTGCCGCCGTCCCTCATGAACTTTTCTGCCGTCCCTCCAGAACTTAGTCGCCATCCAGAACTGGGGATGTTTCCACCATCCCTCCACAACTTTGACGCCGTCCCTCCATAACTTGGGATGTTGACGCCGTCCGTCCAGAAATTTGTCATCATCCCTACAGAACTTGGGATGTTGCCGCCGTCCCTCAAGAACATTGCCGCTGTGCCTCTAGAACTTGGGACGTTACCGCTATCCCTCTAGAACTTTGTCGTCGTGCTTCTGGAACTTTGCCGCCGTCTCTCCAGATCTTGGGACGTTGTCGCCGTCCTTCAAGATCTTTGCCACCGTCCCTCTAGAACTTGTGACGTTGCCCCCACCTCTCCAAACTTTTCCACCGTCACTCCAGAACATGGAACGTTGGCGTCATCCCTCAAGAACTTTACCGATGTCCCTCCAGAACTTGGCCATCGTCCCTACAGAACTTGGGACGTTGCAGCCGGTCCCTCCAGAAGTTTGCCGCCGTCCCTCCAAAACATGGGACATTACGTCCGTCCCTCCAGAACTTTATCGCCGTCTCTCGAAAACTTTGACGCCATCCCTACAGAATTTGGGACGCTGCCACTGTCCCTCCTGAACTTTTCCACCGTCCCTTTAGTACCTTAGATGCTACCGTCGTCCTTCCTGAACTGGGAATGTTGCCGCCGTCCTTCCAGAACTTTTCCGCCGTACCTCCAGAACTTGGGATGTTGTTGCCATCCCTCCAGAACTTTGCCGTCGTCAAAAACTTGGGACGTTACCGACGTCCCTCCAGAACTTGGGACGTTGCTGCCGTCCCTCTAGAACTTTGTCATCGTCCCTCCAGAACTTGGACATTAACTCCATCCCCGCCATCCCTCCAGAACTTGGGACATTACCTCCGTCCTTCCAGAACTTTGACGCTGTCCCTCCAGAACTTGGGACGTTATCGTCGTCCTTCCAGAACAAAGCCACCGTCCCTCTAGAACTTAGGACGTTCCGCCGTCCCTCTAAAACTTGGGATGTTACCGACGTCCATCTAAAACTTGGGACCTTGTCGCCGTCCCTCCAGAACTTGGGATGTTGCCACCTTCCTCTAGAACTTTGACGTCGTCCCTCTAGAACTTTTCCGTTGTCCCTCCAAAAATTGGGACGTTGTCGCAGTCCCTCTAAAACTTGGGATGTTGCTGCCATCCCGCCAGAACTTGGGACATTGCTGCCGTCCCTCCAGAACTTGGGACATTGTTGTTGTCGCTCCAGAACTTGGGACTTTGCCATCGTCCCTCCAGAACATTGCCACCGTCCCTCCAGAACTTGGGACGTTGCCACCGTCCCTCTAAAACTTGGGACGTTACCGATGTCCCTCCATTACTTGGGATGTTTTCACCGTCCCTCCAGAACTTTGTCGCCATCCCTCCAGAACTTGGGACATTGCCTCCGTCCCCGCCATCCCTCCAGAACATGGGACGTTACCTCCATCCCTCTAGAACTTTTCCGTCGTCCCTCAATAACTTTACCGCCGCTACTCCGTAACTTGGGAAGTTGTTGCCATCCCTCCAGAACTTCGCTGCCATCCCTCTAGAACTTTGTCACCGTCCCTCAAGAATTTGGGATGTTGCTAGTGACCCTCCAGAACTTTCCCACCATCCATTTAGAACCTAAAACGTTGCCGCCCTCCCTCTAGAATGTTACCGCCGTTCAAAACTTGGGACGTTGCCGCCGTCCTTCAAGAACTTTGCCGCCGTCCCTCCAGAACTTGGGACGTTGCCTCCGTCCCCGCCATCCCTCCTGGACTTAGGACGTTACATTCCATTCCTCTAGAACTTTTCCGCCGTCTCTTTAGAACTTTGCCGCAATAACTCCATAACTTGAGAAGTTGCCGCCATCCCTCCAGAACTTTGCTGTCGTCCCTCTAGAACTTTATCGCCGTCCCTCTAGAATTTGGGATTTGCCACTGTCCCTCCTGAACTTTTCCACCGTTGCTTTAGAACCTAAGACAGTTTTCGTCGTCCCTCTAGAACTTTGCCGCCGTCCAAAACTTGGGACGTTCCCGCCGTCCATCAAGAACTTTGCCGCCATCCCTCTGGAACTTGGGACATTGCCGCAGTCCCTCCAGAACTTTTCCGCCATCCCTACAGAACATGGGACGTTGCCGTCGTCCCTCCAGAACTTAAAACGTTGCCGCCATCTCTCAAGAATTTTGGACGTTGCCGACGTCCCTCCAGAACTTTCCTGTCGCCCCTCCAGGACTTAGGACGTTGCCGCCGTCACTCATAAATTTCCACTGTCCCCCCAGAACTTAGCCGCCATCCAGAACTAGGGATGTTGCCGCCGTCCCTCCATAACTTGGGATGTTGACGCCGTCCCTCCAAATTTTTTGTCGTCCCTTCAGAACATGGGATGTTGCCGCCGTCCCTCAAGAACATTATCGCTATGCCTCAAGAACTTGGGACTTTGCTGCCGTCCCTCTAGAACTTTGCCGTCGTCCTGCCGGAACTTTGCCGCCATCTCTCCTGAACTTGAGAGGTTGCCGACGTCCTTCAAGAACTTTGCCACCATCCCTCTAGAACTTGGGATGTTACGATCGTCCATCCAAAACTTTGTCGACGTCCCTCTAGAACTTTTCCGCCATCCCGACAGAATTTGGGACGCTGCCACTGTCCCTCCTGAACTTTTCCACCGTCCCTTTAGTACCTGAGATGTTGCCGCCGTCCTTCCTAAACTTGGGACGTCGTCGCGTCCTTCCAAAACTTTGCCGCCCTCCCTCCAGAACTTGGGATGTTATCGCCATCCCTCCAGAACTTTGTCGTCGTCCAAAACTTGGGATGTTACCGACGTCCCTCCAGAACTTGGGACGTTGTTGCCGTCCCTCCAGAACTTTGCCATCGTCCCTCAAGAACTTCGACATTAACTCCGTCCCCTCCATCCCACCAGAACGTCGGACGTTACCACCGTCCCTCTAGAACTTGGGACATTGTCGTCGTCCTTCCAGAACATTGCCACCGTCCCTCTAGAACTTGGGACCTTACCGACGTCCATACAGAACTTGGGACGTTGCCGTTGTCCCTCCAGAACTTGGGACGTTGCCGCCGTCCTCTAGAACTTTGCCTCCGTCCGTCTAGAACTTTTCCTTTGTCCCTCCAAAAATTGGGACGTTGTCGACGTCCCTCTAAAACTTGGGACGTTGCTACCGTCCCTCCAGAACTTGGGACGTTGCTGCCGTCCCTCCAGAACATGGCACGTTGACGCCGTCTCTCTAAAATTTGGGGGTACTTGGGACATTTTCACCGTCCCTCCAGAGCTTCGCCGCCTTCCCTCCAGATCATGGGACGTTACCTCCGTCCCTCTAGAACTTTTTCACCGTCCATGTAGAACTTTGCCGCCGTCACTACATAACTTGGGACGTTGCCGCCATACCTCCAGAACTTTGCTCCAATCCTTCTAGAACTTTGTCACCGTCCCTCCAGAATATGGGACATTGCCACTGTCCCTCCTGATCTTTGCCACCATCGCTTTAGAACTTAAGACGTTGCCACCGTAAAAAACTTGGGACGTTGCCACCATCCTTCAAGAACTTTGTCACCGTCCCTCCAGAACTTGGGATGTTACCTCCGTCCCCGCCATCCCTCCAGAACTTGGGATGTTACCTCCGTCCATCTAGAACTTTTCCGCCGTCCCTCTAGAACTTTGCCACCGTCACTCCATAACTTGGGAAGTTGCCGCCATTCCTCCAGCACTTTGATGCCGTCCCTCTAGAACTTTATCGCACTCCCTCCAGAATTTTGGACGTTATCACTGTCCCTCCTGAACTTAGCCACCTTTGATTTAGAACCTAAGATGTTTCCGCCATCCCACTAGAACTTTGTCGTCGTCCAAAACTTAGGACGTTACTGCAATCGTTCAAGAACTTTGTCGCCATCCCTCCGGAACTTGGGACATTGCCGCAGTCCCTCCAGAACTTTGCCGTCGTCCCTACAGAACTTGGGACGTTGCTTTCGTCCCTCCAGAACTTAAGACGTTGCCGCCGTCTCTCAAGAATTTGCGACTTTACCGACGTCCCACCATAACTTTGCTATAGCCTTCCAGAACTTGGGACGTTGCTGCCTTCCCTCATAAATTTTCCGCCGTCCCTCCAGAATTAGCCGCCATCCAGAAATGGGGATGTTGACGCCGTCCCTCCACAACTTTGCCGTCGTCCCTCCAGAATTTTGTCGTCCTCCCTACAGAACTTGGGATGTTGTCGCCGTCCCTCAAGAACATGGGACTTTGCCGCTGTCCCTCCAGATCTTTTTCATCGTCCTTCTGGAACTTTGCCGCCGTCTCTCCAGAACTTGGGACGTTGCCTCCGTCCATCAAGAACTTTGCCGCCATCCCTCTAGAACTTGGGATGTTGCCGCCACCCCTCCAAAACTTTTCCAACGTCAGTCCAGAACATGGAACGTTGAGGTCATCCCTCAAGAACTTTACTGTTGTCCCTCCAGGACTATGCCATATACCCTCCAGAACTTGGGACGTTACGTCCGTCCCTCCAGAACTTTATCACCGTCCCTCTAGAACTTTTCTGTCGTCACTCCATAACTTGGGACATTGTCGCCATCCCTCCAGAACTTTGCCGCCATCCCTACAGAATTTGGGACGCTGCCACTATCCCTCCTGAACTTTTCCACCGTCCCTTTTGTACCTGAGATGCTGCCGCCGTCCTTCCTGAACTTGGGACATTGGCGCCGTCCTTCCAGAACTTTGCCGTCATCCCTCCAGAACTTGGGATGTTATCGCCATCCCTCTAGAACTTTGTCGTCGTCCTAAACATGGGACGTTACCGACATCCCTCCAGAACATAGGACGTTGCTGTCGTCCATTCAGAACTTTGCCTTCGTCCCTCTAGAACTTGGACATTAACTCCATCCGCGCCATCCCTCCAGAACTTGGGACGTTACCTCCGTCCCTCCAGAACTTTGATGCCGTCTCTCACAGACTTGGGACGTTGTCGTTTTCCTTCCAGAACATTGCCACCATCCCTCTAGAACTTAGGATGTTGCCGTCGTCCCTCTAAAACTTGGTACGTTACCATCGTCCGTACAGAACTTGGGACGTTGCCGCCGTCCCTCCAGAACTTGGGACGTTGACGTCATCCCTCATGAACTTTATGATGTCCCTCTAGAACTTAGCCATCGTACCTCCAGAACTTAGGACGTTGCCCCCGGTCCCTCCAGAACTTGGGACGTTACGCCAGTCACACAGAACTTTGTAGCCGTCCCTCTAAATCTTTTCCGCCGTCACGCCATAACTTAGGACATTATCGCCTCCCTTCCAGAAATTTGCCGCCGTCCCTCCAAAACTTGGGATGCTATCGTCGTCCCTCCAGAACATGGGATGTTGTTGTCGTCCCTCCAGAACTTTGGACGTTATCTCCGTACCATCAGAACTTTGTCGCCATCCCTACAGAACTTTGCCCCTATCACGCTATAACATGGGATGTTGCCGCTGTCCCTCCAGAATTTGGGACGTTGCCACTATCCCTCTCGAACTTTTCCACTGTCCCTTTAGAACCTGAGACATTGCCGCCAGTTCCTCCTAAATTCGGAACAATCTCGTCGTCCCTCTAGAACTTTGCCGCTGTCCAAAACTTGCGACGTTGCCGCCGTCCTTCCAGAACTTGGGACGTTGCCACCGTCCTTCCAGAACTTGGGATGTTGCCGCCGACCTTCAAGAACTTTGTCGCCGTCCCTCCTGAACTTGGGACGTTGCCACCGTCCCTCAAGAACTTTACCGACGTCCTTCCAGAACTTTGCCGTGTCCCTCCAGAACTTGGGACATTGCCAGCCATCCCTCTAAAACTTTAGACGTTGCCGCTGTCCCTCCAGAACTTTGCCTCCAGCACACCATTACTTGGGATGTTACCGCTGTCCCTCCAGAATTTTGCCGTGGTCCCTCCAGAACTTTGTCGTAGTCCCCCCAGAATTTGGGACGTTACCACTGTCCTTCCTTAACTTTGCTACCGTTCCTTTAATGCCTGAGACGTTGCCGTCGTCCCTCCTGAACTTCAGACGTCCTTATCGTCCCTCCAGAACTTGGTACGTTGCTGCCGTCCCTACAAAACTTCGCCGCCGTCCCTCTAAAACATTGCCACCGTCCCTTCCAGAACTTTGTCGCCGCCCCTCCAGAACTTGGGATGTTGCCGCCGTTCCTCCAATACTTTGCCGCCATCACTCCAAAACATTGCCATCCTCCTTCCAGAACTTGGGAAGTTGCTACCATCCCTCCAGAACATTGCCATCGTCCCTCCAGAACTTGGGACATTGCCATCATCCCTCCAGAATTTGGGACTTTGTCGTCGTCCCTCCAAAAGTTGGGATGTTGTTGTCGTCCCTCCAGAAGTTGGGACGTTGCTGTCGTCCCTCTAGAACTTGGGACGTTGCTGCCGTCCCTCCAAAAGTTGGAACGTTGCCATCGTCCTCTAGAACATTGCCACCTTCCCTCCAGAACTTGAGACGTTACCGCCGTCCCTTTAAAACTTGGGACATTATCGACATCCCTCGAGAACTTGGGACGTTGCCGCCGTCCCTCCAGAACTTGGGACATTACCTCCGTCCCTGTCATCCCTCCAGAACTTGGGATGTTACCTCCGTCCCTCAAGAACTTTGCCGCCTTCCCTCTAGAACTTTACCGCCATCCCTCTAGAACTTGTACGCCGTCCATCCAGAACATGGGACGTTGCCGCAGTCCCAGCAGAACTTTGCCGCCGTCCCTACAGAACTTGGGACGTTGCCGCCGTCCCACCAGAACTTAAGTCATTTCTGCCGTCCCTCCAGAACTTTGCTGCCGTCCCTCCAGAACATTGCCGTTGTGCCTCAAGAACTTGGGACGTTGCCGCTGTCCTTCAAGAACTTTGTCGCCGTCCCTCCTGAACTTGGGACGTTTCCACCGTCCCTCTAGAACTTTGCCGACGTCCTTCCAGAACTTTGCAGCGTCCCTACAGAATATGGGACATTGCCGCCGTCCCTCTAGAACTTTTCCTCCGGCACGCCATAACTTGGGACGTTGTCGCTGTCCCTCCATATTTTGTCGTCGTCCCACCAGAACTTTGTCGTAGTCCACCTAGAATTTGGGACGTTACCACTGTCAGTTCTGAACTTTGCTACCGTCCCTTTAATACCTGAGACGTTGCTGGTGTCCCTCAAGAACTTTGGACGTCCCCGCCGTCCCTCCAGAACTTGGTACGTTACTGCCTTCCCTACAGAAGTTCGCCGCCGTCCCTCTAAAAAGTTGCCACCGTCCCTTCCAGAACTTTGTCGCCGCCCCTCCAGAACTTGCGATGTTGCCGTAGTTCCTCCAATACTTTGCCGCCATCCCTCCAAAACTTTATCGTCCTCCCTCCAGAACTTGGGAAGTTGCTACCGTCCCTCGGGAACATTGCCGTCGTCCCACCAGAACTTGGGACATTGTCATCATCCCTCTAGAAGTTGGGACGTTGTCGTCATCCCTCCAGAAGTTGGGACGTTGCTGTCGTCCCTCCAGTAGTTGGGACATTGCCGTCGTCCCTCCAAAACTTGGGACGTTGCTGCCGTCCCTCCAGAAGTTAGAACGTTGCCATTGTCCCTCTAGAACATTTCCACCGTCCCTCCAGAACTTGGGACATTACTGTTTTCCCTTTAAAACTTGGGACGTTATCGACGTCCCTCGAGAACTTGGGACGTTGCTGCCATCCCTCTAGAACTTGGGACATTACCTACGTCCCCGCCATCCTTCCAGAACTTGGGACGTTACCTCCGTCCCGCCAGAACTTTACCGCCGTCCCTCTAGAACTTTGCCGCCGTCGCTCTAGAACTTTTCCGCCCTTCCCTCCAGAACATGGGACGTTGCCGCAGTCCCACCAGAACTTTGCCACCGTCCCTACATAAATTGGGACGTTTCCGCCGTCCCACCAGAACATAAGTCGTTTCTACCGTCTCTCCAGAACTTTGCCGCCGTCCCTCTAGAACATTGCCGTTGTGCCTCTAGAACTTGGGACGTTGCCGCCGTCCTTCAAGAACTTTGTCGCCGTCCCTCCAGAACTTGGGACGTTGCCACCATCCCTCTAGAACTTTGCCGACATCCTTCCATAACTTTGCTGCGTCCCTAAAGAATATGGGACATTGCCGCCGTCCCTCCAAAACTTTGGACGTTGCCGCCGTCCCTCTAGAACTTTTCCTACGGCACGCCATAACTTGGGATGTTGTCGTTGTACCTGCATATTTTGTCGTTGTCCCTCCAGAACTTTGTCGTAGTCCCCCTAGAATTTGGGACGTTACCACTGTGCCTTCTGAACTTTGCTACCGTCCCTTTAATACCTGAGACGTTGCCGCCGTCCCTCCAGAACTTCGAACGTCCCCACCGTCCTTCCAGAACTTGGTATGTTGCTGCCGTCCCTACAGAACTTTGCCGCCGTCCCTCTAAAGCATTGTCACCGTCCCTTCCAGAACTTTGTCACCGCCCCTCCAGTAATTGCAATGTTATCGCCGTTCCTCCAATACTTTGCCGCCATCCCTCCAAAAATTTGTCGTCCTTCCTCTAGAACATGGTAAGTTGATACCGTCCCTCTAGAAAATTGCCGTCGTCCCTCCAGAACTTGGGACATTGCCGTCATCCCTCTAGAAGTTGGGACGTTGTCGTCGTCCCTCCAGAAGTTGGGACATTCCTGTCATCCCTCCAGAAGTTGGGACGTTGCCGTCGTCCCTCCAGAACATGGGACGTTGCTACCGTCCCACCAGAAGTTGGGATGTTGCCGTCGTCCCTGAAGAACATTGCCACCGTCCCTCCAGAACTTGGGATGTTACCACCGTCCCTGTAAAACTTGGGACGTTACAGATGTCCCTCTAGAACTTGGTACTATGCCGCCGTCCCTCCAGAACTTGGGACATTGCCTCTGTCCCCGCCATTCATCCAGAACTTGGGACGCTACCTCCGTCCCTCCAGAACTTTGCCACCGTCCCTTTAGAACTTTGCCGCCGTCCCTCTAGAACTTTTTCGCCGTCCCTCCAGAATTTGGGACGTTGTCACTTTCCCTCCTGAACTTTGCCACCGTCTCTTTAGAAACTGAGACGTTGCCGCCATCTCTCTAGAACATGCCACCGTCCAAAACTTGGGATGGTGCCGCCGTCCTTCAAGAACTTTGCCACCGTCCCTCTAGAACATGGGACGTTGCCGCAGTCGCACCAGAACTTTACCGCCGTCCCTACAAAACTTGGGACGGTGCCGCCGTCCCTCTAAAACATTGTCGTTGTGCCTCTAGAACTTGGGACGTTTCCGCCATCCTTCGGGACTTTGCCGCCATCCTTGGGGACTTGGGACATTGCCGCCATCCCTCCTGAACGTTGGTCGTAGCCTTTCCCCTCTAGAACTTGGGGCGTTCTTTGCCCGTCTTCTAAAAACTTTAGGGCGAATTTTGTCCCTCGAACATGGGACGTTGCCGCCGTCCCTCCAGATCATGGGACGTTGGCATCGTCTCTCCAGAACATTGCCACTGTCCCTCTAGAAGTTAGGACGTTGCCTTCATCCCTCTAAAACTTGGGACATTTCTGACATCCATCCAGAACTTGGGACGCTGCTGCCGTCCCTCGAGATTGAAGGACGTTGCCACCATCCCCGTTGCCCCTCCAGAACTTGGGACTTTGCTGCCATCTAACAAAACTTCACCGACGTCCCTCTATAACCTTGTTGCCATTCCTCCAAAACTTTGGATGTTGTCGCCGTCCCTCTAAAATTTTGGACGTTGCCGTCGTCCCTCCAGAACTTGGGACGTTGCTTTCGTCCCTCAAGAACTTGGGACGTTGCTTTCGTCCCTCCAGAACTTGGGACGTTGCCATTGTCACTTTAGAACATTGCCACCGTCCCACCAAAACTTGGGCGTTGCCTCCTTCCCCACAAAACTTGGGGCATTGCGGAGGCGGCAGCGGCGTCCCCCTCGCCGTCCCGGAACTGCCGCCCTGCGTCCCTCGAACTGGAATGTTGCCGCCGTCCCTTCAAAACTTTTCCGCCACCCCTCCAGAACTTGGGACGTTAATTCCATCCCTCCAGAACATTACCGCCGTACCTCTTGAACTTTGTCGCAGTCCCTCCAGAATATGGGACATTGCTACCGTCTTTAGAACTTGAGACGTTGTTGCTGTCCCTCCAGAATATTACTACCGTCTTGCCAAAACATTGGACGTTGGCACCGTCCTTCTAGAACTTGGGTTGTTGCCGCCGTCCCTTTAAAACTTGGGACGTTGCGGCTGTCCCTCCAGAACTTAGGATGTTGCTGTCGTCCCTCCAGAACTTAGAACATTGCCATTGTCCCTCTAGAACATTGCCACCGTCCCTCCAGCACTTGGGACGTTGCCGCCGTCCCTCTAAAACTTGGGACGTTACCGACGTCCCTCAAGAACTTGGGACATTACCGCCGTCCCTCTAGAACATGGGACATTGCCTCCGTCCCCGCAATCCCTCCAGAACTTTGGACATTACCTCCGTCTCTCTAGAACTTTGCCGTTGTTACTCCACAACATGGAACGTTGCCGCCATCCCTCCAGAACTTTGCCGCCGTCCCTCTAGAACTTTATTGTCGTCCCTCTTGAATTTGGGATGTTGCCACTGTCCCTCCTGAACTTTTCCACCGTCTCGTTAGAACCTGAGACATTGTCGCGCGTCCCTCTAGAACACTGCCACCATCCCACCAGAATATGGGACGTCACCGCCGTCCCTCAAAAACTTGGAACATTGCTGTCGTTGTTTTAAAACTTGGGACGTTGCTACCATCCCTCCAGAACTTGGGACATTATCGTTGTCCCTCCAGAATGTTGCCACCGTCCCTCTAGAACATAGGATGTTGTCGACGTCCCTCTAGAACATAGGACGTTACCGACGTCTATCCAAAACTTGGGACGTTGCCCCCATCCCTCCAGAACTTGGGACGTTGGAGCCGTCCCCGCCGTCCCTCCAGAACTTGGGACGTTGCCGCCGTCCTCCAGAACTTCGCCGCCGTCCCTCTAAAACTTGGGACATTTTTGCCATCCCTCTAAAACTGGGGACGTTGCCGCCGTTCCTCCAGAACTTGGGACATTGCTTCCATCCCTCTAGAACCTAGGACCTTGTCGTCGTCCCTCTAGAACATTACCACCGTTCCTCCAGAACTTGGGACATTGCCGCCGTCCCTCTAAAACTTGGGACGTTATCGACGTCCCTCCAAAACTTTGGACGTTGACGCCATTCCTCCAGAACTTTGAAGCCGTCTAAAACATGGGACGTTACTGACGTCTCTCCAGAACTTTTTACGTTGCCTCTGTCCCTCCAGAACTTTGCCGTCGTCTCTCTAGAACTTGGGACATTGTCTCCATCCATTCCATCCATCCAGAACTTGGGACATTACCTCCGTCACTCCAGTACATTGCCGCCGTCCCTCTAGAACTTTTCCGCCATCACTCCATAACTTGGGACGTTGCTGCCATCCCTCTCAAACTTTTCCGCCGTCCCTCTGGAACTTTGTCGCCATCCTTCCAGAATTTGGGACGTTGCCACTGTCCCTCCTGAAATTTTCCACCGTCTCTTTAGAAACTGAGACGTTGTCGCCGTCCCTCTAGAACTTTGCGGCCATCTATAACTTGGGACGTTTCCGCCATCCCTCCAGAACATGGGACTTTGCCGCAGTCATTCCAAAACTTTGCCACCGTCCCTACAGAATTTGGGAAGTTGCCACCGTCCCTCCAAAATTGAAGACGCTGCCGCCGTCTCTCTAGAATTTGGGTCATTGCCTAAGTCCCTCCAGAACTTTGTTGCCGCCCCTCCAGGACTTGGGACTTGCCACTGTCCCTCAAGAACTTTTTCACCGTACCTCCATATCATAGCCGCCATCCAGAACTGGGGACATAACCGACGTCCCTCAGAACTTGGGACGTTGTCGCCGTCCCTCTAGAACATGGGACATTGCCTCCGTCCCCACCATCCCTCCAGAACTTGGGAAATTACCTCCATCCCTCTAGAACTTTGCCGCCGTCACTCCATAACTTGGAACGTTGCCGCCATCCCTCCTAAACTTTGTCGCCGTCCCTCTAGAACTTTGTCGCCATCCCTTCTGATTTTGGGATGTTGCCACTGTCTCTCCTGAACTTTGCCACCGTCTCATTAGAACTTGAGACATTGCCGCCGTCACTCTAGAACATTGCCACCATCCCTCCAGAACATGGGATGTCACCGCCATCCCTCTAAAACTTGGGACGTTGGTTCCGTCCCTTTAAAACATGGGACGTTACGACCGTCCCTCCAGAAATTGAGATGTTGCCGTCATCCCTCTAGAACTTGGGATGTTGTCATCGTCCCTCCAAAATGTTGCCACCGTCCCTCTAGTACATTGGACGTTGCCGCCATCCCTCTATATCTTGGGAGGTTACCGATGTCCATCCAGAACTTGGGACGTTGTCGCCGTCCCTCCAGAACTTGGGACGTTGCCGCCATCCCCACCGTCCCTCCAGAACTTGGGACGTTGCCGCCGCCCTCTAGAACTTTGCCACCATCCCTCTAGAACTTTGCCGCTGTCCCTTTAAAACTTGGGACGTTTTCGCCGTCCCTCTAAAACTAGGGACGTTTTCGCCGTCCCTCGAAAACTTGGGAAGTTGACACCGTCCCTCAAGAACTTGGGACGTTGCTGCCATCCCTCTAGAACTTTAGACATTACCGTCATCCCACTAGAACATTGCCACCGTCCCTCTAGAACATGGGACTTTGCAGCCCTCCCTCTAAAACATGGGACGTTATCGACGTCACTCCAGAACTTTGGACATTGCAGCCGTCCCTCAAAAAACATTGGGCGGAAGTCCAAAACATGGGGCGTTATCGGCGTTCTCCTGAATGGGGCGTTGCGGCTGTCCCTCAAAAAAACGCCACCATCTCTCGAACTTGGGACATTGTCTCCTGGACGTTCTAGAACTTTGCCCGTGTCCCTCAAAACTCTATAACTTGGGACGTTGCCACCATCCCTCCAGAATTTTGTCGCCTTCTCTGGGAACTTTTGCCATCCCTCGAATTTAGGATGTTCTGTCCCTATCGAAATTTTCCCAGTCTTTTAGAACACAAGAAACATTGTCGCCGTCCTTCTAGAACTTTGCCGCCGTCCAAAACATGGGACGTTGTCGCCGTCCCTCCAGAACTTTGGGACATTCCTCTTGAGAACTTAACTTTGCTTGGCGTCCCTCAAGAACTTACGCCCCCCTCGAGGTCTTAAAAGAATTTGGGCCGTTGGCGGCGCCCTCAAAGAATTTGATCGCCATCCCGGGACTTGGGGCGTTTCGGCGTCCCTCGAGAACTTTTTTTAGATACCTCTAGAACTTGGGGCGCGTTCTTGTAGTCCCTCCAAAACTTTGCCACCATCCTCCAGAACTTGGGAAGTTGCCTTTGTCCCTTGGGACAATTGTCTCTCTCGAATTTGGGACTTGGCGTCGTCCCTCGAAACAGGACCGCCCCTCTGGGACTTGGGGCCGTTCGCCGCCGAATCCCTCAAGAACTTTTTTGCCGTACCTCCAGAACATAGCCGCCATCCAGAACTGGGGACGTTCCTGACGTCCCTCAAGAACTTAGGACGTTGCCGCCATCCCTCTAGAACTTGGGACATTTTTCTCGTCCATATCCATCCTCGGAACTTGGGAATTCCTTAATCCCTCTAGAACTTTATTGGTCCTCCCATAACTTGGGACGTTCGCCATCCCCTCTTGAACTTTGTCGCCGTCCCTCTAGAACTTTGTCGTCCCTCTTGAACATTGCCACCGTCCCTCCAAAACATGGGATGTCACCGCCGTCCCTATAAAACTTGGGACGTTGGTGTCGTCCCATTAAAACATGGGACGTTGCGACCGTCTTGAACATAGGACGTTGCCGCCATCCCTCTAAATCTTGGGAGATTACCGACGTCCATCCTGAACTTGGGACATTGCCTCCCTCCGAACTTGGGGCGTTCATGTCCCTCCCGGAACTTGGGGCGTTCTTTCCCTCTAGAACTTTGCGGCTGTCCCTGCAGAACTTCCTTCCCCTCTAAAACTTGGGACATTTTCGCCGTCCCTCTAAAACTTGGGATGTTGACGCCTTCCCTCCAGATCTTGGGACGTTGCTGCCATCCCTCCAGAACTTTGGACGTCGTCCCACTAGAACATTACCACTGTCCCTCCAGAACTTGGGACGTTGCAGTCCTCCCTCTAAAACATGGGACGTTATCGACGTCACTCCAGAACTTTGGACATTGCAGCCGTCCCTCAAAAAACTTTGGCGCCGTCCAAAATATGGGGCGTTATCGGCGCCCCTAGGCTTTGGACGTTACATTTGTCCTCCAAAACTTTGCCACCATCTCTCTCGGAACTTGGGACATTACCTCCACCTAGAACGTGCCTCTGGGGAACTTTCTGGTTGTCCCCTCAGAACTTTGTCGCCGTCACTCTATAACTTGGGACGTTGCCCATCCCTCAAGGCGTCGCCATCTCTCTAGAACTTTGTCGCCGTCCTCGAATTTGGGATGTTCTTCTTTGTCCCTCACGAAATTTACCACCGTCTTTTTAGAATTGGGGCGTCCCCCCCTAGAACTTTGCCGCCGTCCAAAACTTGGGGACGTTATCTCAAAATCCCTCGAACTTGGGACATTCTGCTTGATCCCTCGAACTTTCTTTGCCATCCCTGAGAACTTGGGACATTTCCGTAGTCCCTCGAGAACTTAAAGGCGTTGGGGTCTCTGGGAATTTGGGGCGTTGGCGGCGTCCGGCGCATCCCTCCGGGGACTTGGGATGTTGTCGGCGTCCTAAAAGAACTATGACCCCGTAGTACCCTCTAGAACTTAGCCACCATCGAGAGCCCCGGGGACATTCATAAGTTGGGATGTTCCTGCCTTAAGAAATTTGGGCCGTCCCCTCGGAACTAGGGATGTTGCCGCCGTCCCTCTAGAACATTGCTGATGTGCCTCTAGAATTTGGGACGTTGCCGTCGTCCCTCCAGAACTTTGCAACTGTCTTTACCGGAACCGCCCCCTAGGAACTTGGGGCGACATTATCCTTCAAAGAACTTTGCCGTCCCTCAAGAACTTGGGACATTCTTGGCGAATCCCTCTGGGAATTTTTGCCGATGTCCCTCGAACTTTGCCACCGTCCCTTGGAACATGGAACATTTACATCATCCTCAAGAACTTTCTGGAGTTCTTTCCAGAACTTTGCCATCGTCCCTCCAGAACTTGGGACATTGCCGCTGGTCCCTCCAGAAGTTTGTTGTCATCCCTCCAGAACTTGGGACGTTACGTCCGTCCCTCAAGAACTTTTTCGCCATCCCTCTAGAACTTTTCCACCATCACTCCATGACTTGTCATAGTCCCTCCAAAACTTTTTGTCGTCCCTTCCTAAATTTGGGACCACGCGGCCGTCCCTCTAAACTTTTCCCATCATCCTTTGAATTCTTGTGTCAAAGTCCCTGAAACATGGGGACGTTCCCGCCATCCCCTCTAGAACATTCTTGTTGGTCCAAAAAACGTGGGGCGTTTCTTGGCCATCCTTCCTAAAATTTGGGATGTTAAGCGTCCCTCTGCAGAACATTTGGGCGTAAAAACATGGGGGCGTTCGGGCGTCCCTCGGAACTTGGAACGTTGCTGCCGTCCCTCCAAAACTTTGTCGCCATCCCTCCGGAACTTGGAACATTGCCTTGGTCCCGCCATCCTCTCTGGGACGTTACCCGTCCCTCAAAACTCTTGCCCCTCCAGAACTTTGCCTTCCCTCTAAAACTTGGGACATTTTCGCCGTCCCTCTAAAACTTGGGATGTTGACGCCTTCCCTCCAGATCTTGGGACGTTGCTGCCATCCCTCCAGAACTTTGGACGTCGTCCCACTAGAACATTACCCTTTGTCCCTCGAGAACTTTAGTCCCTCCCTCTAAAACAAAAACGTTATCGGCGTCCTCGAAACTTTGGACATTGCAGCCGTCCCTCAAAAAACTTTGGCGCCGTCCAAAATATGGGACGTTACCGACGTCCCTCCAGAACTTTGGACGTTACCGCTGTCCCTCCAAAACTTTGCCACCATCTCTCCAGAACTTGGGACATTACCTCCGCCCCCGACATGCCTCTAGAACTTTACCATTGTCCCTCTAGAACTTTGTCGCCGTCACTCCATAACTTGGGACGTTGCCACCATCCCTCAAGAATTTCGTCGCCATCTCTCTAGAACTTTGTCGCCGTCCCTCCAGAATTTAGGATGTTGCTACTGTCCCTCCTGAAATTTACCACCGTCTTTTTTAGAATCGAGGGCGTTCTTGGCGAATCCCTCTAGAACTTTCTTGTAGTCCAAAACTTGGGGCGTTATCTCGAATCCCTCGAGAACTTGGGACATTGCGCCGATCCCTCGAACTTTCTTTGCCATCCCTCTGAACTTGGGACGTTTCCGCCGTCCCTCCAGAACTTAAGACGTTGCCGCCGTCTCTCTAGAATTTGGGACGTTGGCGACGTCCCTGCAGAACTTCGCTGCCGCCCCTCCAGGACTTGGGATGTTGTCAGCGTCCCTAAAAGAACTATTTCGCCGTACCTCTAGAACTTAGCCACCATCCAGAACTGGGGATGTTGCCGCCATCCCTCTATAAGTTGGGATGTTGACGCCGTGCCTTAAGAAATTTGTCGTCGTCCCTCGGAAGCCCGGGGATGTTCCGCCCGTCCTCTAGAACATTCTTTGATGTGCCTCTAGAATTTGGGGCCGTTCTTGAGTAAATCCTCGAGAACTTTCTGTTGTCTTTACGGAACATTGCCGTCGTCCCTCCAGAACTTGGGACGTTGCCACCGTCCTTCAAGAACTTTGCCGCCGTCCCTCAAGAACTTGGGACATTGCCGCCGTCCCTCTAGAATTTGCCGATGTCCCTCCAGAACTTTGCCACCGTCCCTCCAGAACATGGAACATTTACATCATCCCTCAAGAACTTTACCGATTCTTTCCAGAACTTTGCCATCGTCCCTCCAGAACTTGGGACATTGCCGCTGGTCCCTCCAGAAGTTTGTTGTCATCCCTCCAGAACTTGGGACGTTACGTCCGTCCCTCAAGAACTTTTTCGCCATCCCTCTAGAACTTTTCCACCATCACTCCATGACTTGGGACATTTTCACCGTCCCTCCAAAACTTTGCTGTCGTCCCTCCTAAATTTGGGACACTGCCACTGTCCCTCCTAAACTTTTCCATCATCCCTTTAGTTACTGAGACGCTACCGCCGTCCCTCCTGAACTTAGGACGTTCCTGCCATCCCTCTAGAACATTGCGGCCGTCCAAAACGTAGGACGTTGCCGCAGTCCTTCCAAAACTTTACCTCCGTCCCTCCAGAATTTGGGATGTTGTCACCGACCCTCTAGAACATTGCCGCCGTCCAAAACATAGGACGTTACCGACGTCCCTCCAGAACTTGGAACGTTGCTGCCGTCCCTCCAAAACTTTGTCGCCATCCCTCCAGAACTTGGAACATTGCCTTGGTCCCCGCCATCCCTCCGAGAATTGGGACGTTACCCCCGTCCCTCCAAAACTCTACCGCCGTCCCTTTAGAACTTTGCCACCGTCCCTCAATTACTTTGAACATTGCCGCCATCCCTCAAGAATTTTGCCATCGTCCCTCTAGAACTTTGTCGCCGTCCCTCCAGAATTTGGGATGTTGCCACTGTCCCTCCTGAACTTTGCCACCATCTCTTTAGAGCCTAAAACATTGCCGCCGTCCCTTTAAAATTTGGGACATTGCCGCCGTCCCTCCAGAACTTGGGACGTTGTCGTTGTCCCACCAGAACATTGCCACCGTCCGTCTAGCTTAGGACGTTGCAGTCGTCCCTCTAAAACTTGGGATGTTACCGACGTCCATCCAGAACTTGGGACATTGCCACCATCCCTCCAGAACTTGAGACATTACCCCCATCCCCACCGTCCCTCTGGAACATGGGACGTTGCCGCCGTCCTCCAGATCTTTGCTGCCGTCCCTCTAGAACTTTTCCGCCGTCCCTCCAAAACTTGGGACGTTGTCGCCGTCCCTCTAAAACATGGGACGTTGTTGTCGTCCCTCCAGAACTGGGGCATTGCTGCCGTCCCTTCAGAAATTGGGAGGTTGCCGTCGTCCCTCCAGAACATTGCCACCGTCCCTCCAGAACATGGGATGTTGCCGCCGTCCCTCTAAAACTTAGGACGTTACCGATGTCCCTCCATTACTTGGGACGTTTTTGCCATCCCTCTAGAAATTTGCTGCCGTCCCTCCAGAACATGGGACATTGCCTCCGTCCCCAGCATCCCTCCAGAACTTAGGACGTTACCTCCGTCCCCCTTGAACTTTTCTGCCATCCCTCTAGAACTTTGCCGCCATCAGTCCATAACTTAGGACGTTGCCACCATCCCTCCTGAACTTTGTTATCGTCCCTCTAAAACTTTGTCGCTGTCCCTCCAGAATTTGGGACGTTGCCACTTTCCCTCCTGAACTTTACCACCGTCGCTTTAGAACCTAAGACGCTACCGCCGTCCATCTAGAACTTTTCCAACGTCCAAAACTTGGGACGTTGCTGCCATCCTTCAAGATATTTGCCACCGTCACTCCAGAACTTGGGATGTTGCCTCCGTCCCCGCTATCCCTCCTGAACTAGGGACGTTACCTTCGTCCCTCTAGAACTTTTCCGCCGTCCCTCTAGAACTTTGCCGTCGTCACTCCATAACTTGGGACGTTGCCGCCATCCCTCCAGAACTATGCTGTTGTCCCTCTAGATCTTTGTTGCTGTCCATCCAGAATTTGGGCTGTTGCCACTGTCCAACCTGAAATTTACCACAGTCGCTTTTGAACCTAAGATGTTGTCGTCGTCCCTCTAGAACTTTGCCGCCGTCCAAAACTTGGGACGTTGCCGCCGTCCTTCAAGAACTTTTTCGTCCTCCCTCCAGAACTTGGGACATTGCAGCAGTCTCTCCAGAACTTTGCCGCCTAAATCAGTTTGATAGGTTAAGTTTGTAGGTGAGTGAGAACTCGTTAAACATCTATAGGCGATCCCGTAAGGTTGATAAGTCTCGTTGAGTGAGAACTCGCTAAACATCTGTTGTGTGTTGGACTAACACGTTAAACTAAGTCTAGTTGGTTAAGTTGGTTAAGTCGGTGCCCCTGCTGATAGGGAAGAGTGAATGTAGGAGTTGGACTCCGAACCACTATAAATCGTGTGTTCTTTACTGTTTATGTTTTTACTTGCCATATGCATTTGATTATAAGCAAAACACATGGTTTAAAAAGAAAAATTGGAACCACCATTCCCTCACCCCTGTTTCATATGCATTACAATTGGTATTTTACGCATTATGGGTTTTCAAATGGGACCAACATTTTGCCGTCATCCCTCCAGAACATGGGACATTACCTCCGTCCCAGCCATCCTTCCAGAACTTGGGAAGTTACCTCCATCCCTCCAGAACTTTGCCGCCGTCACTCAATTACTTGGAACGTTGCCACCATCCTTCCAGAACTTTGCCGCCGTCCCTCTAGAATTTGGGATGTTGCCACTGTCCCTCTTGACCTTTGCCACCGTCTCTTTAGAACCTGAGACATTGCCGCCATCCCTCTAGAACATTACCACCGTCCCTACAGAACATGGGATGTCGCCGCCATCCCTCTACAACTTGGGACATTGCCGTTATCCCTTTAAAATTTGGGACGTTGCCGCCGTCCCTCAAGAACTTTGAACTTTGTCATTTTCCCTCCATAACATTGCCACCGTCCCTCTGGAACTTAGGACGTTGCCACCGTCCCTCTTAAACTTGGGACGTTACCGACGTCCATCCAGAACTTGGAACGTTGCCGCAGTCCCTCCAGAACTTGGGACGTTACCGACGTCTCCGCCTTCCCTCCAAATCTTGGGACGTTGCCGCCGTCCTCCAGAACTTCGCCGCCATCCCTTTAGAACTTTGCCGCTGTCCCTCCAAAACATGGGAAGTTGTCATACCTCTAAAACTTGGTACATTGCTGTCGTCCTTCTAGAACATGGGACGTTGCTATCGTCCCTCAAGAACTTGGAACGTTGCCGTCGTCCTTCCAGAACTTTGCCACCGTCCCTCCAGAACTTGGGACGTTGCCGTCGGCCCTCTAAAGCTTGGGATGTTACCGACATCCCTCCATTACTTGGGACGTTGTCGTCGTCCCTCCAGAACTTTGCCGCCGTCCCTCCAGAACTTGGGACATTGCCTCCGTCCTCCCCATCCCTCTAGAACTTGGGACGTTACCTCCGTCCCTTTAGAACTTTTCCACCGTCCCTCTGGAACTTTGCCGCCGTCACTCCATAACTAGAGATATTGTCGCCATCCCTCCAGAACATTGTTGCCGTCCTTCTAGAACTTGGTCGCCGTCCCTCCAGAATTTGGGACGTTGCCACTGTCCCTCCTGAACTTTGCCACCGTCGCTTTAGAACCTGAGACTTTGCCGCCGTCCCTCTAGAACTTTGCTACCGTGTCACGACCAACCTTATTTAACCCCAATTAATATGAATATAAATATAATTTAGCTATAAATCTGCTATCAATTTTTTTTCCCGAACATTATGACCTCAACATCATCTCATATACCATCATAATCTGATTTCAACCTGTTCACATTCGTATATGTATTTATAACAAATACCAATAAACCAACCATCCAAACTCAAACCCCAAGCCAACACACACTAGTATGTATAAGCTCTAATAATATAATATAAGATAACACATATCCCAAAAGTGACAAAATATAATGACGGAAGCACAATGAGCCACGGTATGCCCAACATGTCGTCATCTATGTACACAGCCACTCAAAACCCACAGGAGCTCCGCAGCTTGTCCAGTAAGCCCAATGCGTCATATCAGGATCACCTAGAATGCATAAACTAAGTGAGAATCTCAGTAAGCAGAAATTATGCATGATAAAAACTTTTTTAAAAATCCTCTTCAAACTCCGTCCGCCACTTATTCTCTCTCTCTCTCTCTCCCTCCACGTCTCTCCACGTCTCTCTCTCTCTCCTCTCCCAATTTTCCAGATACACACCGGTAAAACTTCTGGATACACGCCAGAATAAAGCTTCCGGATACACGCCAGAATAAAACTTCTGAATACACGCAAGAGTAAAGCTTCCGGATACACGCCGGAATAAAATTTTTGGATACACGCCAGAATAAAACTTTCGGATACACGCTGAAATAAAATTTCTGGATACACGCTAGAATAAAATCTTCGGATACAAGCCGGAATAACTCAATACACTGACCACCACGTGGCAAAAACACCTCACCTCACCTCTTTTAGATCACTCATACTTCGCAGTACTCGTATGTTCATGCATGATATATTTGATGCAATTCAACATAAGATCTCTCTCAAGATTCACACATTGTTGAACCAACATGTTCAGTTTATGGTAATCATATAACAACAATCAAGTCTCATCAATCAAGTCTCATGATCTGAGTAATATCCACGTATTCCTAGCTATACATAAATAAATCATAAAATAATAAGTTTATGCATTGTAGTTGCAGATGAATTTCTACTTACCTCGACCAGAAGAACATTGATACCTCGAACTCCTAAATCGTCTTATCAAGTCCTATGTCGGTTGTACAATCCTGATGTTTACCACCTCGAATTTTCATCCTTCCTCTCTTTTTTTTTTCTCTCTTCTTTACACTCTTTTTCTTCTTTTTTTTCGCTTCGTCGAGCTTCTGTGCCCTTTTTTTTTTCCAATTTGATGTGTGTGTGGCTCTTAAAAAGGTTGTAGATGGATAAGTATATATATCCCACCGCCTTAATAATTCTTAAGGGGTAAGTTTTCTAATTTCATATGTTATTACTACTACTATTATTACTATTATTTTATATATATATATAGTATACCCTACTAAGTTTATATACATCATATATATTTACTTTAATTTTTATTTTGATTAATGTTGTTAATTAATTCCCAAATTATCTACACTTAAACAACAATTACACAATTTGTAATGTGCACTCAAATATTACTAAATCCCAATAAATTATATTAAGATTTTCTCACTCACTAATCACATGCAAGCACAAAAAAATAATGTGGAATCACATATAACACCCAAATAATATTAACCCGTAATTAATATAAAATGCACTCAATGTGTAAAATATAATGGCCAAATAATAATAATAAAAACACGGGTATTACACGCCGTCCCTCTAGAACTTGGGACTTTGCCGCAGTCCCTCTAGAAATATGACGCCATCCCTACAGAACTTGGGACGTTGCCGTCATCCCTCCAGAACATAAGACGTTATCGCCGTTCCTCAAGAACTTTTCCGTCATCCATCCAGAACTTAGCCACCATCCAAAACTGGGGATGTTGCCGCCATCTCTCCTGAAGTTTGCCGCCGTCTCTCCGGAACTTGGGATGTTGATCCCGTACCTCCAAAAATTTGTCTTCGTCCCTCCCGAACATGGGATGTTGCCGCCGTCCCTCAAGAACATTACAACTGTGCCTCTAGAACTTGGGACGTTGCCGCCATACCTCTAGAACTTTGCTCCCGTCCTTCTGGACTTTGTCGCCGTCCCTTCTAGAACTTGGGACGTTGCCGCCATCCTTCAAGAACTTTGCCGCTGTCCCTCCAGAACTTGGGATGTTGCTGCCACCCCTCAAAAACTTTTCCACCGTCACTCCAGAACATGGAACGTTGACGTCATCCCTCATGACCTTTATGATGTCCATCCAGAACTTAACCATCGTCCCTCCAGAACTTGGGACGTTACCGCCGGTCCCTCCAGAAGTTTAACGCCGTCCCTCCAAAACTTGGGACGTTACGTCAGTCACACAGAACTTTGTTATCGTCCGCCTAGAAATTTTCCACCGTTACTCCATAACTTGGGACATTGTCGCCGTCCCTCCAGAACTTTGCCACCGTCCCTCCAGAATTTGGGATGCTGCCACTGTCCATCCTGAACTTTTCCACCATCCCTTTAGTACCTGAGACGCTTCCGCTGTCCCTCCTTAACTTAGGATGTTCCTGCCGTCCCTCTAGAACTTTGCCGCCGTCCAAAACTTGGGACGTTGTCACCGTCCTTCCAGAACTTTGCCGCCGTCCCTCCAGAACTTGGGATGTTGTCGCCGTCCCGCCAGAACTTGGGATGTTTCTTCGTCCCTCAATAACTTTGGATGTTATCTCCGTACCTTAAGAACTTTGTTGCCGTCCCTCCAACACTGTGCCCCCCCTCACGCCATAACTTGGGATGTTGCCGCTGTCCCTCGTAAACTTTGCCGCCGTCCCACCAGAATTTGGCACATTGCCACTGTCCCTCCTGAACTTTGCCACCGTCCCTTTAGAACCTAAGACGTTGCCGCTGTCCCTCCTGAACTTGAAACTTTCTCGTCATCCCTCTAGAACTTTGTCGCCGTCCAAAACTTGGGACGTTGCCGCCGTCCTTCCAGAACTTGGGACGTTGTCGCCGTCCTTCAAGAACTTTGCCGCTGTCCCTCCAGAACTTGGGACGTTGCCACTGTCCCTCTAGAACTTTGTCGACGTCCTTCCAGAACTTTGTCGCGTCCCTCCAGAACTTGGGACATTGCCACCGTCCCTCCAAAACTTTGGACGTTGCCGTCGTCCCCTTAAAACTTTGCCTCTGGCACGCTATAACTTGGGACGTTGTCGCTGTCCCTCCAGAATTTGGGACGTTGCCATTGTCCCTCCTGAACTTTGCTACCATCTATTTAATACCTGAGACATTTCCGCTGTCCCTCCTGAACTTAGGACGTTCCCACCGTCCCTTCAGAACTTTGCCGCCATCTAGAATTCGGGACGTTGCCACCATCCTTCAAGAACTTTGCCGTCGTTCCTCCATAACTTGACGTGTTGCCGCCGTCCTTCAATAACATTACCGCCATCCCTCCAGAACTTGGGACGTTGCCGCCTTGCCTCTAGAACTTTGCCAATGTCCGTCCAGAACTTTGCTACCGTCCCTCCAGAACTTCGCCGCCATCAATATAGAACTTTTGCCGCCGTCCCTCCAAAACTTGGAACAATGTCGCAGTCCCTCCAGAACTTAGGACTTTGCCCACGTCCCTACAGAACTTGGGACGTTGCCGCCGTCCCTTGAAAATTTCCATCGTCCCTCCAGAATTTTGGACATTGCCGCCATCCCCCTAGAACTTGGGACGTTGCCTTAGTCCCTCCAGATCTTGGGACATTGTCGCCATCCTTTAAGAACTTTGCCACCATTCTTCAAGAACTTTGCCGCCATCCCTCCAGAACTTTGTTTCGTCCCTCCAGAATTTGGGAAGTTGCCACCATCCCTCTAGAACTTTGCTGCTGTCCCTCTAGAACTTTGGACGTTGTCCCTCCAGAACTTGGGACGTTGCCGCCGTTCATCTTAAATTTGGGATGTTGCCGCCGTCCCACTAGAACTTTTGGATGTTGCCACCGTCCTTCCAGAACTTCGCCGCCGTCCCATTAGAACTTTGCCGCCATCCCTCCAAAACTTAAGACGTTGCCACCATCCCTCCAAAACCTGGGACGTTGCCGCCGCCCCACCAAAACTTGGGACGTTGCCGCCGTCCCTCTAGAACTTGGGAAGTTTCTACTGTTTCTCTAAAACTTGGGACGTTGTAGCCATCCCTCCGGAACTTGGGATGTTGCCGCCGTCCCTCCGGAAATTGGGACTTTGCTGTCGATCCTTAAAAAACATTACCGCCGTCCCTCTAAAACTTGGGATGTTGCCGACGTCCATCCAGAACTTGGGACATTGCCTCCGTCCCTCCAGAACTTGGGACGTTCCTGCCGTCCCTCCAGAACTTGGGACGTTGCTGCCATCCCCGCCGTCCCTCCAGAACTTGGGATGTTGCCGCCGTCCCCGACATCCCTCCAGAACATGGGATGTTTCCGCCGTCCTCAAGAATCTCGCCGCCGTCCCTCTAGAACTTTGCCACCGTCCCTCCATAACTTTGGACGTGGTCGCCGTCCCTCTAAAACTTGGGACGTTGTCATCGTCCCTCCAGAACTTGGGATGTTGCTGCCGTTCCTCCAAAACTTAGAACGTTCTCGTCGTCCCTCCAGAATATTGCCACCGTCCCTCTAAAACTTGGAACATTGCCGTCGTCCCTCCAGAACATGGGACGTTACCGACGTCCCTCATGAAATCTGGACGTTGCCGTCCCTCCAAAGCTTTTCCGCCTTCCAAAACTTGGGATGTTACCGACATCTCTCCAGAACTTGGGATGTTGCCGCCGTCCCTCAAGAACTTGGGAAATCGCCTTCATCCCTGCCATCACTCCAGAACTTGGGACGTTACCTCCATCCCTCTAGAACATTTCCGCCGTCCCTCTAGAACTTTGCCGCCGTCACTCCATAACTTGGGACCTTTCCGCCAAACATCCAGAACTTTGTCGCCGCCCCTCTAGAACTTTATCTGCGGACGTTGTCTCTGTCCCTCCTAAACTTTGCCACCTTCTCGTTAGAACCTGAGACATTGTCGCCGTCCCTCTAGAACTTTGCCGCCGACCAAAACTTGGGACGTTGTTTTCATCCTTCAAGAACTTTCCTGCCGTCCCTCCAGAACTTTCCCGTCATCCCTATAGAACTTGGGACGTTGCCGCCGTCCCTCCAAAACTTAAAACATTACCACCGTCTCTCCAGAACTTGGGATATTGCCGACGTCCCTCTAGAACTTTGCTGCCGCCCCTCCTAAAACTTAAGAAGTTTCCACCGTCCCTTCAATAACTTTGTCTCCATCCCTCCAGAACATGGTACGTTGCCACCATCCCCTATAGAACTTTTCCGCCGTCCCTCTAAAACTTGAGATGTTGCCGCCGTCCCTCTAGAACTTTGCAATCGTCCAGAACTTGGGACGTAGCCGCCGTCCTTCCAGAACTCTACTGCCGTCCCTCCAGAACTTGGGAAGTTGCAGCCGTCCTTCAAGAACTTTACCGTCATCCCTCCTAAACTTGGGACGTTGCCGCCATCCCTCCAGAACATTGCCACCGTCCCTCCAGAACATGGGACATTGCCGTCGTCCCTCTAGCACTCAGGATGTTGCAGCCGTCCCTTTAAAACTTGGGACGTTGCCGCCGTCCCCCCAGAACTTGGGACGTAGCCGTCGTCCCTCCAAAACATTGCCACCGTCCCTCTAGAACATAGGACATTATCGTCGTCCCTCTAAAACTTGGGACGTTACCGACGTCCATCTAGAACATGGAACTTTGCCGCCGTCCATCTAGAACTTGGGACGTTCCCGCCATCCATCCAGAACTTGGGACATTGTCGCCCTCCCTCCAGAACTTGGGACGTTGCCCTTGTCCATCCAGAACTTAGGACGTTGCCGCCGTCCTCCAGAACTTCACCGTCGTTGCTCTTGAACTTTGCCACCGTCTCTCCAAAAATGGGACGTTGTCGCTGTCCCTCTAAATTCTTGGATGTTACCGACGTCCCTCATGAAATTGGGACGTTGTCGTACCTCCAGAACTTTGCCGCCATCCAAAACTTGGGACGTTACCGACGTCCCTCCAGAACTTTGCCGCCATCCCTCTAGAACTTTACCGCCGTCACTCCATAACTTGGGACGTTGCCGCCATCCCTCCAGAGCTTGGGACGTTGCCGCCATCCCTCGAGAACTTGGGACGTTGCCGCCATTCCTCTAGAACTTAGGACATTGTCGCCATCCTTCCAGAACTTTGCCGCCTTCCCTACAGAACTTGGGACGTTGCCGCAGTCCCTCCTGAACTTTGTCGTCGTCCCTCTAGAACTTGGGACATTCCCGCCGTCCCTCCAGAACTTTGTTGTCGTCTGTCCAAAACATGGGATGTTACCGCCATCCCTCCAGAACTTTGCCGCCGTCCTTTTGGAACATTGTCGCCGTCCCTCCAGAACTTGGGAAGTTGCTGCCGTCCTTTAAGAACTTTGCCACCGCCCCTCCTGAACTTGGGACGTTGTTGTCGTCCCTCTAGAAATTTTCCAACGTCCCTCCAGAATTTGTGACGTTTTCACCGTCCCTCCAGAACTTTGCCACCCTCCCTCCAGAACTTAGGACGTTACCACCATCCCACCAGAACTTGGGACGTTGTTGTCGTCTCTCCAGAACTTTGCCGCCCTCCCTCCAGAACTTAGGACGTTACCGCCATCCCTCCAGAACTTGGGACGTTGTTGTCGTCTCTCCAGAACTTGGGATGTAGCTGCCGTTCCTCCAAAAGTTTGTTGCGGTCCCTCCAGAACTTTGCCGCCGTCCCTCCAGAACTTAGGACGTTACTGGCGTCCCTCTAGAAGTTTTCCTCCGTCCCTCCAGAACTTCACCGCCGTCCCTCTAGAACCTTGCAGCCGTCCCTCCAAGCCTTGGGACATTGTCATCGCCGTCCCTACAAAACTTTTCCACCTTCCCACCAAAACATAGGACGTTGCCACCGTCCCTTCAAAACTTGGGATGTTGCCGCCGTCCTTCAAGAACTTTGCCGCCATCCCTCCAAAATTTCGGATGTTTCCGTCGTTCCTCTAGAAATTTGTCGACGTCCCTCCAGAACTTTGGACGATGCCGGTGTCCCTCTAGAACTTTGTCGCCGTCCCTTCAGAACTTGGGATGTTACCGCCGTCCCTCCAAAAATTTAGACATTGCCGCAATCCCTCCAGAACTTTGCCTCTATCTCTCCAGAACTTGGGACGTCGCCACCATCCCTCCAGAAATTTGTCAACATCCATCAAGAATTTGGGACGTTGCCACCATCCCTCTAGAACTTTGCCGTCGTCCCTCCAGAACATGAGATGTTGCCGCCAACCCTCCAGAAGATGGGATGTTGCCACCGCCCCTTAAGAACTTTGCCGACGTCCCACCAGAACATTGCCGCCATCCCTCCAGAACTTTAGACATTATTGTCGTCCCTCTAGAACTTTGCAGCCGTCCCTCTAGATCTTTGTCGCAGCCCCTCTAGAACTTTGCCGACGTCCCACCAGAACTTTGCCGTCGTCCCTCCAAAACTTTACCGTCATCCCTCCAAAACTTTGTCGTCGTCCCTCCAGAACCTTGCCGCCATCCCTCCAGAACTTTGACGCCATCCCTTCAGAACTTTGCCACCGTCCCTCTAGAACTTTGTCGTCGTCCCTCCAGAACTTGGGACGTTGCCGCAGTTCCTCCAAAACTGTGCCACATTCCCTCCAGAGCTTGGGAAGTTGCCGCCGTCCTTGCAGAACATTACCACCTTCCCTCCAGAACTTGGGACGTTGCCGCCGTTCCTCTAAAACTTGGAACATTTCCGCCATCCTTCCAGAACTTTACCGCCATCCCTACAGAACTTGGGACGTTGCCGCAGTCCCTCTAGAACTGTGCCGCCGTCCCTTCATAACTTGGGACATTCCCGCCGTTTGTACAGAACTTTGCCGCAGTCCCTCCAATACTTGGGACGTTACCGCTGTCCCTCCAGAACTTTGTCGCCATCCTTCTGGAACTTTGTCGCCGTCCCTACAGAACTTGGGAAGTTGCCGCCGTCCTTCAAGACCTTTGCCACCGCCCCTCCTGAACTTGGGACGTTGGCGCCATCCCTCTAGAATTTTCCAACGTCCCTCCAGAATTTGTGACGTTGTGACCGTCCCTCCAGAACTTTGCCGCTATCCCTTCAGAACTTTGTAGCCGTCCCTCCAGAACTTAGGATGTTACAGCCATCCCTCATGAACTTGGGACGTTGTTGCCATCTCTCCAGAACTTGGGACGTTGCCGCCGTTCCTCCAAAAGTTTGTTGCGGTGCCTCCTGAACTTGGCCGCCGTCTCTCCAGAACTTAGGATGTTACTGGCGTCACTCTAAAAGTTTACCTACATCTCTCTAGAACTTCACCGTCGTCCCTATAGAACCTTGCAGCCGTCCCTCCAAAACTTGGGACATTGCAGTCGCCGTCCCTCCAAAACTTCCCCGCCGTCCCTCTAGAATATTAGATGTTGCCGCCGTCCCTCCAGAACTTAGAACGTAGCCACCGTCCTTCTAGAAATTTGCCACCATCCCTCTAGAACTTTGGACGTTGTCGCCGTCCCTCTAGAACATTGTCAACGTCTGTCCAGAACTTTGCCTCCGTCCCTCCAGAACATGGGACATTGCCGCCGTCCCTCCAAAACTTTGGACGTTGCCGCCATCCCTCCAGAACATTGTCAACGTCTGTCCAGAACTTTGCCTCCGTCCCTCCAGAACTTGGGACGTTGCCGCCGTACCTCCAAAACTTTGGACGTTTCCGCCATCCCTCCAGAACTTTGCCTCCATCCCTCCAGAACTTTACACCATCCCTCCAGAATTTGGGACGTTGCCACCATCCCTCAAGAACTTTTCCTCCATCCCTCCATAACTTGAGATGTTGCCGCCAGACCTCTAGAACATGGGACTTTGCCGCCGTCCCTCTAGAACATTGCCAACGTCCCTCTAGAACTTTGCCGCCATCCTTCTGGAACTTTATCGCCGTCCCTCCAGAACTTGGGAAGTTGCCGCCGTCCTTTAAGAAATTTTCCACCTCCCCTCCTGAACTTGGGACGTTGCCGTCTTCCCTCTAGAAATTTTCCAATGTCCCTCTAGAATTTATGACGTTATCACCGTCACTCCAGAACTTAGGACGTTACCGCCATCCCTCCAGAACTTGGGACATTGTTGCCGTCTCTCCAGAAATTTAGATGTAGCCGCCGTTCCTCAAGAAGGTTTCGCGGTCCCTCCAGAACTTTACCGCCATCCCTCCAGAACTTAGAACGTTACTGGCATCCCTCTAGAAGTTTGCTTCCGTCCCTCCAGAACATCACCGTCGTCCCTCTAGAACCTTGCAGCCGTCCCTCCAAACCTAGGGACATTGCCGTCGCCGTCCCTGCAAAACTTTTCCGCCGACCCTCTGGAACATGGGACGTTGCCGCCATCCCTCCAAAACATGGAACGTTGCCGCCGTCCTTCAAGAACTTTCCCGCCATCCCTCCAGAATTTCGGACGTTGTCGTCGTCCCTCTAGAACTTTGTCAACGTCCCTCCAGAACTTGGGACGTTGCCGGCGTCCATCTAGAACTTTGACGCCGTCCCTTCAGAACTTGGGACGTTACCGCCGTGCCTCCAGAACTTTGCCGCCATCCCTCTAGAACTTTGATGCTGTCACTCCATAACTTGGGACGTTGCCGCCATTCCTCCAGAGCTTGGGACGTTTCCACCGTCCCTCTAGAACTTGGGACGTTACCGCCATCCTTCTAAAACTTTGCCTCCTTCCCTACAGATCTTGGGACGTTGCCGCAGTCCCACCAGAACTTTGTCGTCGTCCCTCTAGAACTTGGGACATTCTCGCCGTCCGTCCAAAACATGGGACGTTACCGCCATCCCTCCAAAACTTTTCAGCCGTCCTTTTGGAACTTTGTCGTCGTCCCTCTAGAACTTGGGAAGTTGACACCGTCCTTTAAGAACTTGGCCACCTCCCCTCCTGAACTTGGGACGTTGTTGTCGTCCCTCTAGAAATTTTCCAACGTCCCTCTAGAATTTGTGACATTGTCACCGTCCCTCCAGAACTTTGCCGCCCTCCCTCCAGAACTTAGGTGATTACCGCCATCCCTCCAGAACTTGGGACGAAGTTGCCGTCTCTCCAAAACTTGGGATGTAGCCGCCGTTCTTCCAGAAGTTTGTCGCGGTCCTTCCAGAACTTTGCAGCCGTCCCTCCAGAACTTAGGACGTTACTGGCGTCCCTCTAGAAGGTCTCCTCCGTCCTTCTAGAACTTTACTGCCATCCCTCTAGAACTTTGCAGCCGTCCCTCCAAACCTTGGGACATTGCCTTCGCCGTCCCTCCAAAACTTTTCCGCCTTCCCTCCAGAACATAGGACGTTGCCGACGTCCCTCCAAAACTTGGGACGTTGCTGCCGTCCTTCAAGAACTTTGCCGCCATCCCTCCAGAATTTAGGATGTTGCCGCCGTCCCTCTAGAACTTTGTCGACGTCCCTCCAGAACATGGGACGATGCCGGCGTCCCCCTAGAACTTTGTCGCCGTCCCTTCAGAACTTGAGATGTTACCGTCGTCCCTCAAAAACTTTGTACATTGCCGCCATCCCTCCAGAACGTTGCCTCCGTCTCTCCAGAACTTGGGACGTTGCTACCATCCCCCCAGAAATTTGTCAACATCCCTCAAGAATTTGGGACGTTGCCACCATCCCTCTAGAACTTTGCTGTCGTCCCTCCAGAACTTAGGACGTTACTGGCGTCCTTCTAGAAGTTTTCCTCCGTCCCTCCAGAACTTCACCGCCGTCCCTCCAAACCTTGGGACATTGTCGTCGCCGTCCCTACAAAACTTTTCCGCCGTCCCTCCAAAACATAGGACGTTGCCACCGTCCCTTCAAAACTTGGGACGTTGCCGCCGTCCTTCACGAACTTTGCCGCCATCCCTCCAGAATTTCGGATGTTTCCGCCGTTCCTCTAGAAATTTGTCAACGTCCCTCCAGAACTTGGGACGATGCCGGTGTCCCTCTAGAACTTTGTCGCCGTCCCTTCAGAACTTGGAATGTTACCGCCGTCCCTCCAGAAATTTTGACATTGCCGCAATCCCTCCAGAACTTTGCCTCTATCTCTCCAAAACTTGGGACGTCGCCACCATCCCTCCAGAAATTTTTCAACATCCATCAAGAATTTGGGACGTTGCCACCATCCCTTTAGAACATTGCCGTCGTCCCTCTAGAACATGAGATGTTGCCACCAACCCTCCATAAGATGGGATGTTGCCACCGCCCCTCTAGAACTTTGCCGACGTCCCACCAGAACATTGCCGCCATCCCTCCAGAACTTTAGACATTACTGTCGTCCCTCTAGAACTTTGCCGCCGTCCCTCTAGATCTTTGTCGCCGCCCCTCTAGAACTTTACCGACGTCCCATTAGAACTTTGCCGTCATCCCTCCAAAATTTTACCGTCATCCCTCCAAAACTTTGTCGTCGTCCCTCCAGAACCATGCCGCCATCCCTCTAGAACTTTGCCGCCATCCCTTCAGAACTTTGCCACCGTCCCTCTAGAACTTTGTCGTCGTCCCTCCAGAACTTGGGACGTTGCCGCAGTTCCTCCAAAACTGTGCCACATTCCCTCCAGAGCTTGGGATGTTGCCGCCGTCCCTGCAGAACATTACCACCTTCCCTCCAGAACTTGGGACGTTGCCGTCGTTACTCTAAACTAAGAACATTTCCGCCGTCCTTCCAGAACTTTGCCGCCATCCCTACAGAACTTGGGACGTTGCCGCAGTCCCTATAGAACTGTGCCGCCGTCCCTCGATAACTTGGGACATTCCCGCCGTTTGTCCAGAACTTTGCCGCAGTCCCTCCAATACTTGGGACGTTAACGCTGTCCCTCCAGAACTTTGCCGCCATCCTTCTGGAACTTCGTCGCCGTCCTTCAAGAAATTTGCCACCGCCCCTCCTGAACTTGGGACGTTGGCGCAGTCCCTCTAGAATTTTCCAACGTCCATCCAGAATTTGTGACGTTGTCACCGTCCCTCCAGAACTTTTCCGCTGTCCCTTCAGAACTTTGTAGCCGTCCCTCCAGAACTTAGGACGTTACAGCCATCCCTCATGAACTTGGGAAGTTATTGCCATCTCTCCAGAACTTGGGACGTTGCCGCCGTTCCTCCAAAAGTTTGTCGCGGTGCCTCCTGAACTTGGCCGCCGTCTCTCCAGAACTTAGGATGTTACTGGCGTCCCTCTAAAAGTTTACCTCCATCTCTCTAGAACTTCACCATCGTCCCTATAGAACCCTGCAACCGTCCCTCCAAAACTTGGGACATTGCAGTCGCCGTCCCTCCAAAACTTCCCCTCCGTCCCTCTAGAATATGAGATGTTGCCACCGTCCCTCAAGAACTTGGGAGGTAGCCACCGTCCTTCTAGAAATTTGCCACCATCCCTCTAGAACTTTGGACGTTGTCGCCGTCCCTCTAGAACATTGTCAACGTCTGTCCAGAACTTTGCCTCCGTCCCTCTAGAACATGGGACGTTGCCGCCTTCCCTCCAAAACTTTGGACGTTGCCGCCATCCCTCCAGAACATTGTCAACGTCTGTCCAGAACTTTGCCTCCGTCCCTCCAGAACTTGGGACGTTGCCGCCGTACCTCCAAAACTTTGGACGTTTCCGCCATCCCTCCAGAACTTTGCCTCCATCCCTCCAGAACTTTACACCATCCCTCCAAAATTTGGGACGTTGCCACCATCCCTCAAGAACTTTGCCTCCATCCCTCCATAACTTGAGATGTTGCCGCCATACCTCTAGAACATGGGACTTTGCCGCCGTCCCTCTAGAACATTGCCAACGTCCCTCTAGAACTTTGCCGCCATCCTTTTGGAACTTTATCGCCGTCCCTCCAGAACTTGGGAAGTTGCCGCCGTCCTTTAAGAACTTTTCCACCGCCCCTCCTGAACTTGGGACGTTGTCATCTTCCCTCTAGAAATTTTCCAATGTCCCTCTAGAATTTATGACGTTATCACCGTCACTCCAGAACTTTGCCGCCCTCCCTCCAGAACTTAGGATGTTACCGCCATCCCTCCAGAACTTAGGGACGTTGTTGCCGTCTCTCCAGAAATTGAGATGTAGCCGCCGTTCCTCAAGAAGGTTGTCGCGGTCCCTCCAGAACTTTGCCGCCATCCCTCCAGAACTTAGAACGTTACTGGCATCCCTCTAGAAGTTTGCTTCCGTCCCTCGTCGTCCCTCTAGAACCTTGCAGTCGTCCCTCCAAACCTAGGGACATTGTCGTCGCCGTCCCTGCAAAACTTTTCCGCCGTCCCTCTAGAACATGGAACGTTGCCGCCATCCCTCCAAAACATGGGACGTTGCCGCCGTCCTTCAAGAACTTTCCCGCCATCCCTCCTGAATTTCGGACGTTTTCGTCATCCCTCCAGAACTTGGGACGTTGCCGATGTCCATCTAGAACTTTGACGCCGTCCCTTCAGAACTTGGGACGTTACCGCCGTGCCTCCAGAACTTTGCCGCCATCCCTCTAGAACTTTGACGTTGTCACTCCATAACTTGGGACATTGCCGCCATTCCTCCAGAGCTTGGGACGTTGCCACCGTCCCTCTAGAACTTGGGACGTTACCGCCATCCTTCTAAAACTTTGCCGCCTTCCCTACAGATCTTGGGACGTTGCCGCAGTCCCACCAGAACTTTGTCGTCGTCCCTCTAGAACTTGGGACATTCCCGCCGTCCGTCCAAAACATAGGACGTTACCGCCATCCCTCCAAAACTTTGCCGCCATCCTTCTGGAACTTTGTCGTCGTCCCTCTAGAACTTGGGAAGTTGCCGCCGTCCTTTAAGAACTTTGCCACCTCCCCTCCTGAACTTGGGACGTTGTTGTCGTCCCTCTAGAAATTTTCAAACGTCCCTCCAGAACTTGTAACGTTGTCACCGTCCCTCCAGAACTTTGCCGCCCTCCCTCCAGAACTTAGGACATTACCGCAATCCCTCCAAAACTTGGGACGTAGTTGCCGTCTCTCCAAAACTTGGGATGTAGCCGCCGTTCCTCCATAAGTTTGTCGCGGTCCTTCCAGAACTTTGCAGCCGTCCCTCCAGAACTTAGGACGGTACTGGCGTCCCTCTAGAAGGTCACCTCCGTCCCTCTAGAACTTCACTGCCGTCCCTCTAGAACTTTGCAGCCGTCCCTCCAAACCTTGGGACATTGCCTTCGTCATCCCTCCAAAACTTTTCCGCCTTCCCTCCTGAACATAGGACGTTGCCTACGTCCCTCCAAAACTTGGGACGTTGCTGCCGTCCTTCAAGAACTTTGCCGCCTTCCCTCCAGAATTTAGGACGTTGCCTTCCCTCTAGAACTTTGTCGACGTCCCTCCAAAACTTTGTACATTGCCGCCATCCCTCCAAAACTTTGTCTCCGTCTCTCCAGAACTTGGGACGTAGCTACCATCCCCCCAGAAATTTGTCAACATCCCTCCAGAACTTGAGATGTTGCCGCCATCCCTCCAGAACTTTACCGCCGTCCCTCCAGAACTTTAGACATTACTGCCGTCCCTCTAGAACTTTGCCGCCGTCCCTCTAGAACTTTGTCGCCTTCCCCTCTAGAACATTGCCGACGTCCCACCAGAACTTAACCGTCAACCCTCCAAAACTTTGCAGTCGTCCCTCCAGAACTTTGCCGCCATCCCTCCAAAACTTTGCCGCCATCCCTTCAGAACTTTGCCACCGTTCCTCTAGAACTTTGTCGTCGTCCCTCCAGAACTTGGGACATTGCCGCAGTTCCTCCAAAACTGTGCCACCTTCCCTCCAGAGCTTGGGACGTTGCCGCCATCCCTGCAGAACTTTACCACCGTCCCTCAAGAACTTGGGACATTGCCGTCGTTCCTCTAAAACTTGGAACGTTTCAGCCGTCCTTCCAGAACTTTGTCGCCGTCCCTACAGAACTTGGGATGTTAACGCAGTCCCTCCAGAACTGTGTCGCCGTCCCTCCAGAACTTGGGACATTCCCGCCATTTATCCAGAACTTTGCCGACGTCCCTCCAATACTTGGGACGTTAACGCCGTCCATCCAAAACTTTGCCGCTGTCCTTCTGGAACTTTGTCGCCGTCCCTACAGAACTTGGGAAGTTGCCGCCGTCCTTCAAAAACTTTGCCACCGCCCCTCCTGAACTTGGGACGTTGGCGCCGTCCCTCTAGAATTTTCCAACGTCCCTCCAAAATTTGTGACGTTGTCACCGTCCCTCCAGAACTTTTCCGCTGTCCCTACGGAACTTTGTTGCCGTCCCTTCAGAACTTTGTATCCATCCCTCCAGAACTTAGGACGTTACCGCCATCACCCATGAACTTGGGACGTTGTTGCCATCTCTCCAGAACTTGGGACGTTGCCACCGTTCCTCCATAAGTTTGTCGTGGTCCCTCCTAAACTTTGCCGCCGTCTCTCCAGAACTTAGGACGTTACTGGCGTCTCTCTAAATTTACCTCCGTCTCTACAAAACTTCACCGTCGTCCCTATAGAACCTTGCAGCCATCCCTCCAAAACTTGGGACATTGCTGTCGCCGTCCCACCAAAACATCCCCGCCATCCCTCCAGAACTTGGGAAGTTGCCGCCGTCCTTTAAGAACATTGCCACCGCCCCACCTGAACTTGGGACGTTGTTGTCGTCCCTCAAGAAATTTTCCAACGTCCCTCCAGAACTTTACCGCCCTCCCTCTTGAACTAAGGACATTACCGCCATCCCTCCAGAACTTGGGACGTTGTTGCCGTCTCTCCAGAACTTGGGATGTAGCCATCGTTCCTCCAGAAGTTTGTTGCGGTCCCTCCAGAACTTTGTCGCCGTCCCTCCAGAACTTAGTACGTTACAGGCATCCCTCTAGAAGGTGTCCTCCGTCCCTCCAGAACTTCACCGCCGTCCCTCTAGAACCTTGCAGCCGTCCCTCCTAACCTTGGGACATTGCCGTCGCAGTCCCTCCAAAACTTTTCCGCCGTCCCTCCAGAACATACGAAGTTGCCGACGTCCCTCCAAAACTTGGGACGTTGCCGCGGTCCTTCAAGAACTTTGCCATCATCCCTCCAGAATTTAAAACGTTGCTACCGTCCCTCTAGAACTTTGTCGACGTCCCTCCAGAACTTGGACGATGCCGGCGTCCCTCTATAACTTTGTCGCTGTCCCTTCAGAACTTGGGATGTTACCGCCGTCCCTCCAAAACTTTGGACATTGCCGCCATCCCTCCAGAGCTTTGCCTCCGTCTCTCCAGAACTTGGGACGTTCCCACCATCCCTCCAGAAATTTGTCAACATCCCCCAATAATTTGGGACGTTGCCACCATCCCTCTAGAACTTTGCCGTCGTCCCTCCAGAACATGAGATATTGCCGCCATCCCCCCAGAACATGGGATGTTGCCGCCGCCCCTCTAGAACATTGCCGACGTCCCACCAGAACTTTGCTGTCGTCCCTCCAAAACTTTACCGTCATCCCTCCAAAACTTTGTCGTCGTCCCTCTAGAACTTTGCCGCCATCCCTCCAGAACTATGCCGCCATCCCTTCAGAACTTTGCCACCGTCCCTCTAGAACTTTGTCGTCGTCCCTCCAGAACTTGGGACGTTGCCGCATTCCTCAAAAACTGTGCCACCTTCCCTCCAGAGCTTGGGACGTTGCCGTCATCCCTACAGAACATTACCACCGTCCCTCAAGAACTTGGGACGTTACCGACGTTCCTCTAAGACTTGGAACGTTTCAGCCGTCCTTCAAGAACTTGGTCGCCATCCCTACAGAACTTGGGACGTTACCGCTGTCCCTCCAGAACTGTGCCGCCGTCCCTCCAGAACATGGGACATTCCCGCCATTCGTCCAGAACTTTGCCGACGTCCCTCCAATACTCGGGACGTTACCGCAGTCCCTCTAGAACTTTGCCGCTTTCCTTCTGGAACTTTGTCGCCGTCCCTACAGAACTTGGGAAGTTGCCGCCATCCTTCAAGAACTTTGCCACCGCCCCTCCTGAACTTGGGACGTTGGCGACGTCCCTCTAGAATTTTCCAACGTCCCCCCAGAATTTGTGATGTTGTCACCGTCCCTCCTGAACTTTACCGCCATCCCTCATGAACTTGGGACGTTGTTGCCATCTCTCCAGAACTTGGGACGTTGCCGTCGTTCCTCCAAAAGTTTGTCGCGGTCCCTCCTGAACTTTGCCGCCGTCTCTCCAGAACTTAGGACGTTACTGGCATCCCTCTAAAAGTTTACCTCCGTCTCTCCAGAACTTCACCGTCGTCCCTATAGAACCTTGCAGCCGTCCCTCCAAAACATTTGACATTGTAGTCGCCGTCCTTCCAAAACTTCCCTGCCATCCCTCCAGAATATGGGACGTTGCCGCCGTCCCTCTAGAACTTGTGACATTGCCACCGTGCTTCTAGAAATTTGCCACCATCCATCCAGAACTTTGTACATTGCCTCCGTCCCTCTAGAACATTGTCAACGTCTGTCCAGACCTTGCCTCCGTCCCTCCAGAACTTGGGACGTTGTCGTCGTCCCTCCAAAACTTTGGACGTTGCCGCTATCACTCCAGAACTTTGCCTCCGTCCCTCCAGAACTTGGGATGTTGCCACCGTGCCTCCAGAACTTTGTCACCATCCCTCCAGAATTTGGGACGTTGCCACCATCCCTCTAGAACATGGGACGTTGCTGCTATCCCTCTTGAACATTGCCAACGTCCCTCTAGAACTTTACCACCATCCTTTTGGAACTTTGACGCCGTCCCTCCAGAATATGGGATGTTGCCGTCGTCAATTAAGAACTTTTCCACTGCCCCTCCTTAGCTTGGGACGTTGCCGCCGTCTCTCTAGAAATGTTCTAATGTCCCTTTCAGAATTTGTGACGTTATCACCGTCACTCCAAAACTTTGCCGCCCTCTCTCCAGAACTTAGGACGTTACCGCCATCCCTCCAGAACTTGGGACGTTGCCACCATCCCTCTAGAACTTTGCCGTCGTCCCTCCAGAACATGAGATGTTGCCGCCATCCCCCCAGAACATGGGATGTTGCCGCCGCCCCTCTAGAACATTGCCGACGTCCCACCAGAACTTTGCTGTCGTCCCTCCAAAACTTTACCGTCATCCCTCCAAAACTTTGCCGTCGTCCCTCTAGAACTTTGCCGCCATCCCTCCAGAACTATGCCGCCATCCCTTCAGAACTTTGCCACCGTCCCTCTAGAACTTTGTCGTCGTCCCTCCAGAACTTGGGACGTTGCCACAGTTCCTCAAAAACTGTGCCACCTTCCCTCCAGAGCTTGGGACGTTGCCGTCGTCCCTACAGAACATTACCACCGTCCCTCAAGAACTTGGGACGTTGCCGTCGTTCCTCTAAGACTTGGAACATTTCAGCCGTCCTTCTAGAACTTTGTCGCCATCCCTACAGAACTTGGGACGTTACCGCTCTCCCTCCTTTACTGTGCCGCCGTCCCTCCAGAACATGGGACATTCCCGCCATTCGTCCAGAACTTTGCCGACGTCCCTCCAATACTTGGGACGTTACGCCGAATCCCTCGAACTTTGTGCCGTCATACGGAACTTTGTCGTAGCGATCCCTACGGAACTTGGGAAGTTCTTGGCCGTCCTTCAAGAACTTTGCCACCGCCCCTCCTGAACTTGGGACGTTGGCGACGTCCCTCTAGAATTTTCCAACGTCCCCCCAGAATTTGTGACGTTGTCACCGTCCCTCCTGAACTTTACCGCCATCCCTCATGAACTTGGGACGTTGTTGCCATCTCTCCAGAACTTGGGACGTTGCCGTCGTTCCTCCAAAAGTTTGTCGCGGTCCCTCCGAACTTTTTGGCCAGTCTCTCCCGAACTTAGGGGCGTTCTTGGCATCCCCTCTAAAAGTTTACCTCCATCTCTCCAGAACTTCACCGTCGTCCCTATAGAACCTTGCAGCCGTCCCTCCAAAACATTTGACATTGTAGTCGCCGTCCTTCCAAAACTTCCCTGCCATCCCTCCAGAATATGGGACGTTGCCGCCGTCCCTCTAGAACTTGTGACGTTGCCACCGTGCTTCTAGAAATTTGCCACCATCCATCCAGAACTTTGTACATTGCCTCCGTCCCTCTAGAACATTGTCAACGTCTGTCCAGACCTTTGCCTCCGTCCCTCCAGAACTTGGGACGTTGCCGTCGTCCCTCCAAAACTTTGGACGTTGCCGCTATCACTCCAGAACTTTGCCTCCGTCCCTCCAGAACTTGGGATGTTGCCACCGTGCCTCCAGAACTTTGTCACCATCCCTCCAGAATTTGGGACGTTGCCACCATCCCTCTAGAACATGGGACGTTGCTGCTATCCCTCTTGAACATTGCCAACGTCCCTCTAGAACTTTACCACCATCCTTTTGGAACTTTGACGCCGTCCCTCCAGAATATGGGATGTTGCCGTCGTCCATTAAGAACTTTTCCACTGCCCCTCCTGAGCTTGGGACGTTGCCGCCGTCCCTCTAGAAATGTTCTAATTTCCCTTTCAGAATTTGTGACGTTATCACCGTCACTCCAAAACTTTGCCGCCCTCCCTCCAGAACTTAGGACGTTACCGCCATCCCTCCAGAACTTGGGACGTTTTTGCCGTCTCTCCAGAACTCGGGATGTAGCCGTCATTCCTAAAGAAGTTTGTCGCGGTCCCTCCAGAACTTAGGATGTTACTGGCGTCCCTCTAGAAGTTTTCTTCCGCCCCTCCAGAACTTCACTGTCGTCCCTCTAGAACCTTTCAGCCGTCCGTCCGAACCTTGGGACATTTCCATCACCGTCCCTGCATAAGTTTTCCGCCGTCCCTCCAGAACATGGGACGTTGCCGCCGTCCTTCCAAAACTTGGGACATTCCCGCCGTCCTTCAAGAACTTTGCCGCCATCCCTCCAGAATTTCGGACGTTGTCGTCGTCCCTCTAGAACTTTGTCGACGTCCTTCCAGAAGTTGGGACGTTGCTGGCGTCCCTCTAGAACTTTGCCGTCGTCCCTTCAGAACTTAGGACGTTACCGCCGTCCCTCCAAAACTTTGGACATTGCCGCCATCTCTCCAGAACTTTGCCTCCGTCTCTCCAGAACTTGGGACATTGCCACCATCCCTCCAGAAATTTGTAAACATTCCTCCAGAATTTGGGACGTTGCCACCATCCCTCTAGAACTTTGCCGCCGTCCCTCCAGAACTTGAGATGTTACCGCCATCCCTCCAGAACATGGGATGTTGCCGCGTCCCTCTAGAACTTTACCGATATCCCACCAGAACTTTGCCACCGTCCCTCCAAAACTTTAGACATTACCGCTGTCCCTCCAGAACTTTTCCACCGACCTTCCAGAACATGGGACGTTTCCGCCGTTCCTTCAAAACTGTGCCACCGTCCCTCCAGAATTTGGGTCGTTGCCATCGTTTCTCTAGAACTTGGAACATTGTCGCCGTCCTTCCAGAACTTTGCCGGCATCCCTACAGAACTTGGGACGTTGCCGCCGTCCCTCCAAAACATGGGATGTTGCCACCGTCCTTCCAGAACTTTGTCGCCACTCGCCAAAACTTGGGACGTTGCCGTTGTCCTTCCAGAACTTTGTCGCCACCCCTCCAGAACTTGGGACATTAACACCGCCATTACAGAACTCTGTCGCCTCCCCTCCAAAACTTGGGACGTTGCCACCATCCCTCCATAACTTTTTCGTCGTCCCTCCTGAACTTTGTCGTCCTCCCTCCAAAACAATATCGTCATCCCTCCAAAACTTTACCGTTGTCCCTCCAGAAATTTACCGCCATCCCTCCAGAACTTTGCCGCCATCCCTTCAGAACTTTGCCACCGTCCCTCTAGTACTTTTTCATCGTCCCTCCAGAACTTGGGACGTTGCCCCAGTTCCTCCAAAACTGTGCCACCGTCCCTCTAGAGCTTGGGACGTTGCCCCCATTCCTCTAAAACTTGGAACTTTTCCGCCGTCCTTCCAGAACTTTGCCGCCAACCCTACAAAACTGGGGACGTTGCCGCAGTCCCTCCAGAACTGTGCCGCCGTCCCTCCAGAACTTGGGACATTCCCGCCGTTCGTCCAGAACTTTACCGCCATCCCTCCAATAGTTGGGATGTTACCACCATCCCTCCAGAACTTTGCAGCCGTCCTTCTGGAACTTTGTCGCCGTCCCTACAGAACTTGGTAAGTTGCCGGCATCCTTCAAAAACTTTGCCACTGCCACTCCTGAACTTGGGACGTTGGCGCCGTCCCTCTAGAATTTTCCAACGTCCCTCCAGAATTTATGACGTTGTCACTGTCCCTCCAGAACTTTGCCATCGTCCCTACGGAACTTTGTCGTTGTCCCTTCAGAACTTTGTAGCCGTCCCTCCAGAACTTAGGATGTTACCGCCATCCCTCATTAGCTTGGGACGTTGTTGCCATCTCTCCAAAACTTGGGAAGTTGCCGCCGTTCCTCCAGAAGTTTGTCGTGGTCCCTCCTGAACTTTGACGCCGTCCCTCCAAAACTTGGGACATTGCAGTCATCATCCCTCCAAAACTTCCCCGTCGTCCTTCAAGAACATGGGACGTTGTCGTCGTCCCTCCAGAACTTGGGAAGTTGCCACCGTCCTTCTAGAAATTTGCCACCATCCCTCCAGAACTTCGGACGTTGCCGCCGTCCCTCTAGACTTTGTCAACGTCTGTCCAGAACTTTACCTTCGTCCCTCCAGAACTTGGGACATTGCCGCCGTCCCTCCAAAACTTTGGAAGTTGCCGCCATCCCTCCAGAACTTTGCCTCCGTCCCTCCAGAACTTGGGACGTTGCCACCATCCCTCCAGAACTTTGTCACCATCCCTCAAGAATTTGGGATGTTGACACCATCCCTCTAGAACTTTGTCGCCATCCCTCCAGAACTTGAGATGTTGCCGCCATCCCTCCAGAACATGGGACGTTGCCGCCATCCCTCTAGAACATTGCCAACGTCCCTCTAGAACTTTGCCGCCGCCCCTCCAGAACCTAGGACGTTGCCGCCATCCCTCAAGAACTTTGGACATTACCGCAGTCCCTCCAGAACTTTGCCGCCGTCCCTCTAAAACTTGGGACATTGCCGCCGTTCCTCCAAAACTGTGCCACCATCCATCCAAAACTTGGGAAATTGTCATCGTCCCTTCAGAACGTGGGACGTTGCCTCCATTACTCTAGAACTTGGGACGTTTCTGCCGTCCTTTCAGAACTTTGTTGCCGTCCCTATAGAACTTGGGACATTGCCGCAGTCCATCCAGAACTTTTCCGCCGTCCCTCCAGAACTTGGGACATTGCCGCCGTCCTTCATGAACTTTGTCGCCACCCCTTCAAAACATGGGACATTGCCGCTGTCCCTTAAGAACTTTGCCATCGTCACTCCTGAACTTTGTCGTCGTCCCTCCACAACTTTGTCGTCATCCCTCAGAACATTGCCGCCATCCCTCCAGAACTTTGCCACCATCCCTCCTAAACTTTATCGTCGTCCCTCTAGAACTTGGGACGTTGCCACCGTCCCTCCTAAACTTTTCAACCGTCACTCAAAAACTTGAAACGTAGACGTCGTACCTCAAGAACTTTGCCGAAGTCCCTCCAGAACATTATCGCCATCCCTAAACAAATTTACCTCCGTCCCTACAGAACATGGGACATTATCACCGTCCCTCCAGAACATTATTGATGTCCCTCTATGAATTATGTCGATGCCGCCATCCCTCTAGAACTTGGGACGTTGTCGACGTCCCTCCAGAAGTTTGTTTCCGCCCCTCCAGAACTTGCGACGTTACCGCCTTCCCTCAAGAACTTTTCCGCCGTCCGGTCATTCCTGTCGACCCTCCAGAACATTGCAATTCTCCCTCCAAAACTTGGGACGTTACTTCCGTCCTTCTGGAATTTGCTGCCGTCCCTCCAGAACTTGGAAAGTTGTCGCCATCCTTCAAGAACGTTGCCGCCGTCCCTCTAGAATTTTTTAACGTCCCTCCAGAATTTGTGATGTTGTCACTGTCCCTCCAAAACTTTGCCGCCGTCCCTATAGAACTTTGTCGTCGTCCCTTCAGAACTTTGCCGCCGTCCCTCCAGAACTTAGGATGTTACCGCCATCTGTAAGAACTTGGAATGTTGTTGCCGTCCCTCCAGAACTTAACCGTCGTCCCTTCAGAACTTGGGATGTTTCCGCCGTTCCTCTAGAAGTTTGGCGCCGTCCATCCAGAACTTTGCCGCCGTCCCTCCAGATCTTAGGACGTTACTGCTGTCCCTCTAGAAGTTTGCTACCGTCCCTCCAGAACATGGGATGTTACCGCCATCCCTCCAGAACATTGGATGTTACCGCCATCCCTCCAGAACTTTGCCTCCGTCCCTCTAGAACTTGGGACTTTGTCGCCGTCCCTCCAGAACTTTGCCTCCGTCCCTCTAGAACTTGGGAGTTTGTCACCATCCTTCAAAAACTTGAAACATTGCCGTCGCCGTCCCTTCAAAACTTGGGACGTTGCCGTCGTCCCTCCAAAACTTTCACATCATCTTTCAAGAAAATGGGACGTTGCCACCGTCCCTCCAGAACATGGAATGTTGCCTCCATCCTTCTAGAACTTTGTCGACGTCCCTCCAGAACTTTGCCACCATCCCTCCAGAACTTGGGATGTTACCGTCATCCCTCCAGATAATTGGACGTTACCGCCATCCCTCCAGAACATTGCCTCCGTCCCTGTAGAACTTGGGACTTTGTCGTCATCCCTCAAGAACATTACCGACGTCCCTCCATAACTTATGACGTTGCCTCCATCCCTCCAGAACTTAGGACGTTGCCGACATCCCTCCAGAACTTTGCTGCCGCCCCTCCAGAACTTGCGACGTTACCGCCTTCCCTAGAGAACTTTTATGTCATCCGGACAATCCCGTCGTCCATGCAGAACTTTGCCTCTCTCCCTCCAAAACTTGGGACGTTACCGCCGTCCTTCTGGAATTTACCGCCGTCCCTCCAGAACTTGGGAAGTTACCGCCGTCCTTCAAGAATGTTGCCGCCATACCTCTAGAATTTTCCAACGTCCCTCCAGAATTTGTGACATTGTCACCATCCCTCTAGACCTTTGCAGCGGTCCCTCCAGAACTTTACCGCCGTCCCTACAGAACTTTGTCGCCGTCCCTTCAAAACTTTGCCGCCGTCCCTCTAGAACTTAGGACGTTACCGCCATCCCTCCAGAACTTGGGATGTTGTTGTCGTCCCTCCAGAACTTTAATGCCGTCCCTTCAGAACTTGGGATGTTGCCGCCGTTCCTCCAGAAGTTCGTCGTTGTCCTTCCAGAACTTTGTTGCCGTCCCTCCAGAACTTAGGACGTTACGATTGTCCTTCTAGAAGTTTGCCGCCGTTCCTCTAAAACTTCACCGCCGTCCCTCTAGAACCTTGCCGCTGTCCTTCCAAGACTTAGGACATTGCCGTCGTCCCTCCAAAACTTTGGACGTTGTCATAGTCCCTCAAAAACTTTCCCGCCATCCCTCAAGAACATGGGACGTTTCCGCCGTCCCTCCAGAACTTTGGACGTTGTTACCGTCCCTATAGAACTTTGTCGACGTCCCTCTAGAACTTCGCCACCATCCCTCTAGAACTTTGCCGTTGTCCCTCCAGAACTTAGGACGTTGCCGCAATTCCTCCAAAACTGTGCCACCGTCCCTCTAGAGCTTGGGACGTTGTCGCCGTCCCTCCAGAACATTACAACCATCCCTCAAGAACCTGGGACGTTACCGTCGTCCCTTGAAAACTTTGGACGTTAAAAAACGTTCCTCCAGAACTTCGCCACCGTCCCTCTAGAACTTTGTCGACTTCCCTCTAGAACTTGGGACGTTGCCGCCGTTCCTCCAAAACTGTGCCACCATCCCTTCAGAACATGGGAAGTCACCACCGTCCCTTCTGAACTTGGGACATTGCCGTCGTTCCTCTAGAACTTGGGATGGTGTCACCGTCCTTCCAGAACTTTGTCGCCGTCCTTACAGAACTTGGGATATTGCCGCAGTCCCCCCAGAACATTGCCACCGTCCCTCCAGAACTGGGGATGTTGCCGCCGTCCTACCAGAACTTTGTCGCCACCCATCCAAAACTTGGGATGTTGTTTCTGTCCCTTAAGACCTTTGTTGTCGTCCCGCCTAAACTTTGTCGTCACCCTCCAGAACTTTCCCGTCATCCCTCCAGAACATTGTCGTCGTCCCTCCAGAACTTTGTCATTGTCCCTCCTGAACTTTACCGTCATCCCTCCTGAACTTTGCCGTCGTCCCTCTAGAACTTTGTCATCGTCCCTCCAGAACTTTATCGCCATCCCTCCAGAACATTACCATCGTCCCTCTAGAAATTTGCCGCCTTCCCTTTAGAACTTGGGATGTTGTCGCTGTCCCTCCAGAACATTACCGACGTCCCTCCAGAACTTGGGACGTTCACGCCATCCCTCCAGAACTTGGGACATTGCCGACGTCCCTCCAGAACATTGCTGCCGCCCCTCCAGAACATGCGACGTTGCCGCCTTCCCCCAAGAACTTTTCTGCCGTCCGGACATTCCCGACGTCCCTCCAGAACTTTGCTGCCGCCCCCCTCCAGAACATGCGACATTGCCACCGTCCCTCAAGAACTTTTCTGCCGTCCGGACATTCCCGCCGTCCCTTCAGAACTTTGCTGTTCTCCATCAAAAACTTGGGACGTTCCCACCGTCCCTCAAGAACATTGCCGCCGTCCCTCAAGAACATTGCTGCCGTCCCTCTAGAATTTTCCATCGTCCCTCCAGAAATTTTGACGTTGTCACCGTCCCTCCAGAAATTGTGACGTTGTCACCGTCCCTCCATAAACTTGTCGCCACCCCTACAGAACTTTGTCGTCGTCCCTTCAGAACTTTGCCGCCGTCCCTCAAGAACTTAGGACGTTAACGCCATCCCTCCAGAACTTGGGACGTTGTTGTCTTCCCTCCTAAAATTTACCACCGCCCCTCCAGAACTTGGGATGTTGCTACCGTTCCTCCAGAAGTTTACCGCCATCCCTCCAGAACTTTGCCGTCCCTCCAAAACATAGGACGTTACTGTCGTCCCTCTAGAATTTTACCGCCGTCCCTCCAGAACTTGGGAAGTTACCGTCGTCCATTCAAAACTTTCCCACCGTCCCTCAAGAACATGGGACGTTGCCGCCATCCCTCCAGAACTTGGGGCGTTACTGACATCCCTCTAGAAATTTGTCCACGTCCCTCCAGAACATTGCCTCCGTCCCCCCAGAACTTGGGACATTGCCGCTATCCCTCCAGAACTTTGGAAGTTGCCGCCATCCCTCCAGAACTTTGCCACCGTCCCTCCAGAACTTGGGACGTTGCCACCGTCCCTCTAGAACTTTGCCGTCGTCTGTCTAGAACTTGAGATGTTGCCACCGTCCCTCCTGAACTTGGGACATTCTCATCGTCCCTCTTGAACTTTGCCGCCGTATAGAACTTGGGAAGTTGCGGTCATCCTTCAAGAATTTTTGTCGCAGTCCCTCCAGAACTTGGGACGTTGTCGCCGTCCTTTAAGAATTTTTCCGCCATCCCTCCAGAACTTGGGACGTTGCCGCAGTCCTTCTAGAACTTTGCCGACGTCCCTCCAGAACTTTGTCGCCGTCCTTCTAGAACCTGGGACATTGCCACCGTCCCTCAAGAACATTGGACGTTACCGCCGTCCCTGCAGAACTTCGCCACCATCCCTCTAGAACTTTGTCGCCGTCCCTCCAGAACTTGGGACATTGCCGCAGTTCCTTTAAAACTGTGCCACCATCCCTCCAAAGCATGGGACGTTGCCATCGTCCCTCCAGAACATTACCACCGTCCCTCTGTTGGTGTACACTGTAAAGCAAACTTTTAGTAAGCTTTTGTGGATGTATATTCAATTTCCTTATTATCTGAAATAAATGGTTTTTCACATTACTACATTCTTATAAATTGTTTATGTGTCTGCTTATCTTATATTGTAGACAATGTTGTGGGTTTTTAGTCACACAGAAGATCACATTGTCAAGTTCCTTATAAGATATAAATAGTATTCACAACTGAGATAGTCTGGGACATAACTATTGGTTTAAGTTGTAGTATAAACTTGTTGGTGGCCTGTCTTGGCCATTAGTTTATACTAGTATGCTATGTCGCATTGAATGGGTTACAGAAAAGACATGTTCTTCTATTCTGATTGTTATAAAAAACTAAGTGTGGTATTTAGATATGTGGGGTGTTTGTTCACTGCTTTGATTTACTATAAGTGAGAATCTTGGTAGATATCTCATACTTCGTATTTTGGGTAGTGACATCGCTCGCATGATATCTATTTATTGTCATTGGGGCACCGTGTCCTGGACATCCAGGATGATGACGTCCCCTTGAGTAAACTCATAAAGGATTGTCGTATTAAACCCTGCAGGTGGATTTAATCTGTACGACAACAAGATTGAGTGGTACTACTCAAGGAATAATAGATATTAATTAATTAAAGCAGTCAGAAGCTTTAATAATTAATGGACGTGGGATATCTTTAACACGGGGAATTATAAAGTCTAATAGAAGCCCCGATTTAGTTCGGGATAGGACGGGAGTGCAACATTAATTTTCTAGTAGGATGAATTAATGCTCTCGGGCCAAATTAATGTTCTGGGCTGAAAATAAGATTATTTGGGCCCGGAAGAAGCCCAAACCCTATACCTTCTAATGGATCCCTAGTCTGGCCCACGAAACCTGAGGAGTATAAATAAAGGGGCCTGGTTTCGTCTAAAACCCAAAGCACACTAAATCTGAAAATGCAGCAGCCGGGTAATTAGGGTTTTTGCGGAAACAAAACAGGAGGCATCCTCTCCATGTTCGATAGATTGCTGTCCACTCGGCATTCGGACCAGGCTGGGAAACAGACTAGAAGATCTGTAGTGGAATCAACGCCTCGATCTTCAAGGGTAACGAATCTAAACCTTTTGCTTTAGACGCATGTTTAGATTTTATTTTTAATACGTATACGTTTGGCATCCAATAACGATCCTGGGTGACGGATCGCCTTCACCGGCGTGATCCATCAATTGGTATCAGAGCCTGGATTCGGGGATTATTGGCTCTGCCTGAAACATTTTCGTTTGTAGATATCGTTTCAATTTTGATCGTGTTTGAATTTGTTTCTCTATCTCAACCCTTTAGTGTGTTTGTAATCGTTTTCCCACCAGATAAGAAGTGTGGGTAGTTATAGGCATTTTACATAGATCACTGTAATAGGGTGCTTATTATTCTTGTAATTTGATCGCGATGGAGGTTGGAGGATAATATGGAAAACGGGCGATTAGGGTTAGGGTTTGGCCATTGGTTGGTTAAAACCGTTTTGGCCATAACTTTTGACTTGGTTGTCCGTTTTCCTATTATAACCATGTTTCGGAAACGTCTCATGGGCCTCTACAAATCTCACTACTACGCTATGACCGCCTATGGCGGGAGCAAATTCAATTTCCTTGATGAATTTTTCTGCCAGTTTAAGTTGGTGGACTTGAAATCGAGCCGTTTGCCTTGCGTGAGAGGCCAATGCGAGGCATCCGTCCGCGCCCTTCATTTATCATTGTAATAGCTTAGAATAGGCTATTTTTATAGTTTTAAAAGGGGTTGCGATAGATGTGCATTTATTTTTGCTTTTATTTATCGCTTCTTATTTTGTTGTTGCATGCTTGTGTTTCTTTTCATGATATGTTATGCCGGTAAATAATCTTCATGTTACAAATGAATGAGTGATATATATGTGAATTTTAATTAATTCATTGGCCTCCACAATTGGTGTTTAAGTAAGGTGTTTGTTGCTCGTGGGACCTTGGAGTCTACCCCTAACTGATGCAGCATTCACGAGCTTACTAGCTAAGACATCTAGTCAAAATGTTTTAATCTTTAGATGAAGTGTGTGGTCCTCCCCAACGGATGTGTCACACATGAGTTCATCGGTAAAGAATAATTCAAGATAACTGTAGGGAATTATTTGCTGGCGACGTGTTCTCTTGATGAGCTCGTCAATTGTGAATAGTGGTTCTTACAGTTAAATTGTGGTCATCACATAGATGTGAATTTTAATATAACCCCCAAACGTGGTCCCTGTTCTAATTCACATGGCCAGTTAATTAAGGTCCGACTGTTGATTTCGTTCGTCATAAGGGTAGGTTGACGTGATATCGAAATCAAAGACTGGGTGTCGGTTGACAAACACATACGTAAATGACCACCCTAATGTGGCTTGAGTGTGTGTTTGTTGGGTTGTTGGAGGTTGTATTAAATGTTGGTTTTGAAGGTTTCCAATATTTTATGCTTCAATTCATGTGATTTAATGCTTGCTTGCATTTTATTTATTTCAGATAATTATGATGATGTCACTCAACCCGCTTTCGATTATTTTAAACCAAAATAAGCTTACTGGTCCAAATTATTTCGATTGGAAAAGAAATCTTGACATTGTCCTAGTTGCAAGTGAGTACAGATTTGTGCTCAATACACCTGCTCCTGCCCCCTTGGAACCCGATTCCACAGAAGAGCAAAAGGAGGCTCATAAGAAGTGGCACAATGCTAATGAGATAGCTCGTTGTTACATTTTGGCATCGATGTCTAATGTTTTACAACAACAGCATCAAAATATGTCTAATGCCGCAGGTATGATGTTGAGCCTAAAATAGCTTTTTGGTGAGAAAGATAGGGCTGCCCGTTTTGAGGCTACGAGGAGCATTATGGCAACCTCTATGCCGGAGGGAGCGTACGTGAGGGACTACTGTCTCAAGATGATGGAATATCTGAATGAGATAGAGGTCCTCGGAGGAGAAATCGATGGTAATACCAAGATCGATATGATCCTGAACTCGCTCCCAAAGTCCTTTGAAATCTTTCGTTTAAACGTGATCATGAGTATGAAGGACTATACCATAGCTGAGCTTCTTGCAGAATTGGTCGGGGCGGAGGGTCTCATGGGTAAGGGTAAAGGACCACAGGCTCATGTTTCTGTTCAAGCTGGATCTTCTTCGTCTAAGGGCGGGAAGAAGAAAAGGCCTTTATAGAAAAAGAGTAGTGGATGCAGTGGGAGTAAGAAACTGGCGCCTTCTGGTGGCGTGAGAAAGCCAAAAGGCAAATGCTTCAAATGCAACAAGACAGGACACTGGAAATCTGATTGTCCTCTCCTGAAAAAAGACAACTCTGGTACGTCTCTTGCTCTAGTTGTTGAAACATGTTTCGCGGCTTGTTCTGCCTTTTCTTGGGTAGTAGATACAGGAGCCACTGATCATGTTTGTTATACCTTGTAGGGGTTTCTGCAGAAAAGGATACTGGGTGAGGGCGAGATTACTATCAATTTGGGCAATGCTACGACAGTAGTAGTGGTTGCAGCGGGAGATGTGCACTTGTGTTTTTCTAATTCTCTTTTAGTATTAAAGGACATTTTATATGTGACGAGTTTTCGGAAGAATTTAATTTCAGTTTCGAAGTTATTTATGGATGGATGCTCAGTTGTTTTTAATGACAAAGTTGTTATTATGAGAAATGACTCTTTAATCTGTTCTGGCGCGTTAGAAAATAATCTTTATACTATTACTTGTGCATACAATACTGTGACTGAAGCTCATTCATCGTCATCATCAAATAAGAGAAAAGAACCTTCTAAGTTGAATCAAACATGCCTTTGGCACCTAAGGTTGGGTCATGCCAATCTGAGAAGGATTCAAAGACTGGTTAGTAGTGGGTTTTTGGAGTCTCTCCAAGTGGAACCATTCTCAGTCTGCGAATCCTGTTTGGAAGGCAAGATGACCTAGAGGCCTTCTAAAGCCAAGGGGAATAGGGCCAATGGTGTAGTGGAATTGATTCGCTATGATTTGTGTGGACCCATGTCTGTTCAAGCTAGAGGTGGTTTTGAGTATTTCGTCACTTTCATTGACGATTACTCAAGATATGGATATATCTACTTGATGCGCTACAAGTCTTAATGCTTTGGCAAGTTCAAAGAATTTAGGGCAGAAGTGGAGAACCGCCATGGTAAAAGTATCCAATCACTACGATCTTATCGTGGTGGAGAATACCTTAGCAATGAATTAAGGCAACACTTATTAGAGAACGGGATTACATCCCAGCTCATTGCGCCTGGTACTCCCCAGCAGAATTGAGTGGCTGAGAGGAGGAATAGAACTCTATTGGAGATGGTGAGATCGATGATGAGTTATGCTTCATTACCCACCTCCTTTTTGGGATATGCCTTGGAAACGGCAACGTACCTTCTAAACTATTTATCTTCTAAAGCAGTTTCAAAAACTCCAATCGAATTGTGGTCTAGGCGAAAGCCTAGTATAAACCACATTCGGATTTGGGAGGTTATCCGGACATGTCTTTGAATAAGGAAGGCGATAAGTTGGCACCTAGAAGCGGAAATGCATTTGTTTTATGCGTAGTCGCCGTCCCTCCAGAACTTTGCACGTTCACGCCGTCCCTCCAGAACTTGGGACGTTGTCGTCGTCCTTCCAGAACTTTACTGCCGTCCCTCCAGAACATGGGAAGTTTCCGCCGTCCTTCAAGAACTTTGCCGCCGTCCCTCCAGAACTATGTGACGTTGCCACCGTCCTTCTAGAACTTTGTCGACGTTCCTCTAGAACTTTGCCGCCGTCCCTCCAGAACTTGGGACGTTGCCGCCATCCCTCCAGAACTTGGGACGTTGCTGTCATCCATCTAGAACATTGTCGACGTCCCTCTAGAACTTTGCCGCCGTCCCTCCAGAACTTGGGACGTTGACGCCTTCCCTCCAAAACTTTGGACGTTGCTGCCATCCCTCCAGAACTTTCCCCCGAGTCCCTCCAGAACTTGGGACGTTGCCACCGTCCCTCTAAAACTTTTCTGCCGTCCATCTAGAACTTGAGATATTGCCACCGTCCCTCCTGAACTTGGGACATTCCCGCCGTCCTTCTAGAACTTTGCCACCGTACAAAACTTGGGACGTTGCCGCCATCCTTCCAGAATTTTGTCACAATCCCTCTAGAACTTGGGACGTTGTCGCTATCCTTCAAGAACTTTTCTGCCATCCCTCCAAAACTTGGGGCGTTCTTGGTAGATCCCTTCTAGAACTATCCGACATCCCTCCGAACTTTGCATTGTCCCTCCCAAAACACGGGGCGTTCTGCGTCATCCCTCGAACCGCCACCATCCCTCTAGAACTTTGCCGCCATCCCTCCAGAACTTGAGACGTTTCCGCAGTTCCTCCAAAACTGTGCCACCATCCCTTTAGAGCTTGGGATATTTCCGCCGTCCCTCCAGAACATTACCACCGTCCCTCCAGAACTTGGGACGTTGCCACCGTCCTTCCAGAACTTTGCTGCCGTCCTTGGAACATTACCACCGTCCCTTGGAACATTACCACTGTTCCTCTAGAACTTGGAACATTACCACCGTCCCTCTAGAGTTTGGGATGTTGCCGCCGTCCCTCCAGAACATTACCACCGTCCCTCCAGAACTTGGGAAGTTGCCACAGTCCTTCCCAAACTTTGCTGCCGCTCCTCCTAGAACTTAAGACGTTACCGCCGTCTCTCCAGTACTTAAGAGGTTGTCTTCGTCCTTCAAGAACTTTGTCTCCATCCCTCCAGAACTTGGGACGTTGCCACCATCCCTTTAGAACTTTGCCACCGTCCCTCTAGAACTTGAGACATTACCGCCGTCCCTCTAGAACTTTGCGACCATCCAGAACTTGGGATATTGCCGCCGTCCTTCCAGAACTTTGTTGCCATCCCTCCAGAACTTGGGAAGTTACCGCCGTCCTTCAAGAACTTTCCCGCCGTCCATCCAGAACTTGGGACGTTGCTGCCGTCCTTCTAGAACTTTTTCGACGTTCCTCTAGAACTTTGCCGCCCGCTTCTCCAGAACTTGGGACATTGCCGCCGTCCCTCCAGAACTTTGGACGTTGCTGTCGTTCCTCCAAAATTTCGCCCGCTATCCCTCAAGAAATTTGACCCCATCCCTTAAAAACTTTGCCGCCGTCCCTCTAGAACTTGGGACGTTGCAGCCGTCCCTTTAAAACTTGGGAAGTTGCCGTCGTCCCTCCAGAACTTGGGGCGTTGCCGCAATTCTTCCAAAACTGTGCCACTGTCCATCCAGAGCTTGGGACGTTTCCATCGTCCCTCCAGAACATTACCACCGTCCCTCCAGTACTTGGGACGTTGCGCCGTCCCTCTAGAACTTTGGCAACGTCCCTCCAGAACTTTTTCTCCATCCCTTCAGAACTTGGGACGTTGCCGCTGTCCCTTAAGAACTTTGTCATCATCCCTCCTAAACTTTGTCGTCATCCCTCCAGAACATTGTTATTATCCCTCCAAAACTTTGTCGTCGTCCCTCCAAAACTTTGCATCCATCCTCCTAGAATTTTGTTGTCGTCTCTCCTGAACTTTGCCGTTGTCCCTCCAAAACTTTGTTGTCGTCCCTCCAATACTTTGCCGCCATCCCTCCAGAACTTGGGACGTTGCCGCCGTCCCTCCAAAACTTTTCCACCGTCACTCAAAAACTTGGAACGTTGACATCGTCCCTCAAGAACTTTGCTGAAGTCTCTCCAGAATGTTGCCGCCATCCCTTGAGAAATTTGTCGCCTACCCTACAGAACTTGGGACGTTGTTGTCGTCCCTCCAGAATATTACCGACATCCCTCCAGAACTTGGGACATTCACGTCGTTCCTCCAGAACTTGGGACGTTGCCGACGTCCCTCCAGAACTTTGCTGCCGCCCCTCAAGAACTTGCGACTTTGCCGCCTTCCCTCAAGAACTTTTCCGCCGTCCGGACATTCCCGCCATCCCTCCAGGACTTTGCCGCTCTCCCTCAAAAACTTGGGACATTCCCGCCATCCCTCCAGAACTTTTCAGCCGTCCGGACATTCCCGTTGTCCTTCTGGAACTTTGCCTCCATCCCTCCAAAACTTGGGAACTTGCCGCCATCCTTCAAGAACGTTGCCGCCGTCCCTCAAGAATTTTCCAACATCCCTCCAGTAATTGTGACGTTGTCACCATCCCTCCAGAACTTTGCCGCCGTCCCTCCAGAACTTTGTCGCCGTCCCTACAGAACTTTATCGCCGTCCCTTCAGAACTTTGCCGCCATCCCTCCAGAACTTAGGACGTTAACGCCATCCCTCCAGAACTTGGGATGTTATTGTCGTCCCTCCAGAACTTTACCGCCATCCCTCCAGAACTTGGGATGTTGCAACCGTTCCTCCAGAAGTTTGCCGCCGTCCCTCCAGAACTTTGTCGCCGCCCCTCCAGAACTTAGGACGTTACTGCCGTCCCTCTATAATTTTATCGCCATCCCTCCAGAACTTCACCACCATACCTCTACAACCTTGCCGCCGTCCTTCCAAAACTTGGGACATTTCCATCGCTGTCCCTCCAAAACTTGGGACGTTGCCGTCGTCCCTCCCCCACAAGAACATGGGACGTTGCTGCCATCCCTCGGGAACTTGGGACGTTGCCGCCGTCCTTCAAGAACATTTCCGCCATCCCTCCGCCATACTCTAGAACTTTATCAACGTCCCTCTAGAACTTTGCCGCCGTCCCTCCAGAACTTGGGACGTTGCCGCCATCCCTCCATAACTTTTAATGATGCCGCAATCCCACCAGACCTTTACCTCTGTCCCTCCAGAACTTCGGACGTTGCCACCGTCCCTCTAGAATTTTGCCGTCGTCCGTCTAAAACTTGAGATGTTGCCGCCATCCCTATTGAACTTGGGACATTCCCACGGTCCCTCTAGAACTTTGTTGTCGTACAAAACTTGTGAAGTTGCCGCCATCCTTCCAGAATTTTGTCGCCGTCCCTCTAGAACTTGGGACGTTGTCGCCTTCCTACAAGAACTTTTCCGCCATCTCTCCAGAACTTGGGACGTTGTCGCCTTCATTCTAGAACTTTGCCGACGTTCCTCCCGAACTTTCCCGCCGTCCCTCCAGAACCTGGGACGTTGCCACCGTACCTGTAGAAATTTGGACGTTACTGTCGTCCCTAAAGAACTTGGCCACTATCCCTCTAGAACTTTGCCACCGTCCCTCCAGAACTTGGGACGTTGTCGCCGTTCCTCCAAAACTTTGCCACCGTCCCTCTAGAGCTTGGGACGTTGCTGCCGTCTCTCCAGAACATTACCACCGTCCCTCTAGAACTTGGGACATTGCCGTCGTTCCTATAGAACTTGGGACGTTGCATCCGTCCTTCCAGAACTTTGCCCCCGTCCCTACAGAACTTGGGACGTTGCCACAGTCCCTCGAGAACTTTGTTGTCGCCCTTCCTAAACATAAGAAGTTGCCGCCATCTCTCCAGAACTTAAGACGTTCCCGTCATCCTTCAAGAACTTTGCCGCCATCCTTCCAGAACTTGGGACGTTGCCACCATCCCTCTAGAACTTTGCCACCGTCCCTCTAGAACTTGAGACGTTGATGTCGTCCCTCTAGAACTTTGCGGCCACCTAGAACTTGGGACGTTGCCGCCGTCCTTCCAAAACTTTGCTACCATCCCTCGAGAACTTGGGAAGTTGCCACCGTCCTTCAAGAACTTTGCCGCCGTCCCTCCAGAACTTGGGACATTGCCGCCTTCCTTCTAGAACTTTGCCGACGTTCCTCTAGAACTTTGCCGCCGTCCCTATAGAACTTGGGACATTATCGCCTTCCCTCTAAAACTTAAGAAGTTGCCGCCGTCTCTCCAGAACATGGGATGTTGTCGACGTCCCTCGAGAACTTTGCTGTCGCCCCTCCTAAAACTTAAGACGTTGCCGCCGTCTCTTCAAAACTTAAGACGTTGCCGTAGTCCCTCAAGAATATTGCCACCGTCCCTCCAGAACTTAGGACGTTGCCGCCGTCCCTCTAAAACATAGGATGTTACCGACACCCCTCTTGAAATTGGGACTTTACCGTCCCTCCCGTAGGTCCCGAACGGGTTTTGTGACGGTGGAAGTCTAGAGGGGAGGGGTGAACTGCAGATTACCCGATCAGAGTGCTAGTGTATCAGTTTAGACTGATGTTCAATCTTACTGAGTGCCTGAGGGCAGATAAGTTTGATATCTGTTAGCTTAACTGAATGGTGCGGAAGCTTGTTTTTACCCGTGTGAAAAACCAGTTTTATCAATCAGATTCTTAAGTCAGTTTTTCAACCAGTTGATTGAAGTGTCAATCTGATCAGATCAGTTGCTTGGTGCAGACTGATCTTAACTTTAGAATATGTATGCAGTTTAAACTCAGTTGTGTGACTTGTGTAAAGCGATAAGAAAGCAAGTAAACGCACACAAGACGTTTTATAGTGGTTCAGACAAAACCATCCTACGTCCACTCTTCCCTTAACACAGGGGAACCTTAACCTACTTTAACCTGCGGGACTTATATCCTTTTCAGGATGGCCTAAATGTTTCCGGGTTTCCCTCAAAGCTTAACCTCACGGGACTTATATCCTTTTCGAGGATTCTTTGAGATGTTTCCGAGTTCCCACTCAAGCTTAACCTATGGGACTTATATCCTTTTCGGGACCCGGTAGAGATGTTTATCGAGTTCCCACTCTACAAAGCGTAACGGGCGGGACTTATATCCTACAAAGAGGATAGCCGAGATGTTTAATGAGTTCTCACTCTACAGACTTGACCTAACTTGCGTTTGGGTAAAGAATGATTGAGGGTTCCAACTGGAAATCTATCCTAATGCTTTAGATAGCCAAAATGCTAGTGGATAGGATTTCTTGCTAAGAACTATGGGATGAATACTCTAAGAATAATCTTCAAATGTAGTGTTCTTTTTAGTGGAGATTTGTTGTAGCTTTAGCTTCTTTTGCGATGTCTCCTTGTTTGTTCATGCGTTTTCACTTGTTTGAGAGCAATTTGAATTTCGGGCTATATTAGGTAGGTTGTAGGATATGATTGTGACATTCTGTGATTTTCGGTGTGGCCGTAGGCATGATTAGCGCAGTTTTTGTCTGCAGCGTCGTATCCCGTATTGTCAGCTCTTTTTGTGCACGTGTCGCTTTAACCTTGGCTTCGCGAGGCGGCACTTTAGATATTTGCCCGTTAGACGATTGATATTCCATTTGAAGAAGATTCGTCTTGTCTGGTGTATCTTTTTGATTGTCACGGTGTGGTGACTTGATCAAATGGCTGGTCGATCTACCTTGTTGAGTCTTCAGTTGCACATTGTCTTAGCTTCAATATGCAGACTCTGCTGAAAGTAGGTCTTCAGGTCTTTTGATCTTCAGGTGTCTCTGAGCCTCAGTGTATTGATCGTCTTGAGTCTTGAGTTTGATCTTTGAGTCTTCGGGCTTTATCGAGTCTTGAGTTCTTACGAGTTTCGGAGTTCATTTGAGTCTTCAGGTTCTTCTGAGTCTTCAGTGTCTTCTTGTCTTCACCTGATCTTCTGACTTCTTATCTTCTGATCATCTGACCTTCTCTGGGTCATCTGATACTTCGACCTGACCTATACATATTGAGTTCCCCCTCAATATGTGACTTATCTTTTACATCAGCTATCTAAACATTTCAGCTGGTCATCTTATTCTGATTCTAAGTCATCGGTTAGCTAACAGGTCTGACTGGTCCTATTACAACCTCTTTTGGAACTTCCATCAAAACTAAATTACATATTTCCCAATAATTTCCCCCTTTTTGATGGAACCAAAACACTTAACAAAACTTGATCAGAAAAACAGATACCCTGAATGGAAATGTAGATAATGCAAATAGTACATACCTTACAAGATAATGAGATGATTGTCTTAGAATCAGTGGGATGGAAGTTTTATTCAGATAGGTGTGTGCATTGTAGAATATGTGAAAAGCGTACCTATCATCTGATTCCAAGTTGTCTTCTTCAGTTGTACTTGAACATTTGCGATTCTTTGGGGATGCAAACATCCTGTACATCCTTTGCATTAGCTTGTCCGGCTCTTCTTTTCTATGGATTCCTCCTTTTTGACTAGTCCATAGTAGATGTTCTTGAATTTAACGGGATCTAGCTTGTTTATGCGGGCCTTAAAGGTGGAAGGAGTAGTTCAAAGGGTGGAGCTTACGGTATTAGTGACATGATCTTGCCTTGTCATCCTTTATGCGGTAGAAGTGCGGATACTTTGTTTCTAACGATTCGAAATTCATCATCATTTTGATCGATCTTGATGAATTGGAATCTTCTCCGAGGATGTGGGCGTCACATAACCATTCTCCTCCGATTTGATCCCATTACGGAAGCAAATCTTGTCGTGTGAAGGATGCTTTTAACAGTCTTGGGAAGGGCATTTTTTTCCCAAGCAATCTCCTCTGCTGCAACTCCGGTCTTCCTCTTCCTTCGGATGTAGGCAATGTTTAGCCCCTTTGCCTCTGTTAACTTCTGCTTCTTGATTGCGGCCTCTCTTATTCTCTGTCTTGTTTTCTCTTGAACTTGTTGAGAGTCATCGCTTCGGTGGAGAATATCGGCCTTGTCTCTCGATCTTCATGATTGCTTTCATCATCTTGCCTTTGCCTTTCTTCCTCCTCAGAGTCTGCTCAGGTTCATCTTGTTCATCTTCTTCAGCTAATTTCTCCATTCTTTTCTGAACGGATGAAGAGAAGTCTTCAATTTTGTCGACTCTGGCAGTAATCTCTGAAAGAGTACTTTTACCTTTCGGTGATCTCTTTCTTTGTGTTGCTCCACGGTTTCTTTTATTTCTAAAGAAGCGAGATCGGTAGATGGAGTGGGTGGCAGAGATTAGATATAGTGGTTTTTGGTAGAGATGAAAATTTTTACCAAGCGTATGCAGTCTGTCTTTCTTCCTTCTCTTTGTTCTCTTTTTCTTAAGTACATTTTTTACGTATTCTCTTTTCCTTGAGACTCTTTTTCGAGACTCTTTTCCTTCCCCCTTTTTGGTTTGCATCAAAGAGGTTGGACATCTTTTTGGTTCGAGTTGTTAATTCTTGGTGAGATCTCCTCTCTAAGTTCCTCGACAACAAGAGGAGTGATCTGGACGGCGGTAGAAGGTGCAGGTGTGTAGAAGCGCCTGAGAGCAGTTTCGATTTCCTGTCTTGCCTTTTCTGTAGAAGCTAGAAAGTGTTTCCAACCCATATCCAAGTGATTGTTGGTTTTTCAAGGATGCCTGGACACTTTCCAAAAGTACACGGTAATGCGATTGAGCATCTCTGTGCACGGGCGAGAGTTTGTCGATTTGGAGCTTGAACTTCTCAGCAAGAGGGTATACTAGTTGCATTACTTCAGCAAGGATGGCATTGTGCATCCCAACAGTGTGACTTCGTTCCTTGTCAACTAGTTTCGCTTGCTCATCTTCAAACCGATTCATCAGATCTGCTGTGAGCGCTGCGAATTTGTCTTCAAAAGCTTTGGATCCCATCTGAATCTTCTTAGAGTGATGATCTAGGGTATCGAGCTCATTTTAGCGATCTGTTGGATGTTGAAGCCTTGCCAAACGGGTCTCATCGCAAAGACCCATTCTTGGTTCATCGGCGGCTCCCTCATGATCTGTAGGAGGTTGAGCGGTTTCCTCCCTGTTATCGGCAATTAGAACCTTTCGTGAATCAGCCATTTGATATCGATCGATGCTAATTCAATTCAAAGCACTTTCAATCCGACATTTTGTAGACATTTCAACTCTAAGTCTACAAAGAAGTCGACCCGAGTTGTCATTAGAATCGAAGTTCTTCAATGCTTTTGGTCGATATCCCTCGAACACTATCTCTTCTATCATTCTTTGGATGCCGGGATGTTGATCAATTTGGGGCATAGATCCAAGATACTCTTTGATCTATTGCTTCATTATTCTTACGATGGGGCTCTCTGGGCGGTGAAGCAAATCTTGTTACAGTGTTGAAAGGATTATGAGAGATGGTCACATGATCGTCGACTCTCTCGGAGTTCTTGGGGCTGGATTGGGGATTGGGATTTTTAGTTGTTGAGTTCGTTTTTCGGCGTGTAGGCGGTGTTCGGTTTCTGAAGCGGGTTCATTGATTGGTGGTGTGGGAGATTTTGTTACGAGAGGTGAGGGTGAGGAGAGAAGGTTTTGTGGGGGAGGGTGGAGGTGATGATTTACGAGGAGAGGGTGATGGTGATTTGGAAGTGGGCGTTGGCGATCTTGCTTTTACGGAAGATCTTAGTTAGAAGCGAGAAATCGGATGGTGATTCTTCCTCGGTGCACCACCTTACGTCGCCCGACGATTGCTCTCCTTCTGCTGCGATCATCTGTTCTTCCCGCACTTCTCTGATAGTTGGCTCAGAGCGGACTGCTATCTCTTCGTCTGATCTTTCTGTGTCGAGATCTTACATTCTATTTGGTTTCTTTGGCGAGAACTTGGAGCGATTTCGAGAGGAGATTAGACTCTCTTCTGTCGTTTCCGCTGAGCGTCTGGTTTCTTGGCCAGATCCTTCCTCTTCATCCTCTTCTCTTCAATGGCCTTTTCACGCACTTGAGGGCGATGCAGTTGCCTTATCTTTTCCTTTCTTTTCTCCCTTGGGTTTGGGCACATAAGGAGGCGGATCCTCATCAGCTTGTCCGGGCAAGGACTCATCTTTGCCCAATATGGCCTTGTGCTTTGCTTGATAAATCTTTGCTCCATTCTCGTTCCATTCATAATTCTGTTGCAGCTTATCTAACAGAATGATAGAGATTTTGTGTATGAATGAGCACTTCAAAGATAAGCACACTGCATTGCTCTGGGTCAGTTCAAACTTCCCGGAGTCCTTTCTCAGTCTTGCTTTGACCATACCCAACCAATCGATGTCTGAAGCCTTCTTGATTATTGTAGCCATTACACTTATTTTGTATGAAGTGACCGCATCAAGGCTGTAAGTCGAGCACATGATCACCTTCTGAATGATCTCAAGATGAAGGCGATACTTTCTTTTCAGATAGGAGGCTTTGACGTTTGTCGTGTTCTCCTTGTTTGCTGGTCTCAATAGCTCGGCTTCAAGAAACTCCTTTTCTCCTACAGCAGTCTTGTAGGTCTCTAGATTGATGCTTCCTCGAGTTAGTCCGAATATCCTCTGTAGATAGTCATTCGTCACTCGAACTTTCATTCCGCCAACGGAAGAAATCAGGTCAGCATCATTGTCTTCATCCCTCTGCAGATTGTAAAGAAATTCCAGGGCTTCATGGGTGTGAACGATGTTCTGATGAGTAGAGCAATATCGTTCCAGTCCACACGCTCTTAAGCACTCTAGAATTTCCAGTGATTTCGGGTCTGAGGTGATGTTGAAGACGACGTACTTTTCATCAATGATGTCTTTCTTCATCGATGCAAAATTGTAGTACTTTTTACCTTGTCCCGGTCTTGAAACAAGATGTGCCATTTCTGTAACATATGCAGATTGATGTTTAGTTTGAGTAAGATATTTCAATAAATTCATCCAAACTAGCAGAATTCAGCATCAATTTAGCAAATAAGCGTTTAGATCATAATCAATTCTAAATGTGACTTTAAACCTAGGATAGAAATCTAGATCATGCAATTAACAAGAATTTTACAAATTGATTGAAAGATTTTGAAATCGGAAGTGTAGAATCAAATGATTTGAAGGTAATTCTCGAATATGATCTTTTGAATTTTGAGATAGTGGAAGGCGGTTTTCGAGAAAAATTTGGTGAGGAAAACCTTTTTGCACAACTTTCAAAAGTACTTAAGTATCAGGTGTTTTGAAATCGATGCATTTGAGATTAGCCAAAAAGTATTTTTGATCGTACGGTTGAATCTTCTTCTCATTTTTCGGACTCGAAAAATCGTAATAAAACGTTTTGAAAAACATTTTCAGGTCCGCATTAAAAGCTTTGCAGAGCATGCGTCAGGAATAGTGTAAAATAAAACAATTAAAATAAATAACGCATAAAAAGATATTCAGAAAGAGATAAATATGGGAGCGTATCTGACTGATTGATATTGTAATCAATCAGTTACCAAGGTGATCTGATCTGGTACTCTATTGACTTATCTGATGTTTGCCTTATGCATTTCCCAACAATATCTCGCTTATCTGATTCAGATTCTTCGCATGTAACGCTTCGCCACTTATCTGATCCTCTTTTCTGAAATACTTCATCCTTCAGTTTTCTTCTATAATCTCGCATTAACTGAGGTCAACTCCCGCCAAAACTTTACCTTCGGGGAGTCAAAAAGTCGCCTCGATTCCCAAATCGGCAAGATTTGACATTCCGTAATAATGGCAAGATACACTGTGATTTAATCACACCGTTAACTCATCCAACCATTAGCCGCGTGTTCCTAACGCGTTGTCGATGCAAATTTCTCTTAAGATCTTCTGAGACGATAAAATTTGCATTTATACCCCTAATTTCCTTCTATAAATAGCTTGGGGTGTTAGGCGAACAACACAATCATAAACCATTTCATCTTCTTTGGCATATCCTTCATGCTTTTCCGATGAGTTCCTTATTTCCGATGAAACTTCCGGTGGGAACCTTTAGCCCTTTTCTAATGAAATCATCTTCTCAGATCAACCTTGTGTGTTCCTTCACACTGCTTTCGTCGTCATCTAAGATTTCACATACGATCAATGCTAAGCTTCTTTACCACCATGGAGGCGGATCTGCTAAGGCAAATGAGAAGGCACTTCTCCTAACCGTATGCACCTTGTGGGCCTATCGAGATAGCGGTATTAGCATCAGCGGACTTAATGCGAAACAAAACATGAGTTTGATATACACAATAGTGTATCAAACTCAATATTTGCATGCGACACAAGTGTCTGTTTGGTCCTTGTGACCAAACCTTTGGCACTGTGCCCCATTTAACAGCTGGAAGTCCTGTTGATTTTACGTCTGAGGGCTTCCGGTTTGGACATCTTTCAAAGCCTCTCTTGCTCCTCCTTCCGAAGCTTTGAGATTGGCTCAGGATTCTCGAAGCTTCTCTGACGCCTCTTCTAGGATCGAGGGAAAATGAGAGCATCATACCTTGAACTCTCTTTCGCGTTCCCTGCCTCGGGTTATCTTAGGGCTGATGGTTTATGTATCGACCTCCGGGTCTTCTTGTACTTGTAATACCACTTGAAGATAGATGTAGCATTTGTAGCTTGTGATATCACTTGTAACTTATAAATCTGACCTCCGGATCTTTATCAATGAAAAACTCTGTTATTCCATTGCTGTGTTGTTTTCTTCTGACTTATGCGATCTGTAGCTTTAAACTTGACTTGTTTCTTAAGTGTAGCTTTAATCGACTTATAAAGTAATATTTCCAATCGATCGGTTCCCCTTGTCGATATATCTTGGCCGATCGCCCTTTATACGAACTTGGATCTGCTACCTTCGACTTTACGATCGCTCCTATCGAACTTGATTGGCTCTTCGTCGGTAAATCGATCGGTTGAGATTCCTAACTCAACTGATTCCACTTAACCTTGGTTAGTCTTTTAACCAACCCGAATCACGGAGATCAATCCTTGGCCATATACGGTGCATTTTCTCCAAGATCCGAAGCCCTAGCTCGTTGCATAACTCTACGAATGCGATCTCGGCTAGTGGCTTGGTTAAGATATCGACTTTTACGCTTGTCACTATGGATCTTTTCCATCCGATATTCTTCTTTTCAACATGATCTCGATAAAATGGTGTCGACATCCACATGCTTGCATATTGTATGTAGAAACGGGGTTACAGTGATTGCAATAGCACTATTATCCATCCTGTGAGAACATAGAATGCGTTCTTAGCTACGATGTTGTAATCCCCGGTTCAGCCGACTTAGCGGGCGGTTGGGAACAACGACTTCTGCTGCCCCGTATATTACGCGCCCAAGTAGTAGATGTCATGGCCCGATGTCCGCTTCTTCGAAAACCAAGAGATCGGTTTATTTCCCGGCCCGACATGATCACGAGGTTGACTTCACATCGATTACGCAACCTCCGTAATCTAAATCAGAATACCCACTGAGCTCTAGATTGTCATCCGATGGGTAAAATAAACCAAGGTTTATAGTCCCCACATTGGATTAGCTTGAAATCTGGCACATACACCCTCTTGCCAAAAGTAATGCAGTCTGGCTGGCGGTCGGTATAGTAGAGATCCAATTAGTGCTCTATACTCCTTACGATTAGTTTTTCGACCATCTTCGTGCGGATCCATCTTGAATCAGGTCATCATTGGAATCTGGCTTCCCTTGCGGTGTTGAACTCCAAAATTTGCGATGGAGATTCCTTGTGTACTTTTACTGGCGGATGAATATTCATACGTACTCTTGCTTGACTTGTAATCGAAAAAGTAATTCATCTGACCCATCATGGACATCTCGAATTTCCCTTGCATCAACTTGCTGAACTTCTCACATAGCTTCTTGTTGGGAGATCCGAAGATAATGTCGTCCACGTAGATCTGAACCATCATAATAATATCTTCTCCATCTTCTATTCTGAATAAGGTTACGTCCTTTGTTCCTTTCTTGAACCGGTATCACAAGAAGGCGAGAGAGTGTATCATACCAAACTCGAGGAGCTTGTTTAATGTCGTAAAGAGCTTTCCTTAAACGGTACACTTGGTTGCCTTTTTCAAAGCCTGGAGGTTGTTCGACATAAACTTCCCCTGCTAGTACCCCATTTAAGAATGCACTCTTTACATCCATCTGATACACAGTGAACCCTTTGTGGGAAGCATATGCCAGAAACAGCCGAATGGCTTCTAGGCGAGCGACTGGTGCAAAGGTCTCATCATAATCATTTCATTCTGATTGTGAATACCCCTTAACAACAAATCTTGCCTTATTCCTGGTTATGACATTTTCTCATCTCTCTTGTTCTTGAATACCCACTTTGTGCCAATTACGTCTTGATGAGTTGGTCTGTCCACCAGTTCCCAAACTTGATTTCTCTCAACTTGTTCCAGCTCCTCTTGCATGGCTAGAATCCAGCTTGCCTCTTGTAGAGCTTCCTCTACTGTAGTTGGTTCCTTCATAGACAGATAACAACAGTATATGGCACTTCCACCAATCTGATGTCTAGTTTTGACTCTATCAGATGGGTCTCCTATAATCAGATCAGTTGGATGACTGGTAATCCAGGTCCTTTTGTTCTGATGTGCATCTGTTTGGAGAACATCATCCATTTCTGATAGTTCATTACTAGTGATTGGGAGTGGTGCGGAATTATGATCCACTTGATAAGAACATGTCTCGGTGATGTTGGACTCATCATGTCTTTGGTCCTGTTCATAGGAACTTGAAGTTCCCACGAACGGATGGTTGAGTTGATCTTGTCTCATTTATGCAGCTTCTTCCTTGCGGTTATGCGTACCTTTGGATGCGATTGACTGTTGAATCGATAAGGTCAAGTTACGGGATGTCTTACGATTACATGTTCAGGTTCTTTATCTTTGATGCTTAGCTGATTCATTTTCTGCGTGTCAGGTATAGGTTGATCTGGTACGGCTTGTTCTGAGGTAGCTTTCTCTTGTTCAGAGGATGTCTCATCAAAGACCACATGGGGTGTTTCTTCCACAACTAGAGTTCGTTTGTTGTAAACTCTGAAAGCCTTGCTGGATGAGGAGTATCCTAAGAATATGCCCTCATCTGACTTGGCCTCAAAAGTCTTCAACTGACTTTTCCAATTGTTGTGAATGAAACACTTGCACCCAAAAACATGAAAGTATGAAATACGAGGTTTTCTGTCTTTCCACAGTTCATAGAGTGTTTTGAAGTGAGTCTTAGTCAAAGAACATCATTACGAGTATGGCATCTTTGTGTTTATTATACGCTTGAAACGGCTTGGTGTGGCATGTTAAATTTAACATAGTGCGGCGAACTTTCCTTGAGAGTTCTGTTTCTCCGATTCTGCTACTCCATTTTGTTGTGGCGTTCTTGCGGTGACGTTTCATGTTGTATACCAAACTTCGGTCAAAAATCGATAATAAAGGAATTGGGAACTCTGTACCTTTATCGTCGATCTTTACTATCTTGACACCCTTCTCATTTTGTAGCTTTTTTTGAGCGATTCGGGTATCTTAGTTCATTGTCTCGTTCTTCTTGTATAAGAATACAACCAAGTAAACTTGGAATAATCATCCTCGATTACAAAAAGAGTATATTTGCATCCACCGAGAATTTGGTGTATGGCGGTCGAATAGATCCATATGGAGGCGGTTGTAATACTCTCTTTGGATCTTTGGTCCGTATTCCCTTGAATGAGGCTTTAACTTGTTTTCCTCCCCGACATGCGGCACATGTCGATCTTTGGAGAATATCTCATTCGGAAGTCCCTCAACCAAAGACATCTAGCGATCTTGTTAAGAGTCTTGAAGTTCGGATGACTCAATCTTTTGTGCGAGCCAACTACCACTTTTTGAACTCTTAACAATTAAGCATGTATTCTTGGGGCAAACTGTTCCAATATCTTTATGTAGATCGTGCCTTTCCTTGAACCGATTAGCAAGATTTGTTGAGTGGCTTGATTCTTTATCGTACACTTGTCACTCGAGAACTCAACTTTTGAATCCGTTGTGGCGTAATTGCAATCTTGATAGTAGATTGTGCTTCAATCGCCGACATCTGAGACTCGGTTACTTGTACATCATCATTTTCTAAGGTTACGAATCCCTTGGTAAAACCAAAGTTATCATCAAAAAAAGAGTACCGTGGGCCTTCTTGTTCTTTGTAAGATCTAAGGAGATGTTTGATTCGATCATGTGCCTTGAGCATCCACTATCGATGTACCCGGATAGTTGCTTGTGCACCTCGCTTTGTTGGCCGGTCCCCGCGAACACACGCAATCAAATCGGGCTTTAGGTACCCCTTTGGAATTGGGTCTTGGGGGTTAGTGGTGGATTTAGGGATCCACAAAGCGAGCACTTCTATGAAAATCTGAAAGATTAGAAGGTCTGATTTGTCTCCCATACATATCAACATAATCATACGTCTCTTTATATGCTTTCTGATTAGTATGATTATTAGTGTGAGCCTTGGATGACTTAGAAAACTTGGGATTTTTCTTTATACTTTGTCTTCTTTTAATCCAGTGTGGCTCAGGTGCAGTAGCCCTAGATCTCTGATTATAATGGTAGGTACGACTGCTACCATCAAAAGATTCATATCTTTTTGGCATAGGTGGTCTTTGCAGTTTACCTATAGCTTGCTTATTAGGCAGCTGACCTTGATTGGGTCTCAGATTAGATTTCCTTCTTATGGGTTGTCTGTTCTAATACCTAATCTGCTGATCTGGTTGAGGTCTCTTTAGAAGAACTTGGTTCTTCTGTTGATTCCTCGGCTGATGCTTTATCAGTTGGGGTCCATTTATGTTCCCTTTCTGATTAGGGACCTGCCTTACTTGCTCAGCAGGTCCTTTTCCCTTATTAGATACAAGTTTAGCTTTTAGTGTATCTTTTTCAGAGACTCGTTTGATTACACCCTTCTGAAGTGAATCAACCGGGGCTTTTGAGGATGTAGAAGGGTTCTCATACCCAATTCCCTTCTTGTTAGTCGGCGTTCGAAAATAGGTGTTCATTTCTTGAACGGTTTTAGATGACTTTGTGAAAACCTCTATTTTCTTTCGCAGACTATCCTCAGTAGATTTAAGACTCTCATGTAGTCAGAATAGCTCATCAAATTTAGCTTGAAGGATTTTGAAATCATCAACTTGTTGTTTGTTGATTGTTAGCTGATTTTTGATCTGTTTCTCCTGATCAGAAGATTTAACTTTCAGAATGTTAAGTTCCTCAGTTACCTTCTGAGCAGTTTCAGCAGATTTCAGTTCAGTAGCTTTACTGAGAGCGTTCTCTTTAACAAGCTGATTATTTCTGATCCTTAGCTTGTCATTTTCAGCTTCCACTATTGTATAAGTGTCTACTGCTTCAGAGAGATCATCAAGCAATTGCTCAGAGTAGAGCTGCAAGTCAATCTCTCCAGCAGGTGTGCTAATAATAGCAGGTGTGGAATTTGAAAAAGCAGAAGGTTTGGAGGTTACCTCAGATTGGTCCTCCTTGGCCATCAGGCAGACTTCATCGTCATCTGAAGAGAATATCAGATCTTCATGCTCGTGGAAGTCAACAGCACTGCTTATCAGACAAAAGTCTTCTACAGATGAGTACCCAGAGTCCTCAGAAGGCAGATAGGAATCATCAATTCCAGATGTGTCAGCTACCAAGGCTTTCCTATCTCTGAGGTCTTGCTCTCTTTTGTTCTGTTTCTCTTCTCTTTCTCTGGAAGTCAGGTCAGGGCAGTCGGTGCTGTAGTGACCTGGTTTCTCGCAGTTGAAGCATGATCCTCGATCTACGGAACTTCCTCTACCAGGTGAGTCACTCCGTCTGTAGGATCTGTCAGGTGACTTCCCTTTCTGATAGTAATCAGAACTTCTTCTGTCAGATCTGTTATATCTTCTCTCATCTGTCAGATCATCTCTTTTCTTTTCTTCTCTGTGATCTCTTCGATCATCAGATCTGGTTCTTTCTCTTGATCTGTCAGTTGGCCTCCTGTTTTTTGATAGTCACTATAGAATCTCCGATACTTACCAAGTTGAGTATTTGTTCTTTCAAGTTTCTTGGTAAGAAGAGCGATCTGTTCTGCTTGACTTATGATGTTTCCAACAGGTTCAGTGGCCTTCGATCTGATGCTGGTTGCTTTAAACGTAACTGATTTAGACGTTGAGGCTTCAGCAGGCGTCTCGTCTTCATCTGCTTGTCCTCTTTTGATTAAGTCGAACTCGTGAGCTTTAAGGCTTAAGAACAAGCTACTCGATTTCATCTTTGAAATGTCTTGGCAATCCTTGATTACCGTGACTTTCATGTCCCATTTCTTGGTGAGAGATCTTAAGATTTTGTAGTTGATATCTTTGTCTGACATCTCTCTACCAAGTTCTCGTAGCTTATTGACTGATGTTGATGGTCTCGTTGGGCAACATCTTCAACTTTTCGAACTTCACCAGTTCAGCTTGTAGGCGGCTGTCTTTGATCTGATCATTTCCTTCGCATATTTCAGCAACAGTATCCCACATTCCTTTTGCGGTTTTGAGATACTTTATCTTCTCTTTGGTGACTTTATCCATTGTCTTCATGATTATATGCCTGGCGATTGTATCTAGAGTAAACAACTTTCTTTCCTCTGCATCCATCGTTTGGGCTTTTTTTCGACGAGACTTCCGTGGCAAAGTCCGGATCTCCTCCATTCTTTTGGTTGTCATGGTATATGATGATGGGTCATCGTTCGATGACTTCCATCATTCTGCCGCTTATCGATCCTAGATGGTTACACATATATATGGCCCAATCTGCATACTCATCAATTGAGAATTTAGGCAAATCATGATACATACCAGAGGTATTATCCATGCTGAGTGATTTTGGAAACAAATAAGTTTTAAAAATGGTTTTTCAAGATTTGTTCAAATGACCACAAAGATTCTTCCTCAAGAATCGATGATACTCAAAACCCGATGGTCGTAGATCCTTTGCTCGATACCACTTGTAGGTCTGAGCGGGTTTTGTGAGGGTGGAAGTCTAGGGGAGGGTGAATAGACTTCCAAAACTTTTCGTGCGGATCGGTGTGAACTGCAGATTACCCGTCAGTGCTAGTGTGTCGATTTAGGCCGATGTTCAATCTTACTGAGTGCCTGAGGGTAGATCAGTTTGATATCTGTCAGCTTAACTGAATGGTGCGGAAGCTTGTTTTTACCCGTGTGAAAAACCAGTTTTATCAATCAGATTCTTAAGTCAGTTTTTCAACCAGTTGACTGAAGTGTCAATCTGATCAGATAAGTTGCTTGGTGCAGACTGATCTTAACATTAGAAATATGTATGCGGTTTAAACTTCGGTTATTGTGACTTGTGTAAAAGCGTCTGAAAAGCAAGTAAATGCACATAAGGCGTTTTATAGTGGTTGATTTAAAACCGTCCCTAAGTGCACTCTTCCCTTAACACGGGGAACCTTAACCTACTTTAACTGCGGGACTTATATCCTTTTCGGGATGGCGAGATGTTTACCGAGTTCCCACTCTTACAAACTTAACCTGCGGGACTTATATCCTTTTTCAGGATGGCCGAGATGTTTACCGAGTTCCCACTCAAGCTTAACCTACGGGACTTATATCCTTTTCAGGATGGCCTAGATGTTTACCGAGTTCCCACTCAAGCTTAACCTACGGGACTTATATCCTTTTCAGGACAGCCGAGATGTTTATCGAGTTCCCACTCTACAAACGTAACCAGCAGGACTTATATCCTACTAAGAGGATAAGCAAGAGATGTTTAATGAGTTCTCACTCTCTGAGACTTGACCTAACTTGCGTTTGGGTAAAGAATGATTGAGGTTTCCAACTGGAAATCTATCCTAATGCTTTAGATAGCCAAAATGCTAGTGGATAGGATTTCTTGCTAAGAACTATGGGATGAACACTCTAAGAATAATCTTCAAATGTAGTGTTCTTTTCAGTGGAGATTTGCTGTAGCTTTAACTTCTATTGCGATATCTCCTTGTTTGTTCTTGCGTTTTCACTTGTTGGTCCTTGCCTTCAAAATGAAGATCGATCCCATTTTATAGGCTCCGAAATCAAAAGGCTCTTGGAGAGCAATATGAATTTCGGGCTATATTAGGTAGGCTGTAGGATATGATTGGGACGTGCTGCGATTTTTGGTGTGGTCGTAGGCATGATTAGCGCCGTTTTTGTTTGTAGCGTCGTATCCCGTATTGTCAGCTCTTTTTGTGCACGTGTCGCTTTTTCCTTGGCTTTGCGAGGCGGCAGTTTAGATATTTGCCCGTTATACGATTGATATTCCTTTTGAAGAAGATTCGTCTTATCTGGTGTATCTTTTTGATTGTCACCAGGTGTGAGCTGACATGATCAAGTAACTGATCAGTCTACCTTGTTGAGTCTTCAATTGCACATTGTCTTAGTTTCAATATCTGACTTCTGCGAAGTAGGTCTTGGTGTCTCACGAGCCTCGGTGTATTGATCGTCTTGAGTCTTGAGGTTTGATCTTTGAGTCTTGAGGGCTTTATCTGGTCGTCGAGTTCATCGAGTCTTGAGGTTCTTACGAGTCTTGAGGTTCATCGAGTCTTGGGTTCTTCGAGTCTTGATGTCTTCTTGTCTTCACCTGATCTTCTGACTTCTTTCTTGTCTTCTGATTTGCGCTTAGTCTTCTGATCATCTGACCTTCTCTGGGTCATCTGATACTTTGACCTGACCTATATATATTGAGTTTCCCCTCAATATGTGACCTATCTTTTACATCAGTTATCTAAACATTTCAGTTGGTCATCTTATTCTGATTCTAAGTCATCGATCGACTAACGGTCATTTGGTCCTATTACAACCTGTTTTGGAACTTCCATCAAAACTAAATTACATATTTCCCAACACCTCCATAACTTTGCCGACGTCCCTCCAGAACTTTGCCCCCATCCCTCCAGAACTTGGGACATTGCCTCCGTCCCTGCCATCCCTCCAGAACTTCAGACGTTCCCTCCTTCCCTCTAGAACTTTACCGCCATCCCTCTAGAACTTTGACGCATTCACTCCATAAATTGGGACGTTGTCGCCATCCCTCCAGAACTTTGCCGCCATCCCTCTAGAACTTTATCGCAGTCCCTCCAGAATTTAGGACGTTGACACTTCCCTCCAGAACTTTTCCGCCGTCTCGTTAGAACTTAAGATGTATTTGTCCAAATTGGGGCGTTGCCGCCATCTTTTCAAGAACTTGGCCCGTCCCTCGAACTTGGGGCGTTGCCATCCCTCGAACTTAGCCGCCGTCTCTCAGAACTTAAGACATTGTCGCCGTCCTTCAAGAACTTTATCATCCCTCGAACTTTTGTAGAACTTCTTCAGATATCCATCGAGAACTTTGTGGGAACTTGGGAGGTTGCCGCCATCCCTCCTGAACTTAGGATGTTTCCGCCCTCCCACTAAAACTTCACCGCCGTCCTTCTAAAACTTTGCCGTTGTCCCTCTAGAGCATGGGATGTTTCCTCCATCCCTCCAGAACTTTGCCACCGTTCCTAGAGAACTTGGGATGTTGCCGCCGTTCCTCCAGAACATTACCGACATCCCTCCAAAACTAAAGACGTTGCCGCTGTCCCTGCAGACCCAGGGACATTTCGGACATCCCTCCGAAGTTGGGACATTTCCGCCGTCCCTCCAGAACTTAAGGCGTTGATGCTGTCCCTCCAGACTTTGCCGCCATCCCTCCAAAACTTGGGATGTTGCCGCCGTCCCTCCAGAACTTAGAATGTTGCCGCCGTCCCTTAAGAACTTTGTCGTCGTCCCTCCTCAACTTTGTCGTCGTCCCTCCAGAAGTTTGTTGTCATCCCTACAGAACTTTTCCATCGTACCTCCAGAACTTTGCAGCCATCCTTCCAGAACTTTGTCATCGTCCCTCCTGAGCTTTGCTGTCGTCCCTCCAGAACTTTATCTTCGTCCCTCCAGAACTTTGCCACTATCCCTCCAGAACTTTGTCGTCGTCCCTCTAGAAATTTATCGCCGACCCTCTAGAACTTTGGACGTTGCCGCCGTCCCTCCAAAACTTTTCCACTGTCACTCAAAAACTTGGAACGTTGACATCTACCCTAAAAAACTTTGCCGAAGTCCCTCCAGAACATTTCCGCCATCCCTCTAGAAATTTGTCGCTGTCTCTGCAGAACTTGAGACATTGTTGCCATCCCTCCAGCACATTACCGACGTCCCTCCAGAACTTGGGACGTTCACGCCATCCCTCCAGAACATGGGACGTTGCCGACGTCCCTCCAGAACATTGCTGCCGCCCCTCCAGAACTTACGACGTTGCCGCCATCCCTCAAGATCTTTTCCGCCGTCCCTCCAGGACTTTGCCGCTCTCCCTCAAAAACTTGGGACGTTACCGCCATCGTTCTGGAACTTTGCCGCCGTCCCTCCAGAACTTGGGAAGTTGCCGCCATCCTTCAAGAACGTTGCTGCCGTCCTAGAATTTTCCAACGTCCCTCCAGAAATTGTGACGTTGTCACCGTCCCACCAGAACTTTGTCGCCGTCCCTCCAAAACATTGTCGCCGTCCCTACAGAACCCTTCAGAACTTTGCTGCCGTCCCTCCAGATCTTAGGACGTTAACGCCATCCCTCCAAAACTTGGGACGTTGTTGCCTTCCCTCCAGAACTTTACCGCCGTCCCTCCAGAACTTTGGATGTTGCTACCGTTCCTTCAGAAGTTTGTAGCCGTCACTCCAGAACTTTGTCGCCGCCCCTCCAGAACTTAGGACGTTACTGCCGTCCCTCTAGAAGTTTGTTGCCATCCCTCCAGAACTTCACCGCCATACCTCTAGAACCTTGCCACCGTCCTTCCAAAACATGGGACATTGCCATCGCCGTCCCTTCAAAACTTAGGACGTTGCCGTAGTCCCTCCAAAACTTTCCGCCGTCTCTCAAGAACTTGGGATGTTGCCGCCGTCCCTCCGGAACTTGGGATGTTACCGCCGTCCTTCAAAAACTTTTCCGCCATCCCTCCAGAACATGGGATGTTGCTGCCGTCCCTCTAGAACTTTCTCGACGTCCCTCTAGAACTTTACCGCCGTCCCTCCAGAACTTGGGATGTTGCAGCCGTCCCTCCAGAACTTTGGACGTTGCCGCCATTCCTCCAGAACTTTACCTCCATCACTCCAGAACTTGGTACGTTGACACCGTCCCTCTAGAACTTTGACGCCGTCCGTCTAGAAATTGAGATGTTGCCGCCGTCCCTCCTGAACTTGGGACATTCCTGCTGTCCCTCTAGACTTTGCTGCCGTACAAAACTTGGGACGTTGCCGCCATCCTACCAAAATTTTATCGCCATCTCTCCAGAACTTGGGACGTTCTCACGTCCTTCTACAACTTTACTGATGTCCCTCGAGAACTTTGCCGCCGTCTCTCCAGAACTTGGGACGTTGCCACCGTCCCTCCTAAAATTTGGACGTTACCGCAGCCCTGCAGAACTTCGCCACCATCCCTCTAGAATTTTTCCATCGTCCCTCCAGAACTTGGGACGTTGTCGCAGTTCATCCAAAACTGTTCCACCGTCCCTCCAGAGTTTGGGACGTTGCCGCCGTCCCTCCAGAACATTACCACCATCCCTCCAGAACCTGGGACATTGCCGTCGTTCATCTAGAACTTGGGACGTTGCCTCCGTCCTTCCAGAACTTTGCCGCCTTCCCTACAGAACTTGGGACGTTGCTGCAGTCCCTCCAGAACTTTGTTGCCGCCCCTGCTAGACTTAAGACGTTGCCACCATCTATCCAGAAGTTAAGACGTTGTCGTCGTCCTTCAAGAACTTTGCCGCCATCCCTCCATAACTTGGGACGTTGCCGCAGTTCCTCCAAAACTGTGCCACCGTCCCTCAAGAGCTTGGGATGTTGCCGCCGTCCCTCCAGAACATTACCACCGTCCCTCCAGAACTTGGGACGTTGCCTCCGTCCTTCCAGAACTTTGCCGCCGTCCCAACAGAACTTGGGACATTGCCGCAGTCCCTCCAGAACTTTGTTGCCTCCCCACCTAGAACTTAAGACGTTGCAGCCATCTCTTCGGAACATAAGACGTTGCCGTCATCCTTCAAGAACTTTTCCGCCATCCCTCCAGAACTTGGGACGTAATAACCATCCCTCTAGAACTTTGCCACCGTCCCTCTAGAACTTTAGATGTTGCCGCCGTCCCTCCAGACCTTTGCGGCCGTCCAGAACTTGGGACGTTGCCGCCGTCCTTCCAGAACCTTGCTGCCGTCCCTCGAGAACTTGGGAAGTTGCCGTCGTCCTTCAAGAACTTTGCCGCCGTCCCTCAAGAACTTGGGACATTGCCGCCGTCCTTCTAAACTTTGCCGACATTCTTCAAGAACTTTGCTGCCGTCCCTCTAATAATTAAGACGTTGCCGCAGTCTCTCCTGAACTTGGGACGTTGTCGACGTCCCTCGAGAACTTTGCTGTCGCCCCTCCTAAAACTTAAGACATTGCCGCCGTCTCTCCAAAACTTAAAACGTTGTCGTCGTCCCTCCAGATTATTACCACCGTCCCTCCAGAACTTAGGACGGTGCCATCGTCCCTCTAAAACTAAGGATGGTACCGATGCCCCTCATGAAATTGGGACGTTACCATCCCTCCATAACTTTGTCGACGTCCAAAACTTGGGATGTTACCAATGTCCCTCCAGAACTTGGGACTGCCGCCATCCCTCCAGAACTTTGCCCCCCTTCCCTTCAGAACTAGGACATTTCCTCCGTCCCCGCCATCCCTCCAGAACTTCAGACGTTACGTCCGTCCCTCCAGAACTTTGCCACCATCCCTCTAGAACTTTGCCGCCTTCACTCCATAAATTGGGACGTTGCCGCCATCCCTCCAGAACTTTGCCGACGTCTCTCTAGAACTTTGTCGCCATCCCTCCACAATTTGGGGCGTTGCTACTTTCCTCCAGAACTTTGCCACCGTCTCGTCAGAACTTGAGACGTTGCCGTCGTCCATCTAGAACTTTACCGCCGTCCAAAACTTGGGATGTTGCCGCCGTCCCTCCAGAACTTGAGACATTGCCGCCGTCCCTCCAGAACTTAGCTTTCGTCTCTCAAAACTTAAGACGTTGCCGCCATCCTTCAAGATCTTTGCCACCATCCCTCGAGAACATGGGACAATGCCGCCATCCCTTCAAAACTAAAGACGTTGCCGCTGTCCCTGCAGACCCTGGGACATTTCGGACATCCCTCCAGAACTTTGCCGCTCTCCCTCCAAAACTTGGGACATTCCCGCCGTCCCTCGAGAAGTTAAGACGTTGATGCCGTGCCTCTAGAACATGGGAACATGCCGCTGTCCTTCAAGAACATTGCCGCCGTCCCTCTAAAATTTTCCAACGTCCCTCCCGAATTTGTGACGTTGTTACCGTCCTTCCAGAACTTTGCCGCAGTCCCTCCAAAACTTTGTCGACGTCCCTACAGAACTTTGACGCTGTCCCTTCAGAACATTGCCGCCGTCCCTCCAACTTTAGGACGTTACCGCCATCCATCCAAAACTTGGGACGTTGTTGCCGTCCCTCCAGAACTTTACCGCCGTCCCTCCAGAACTTGGGATGTTGCCGCCGTTCCTCCAGATGTTTGTTGCCGTTCCTCCAGAACTTTGCCGCAGTCCCTCCAGAAATTAGGACGTTACCGCCGTCCCTCTGGAAGTTTGCCGCCGTCCCTCCAGAACTTCACCGCCTTCCCTCTAAAACCTTGCCGCTGTCCCTCCAAAACATGGGACGTTGTCGCCGCCTCTCCAGAACTTGGGACGCTTTCGCCATCCTTCAAGAACTTTTTCACCATTTCTCCAGAACTTGGGACGTTGCCGCCGTCCCTCTAGAACTTTGTCGATGTCCCTCCAGAACTTTACCGTTGCCCACCAAAATTTAGGACGTTGCCGCCATCCCTCAAGAACTTTGGACGTTGCAGCCATCCGTCCAGAACTTTGTCTCCTTCCCTCCAGAACTTGGGACGTTGCTAGCGTCCCTCCAGAACTTTGTCACCATCCCTCCTAAATTTGGGACGTTGCCACCATCCCTATAGAACTTTGCCGCCGTTCGTCTAGAACTTGAGATGTTGCCGCCATCCCTCTTAAACTTGGTACATACCCGCCGTCTCTCTAGAACTTTGTCGCTGTACAGAACTCGGGATATTGCCACCGTCCTTCCAGAACTTGGGATGTTGTCGCCGTCCTTCAAGAACTTTGACTCCATTGCTCCAGAACTTGGGACGTTGTAGTCGTCCCTCTAGAACTTTGTCGACGTCCCTCCTGAACTTTGCCGCCATCCCTCCAAAACCTGGAACGTTGCCACCGTCCCTCCAGAACTTTGAACATTATCGTCGTCCCTCTAGAACTACGCCACCATCCCTCCAGAAATTTGCCGCCGTCCCTCAAGAACAAATGACGTTGTTGTCATTCCTCAAAAACTGTGCCACCATCCCTCCAGAGCTTGGGACCTTGTCGCCGTCCCTTCAGAACATTACCACCGTCCCTCCAGAACATGGAATGTTGCTGACGTTCCTCTAGAACTTAGGACGTTGCCGCCGTCCTTCCGGAACTTTGCCTCATCCCTACAGAACTTTGGACGTTGCCGCCGTCCTTCCAGAACTATGTCGCCACCCCTCTAGAACTTGGGATGTAGCCGTTGTCCCTTATGAACTTTGACGTCGTCCCTCCAGAACTTTGTCGTCGTCCCTCTATAATTTTCCCGCCATCCCTCCAGAACTTTGCCGCCATCCCTCCAGAACTTTGTCGTCGTCCCTCTATAAATTTTTTGCTGTCCCTCTAGAACTTGGGTCATTGCCGCCATCCCTCCAAAACTTTTCCACCGTCACTCTAGAACTTGGAACGTTGACGCCGTACCTCAAGAACTTTGCCGATGTCCCTCCAGAACTTTGTCGTCGTCCCTCCAGAACTTGGGACATTGGCACCGTCCCTCTAGAAGTTTGTCGTCGTCCATCCAGAGCTTGGGACGTTACCTACATCCCTCCAGAACTTTGTTTCTGTCCCTCTATAACTTTTTCGCCATCACTCCATAACTTCGAACATTGCCGCCGTCTCTCCAGAACTTTGCCGCCGTCCCTCCGGAACTTGGAACGTTATAGCAGTCCCTTTAGTACTCTACCGCCGTCCTTCCAGAACTTTGCCGCCGTCCTTCCAAAACTTTGCCGCCGTCCCTCCAATACTTGGGATGTTGTCGTCATACCTCCAGAAATTTGTCACCATCCCTCCAGAATTTGGGATGTTGCCACCATTCCTCTAGAACTTGAGACGTTGCCACCGTCCCTCTAGAACTTCAAACGTTGCCACCGTCCCTCTAAAAATTTGCTGTCGTCCAGAACTTGGGAGGTTACCTACGTCCCTCTAGTACTCTACTGGCGTCCTTCTAGAACTTTTATGCCACCATCCCTCTACAAATTTGCCACCATCCCTCTTGAACTTGAGACGTTGCCACCGTCCCTCTTGAACTTGGGACGTTGTCGCCGTCCTTCAAAAACTTTGTTGTCGTCCAGAATTTGGGACATTACCGCCGTCCTTCCAGAACTTTGCTGTCGTCCCTCCAGAACTTGGGACGTTGCAGCCGTCCTTCAAGAACTTTGTCGCTGCCTCCAGAACTTTGGATGTTGCTGCCGTCCTTCTAGAACTTTGCCGACGTTCCTCTAGAAATTTTTCTGCCGCCCCTCCAGAACTTGGGACATTGCCATAGTCCCTCCAGAACTTTGTCACCGTCCCTCTAGAATTTGGGACGTTGCAACCATCCCTCTAGAAATTTGCCACCGTCCCTCTAGAACTTGAGACATTGCCGCCGTCCCTCTAGAAGTTTGCCGCCGTCCAGAACTTGGGGCGTTGCCGCCGTCCTTCCAGTCTTTGTTGTCGTCCCTCCAGAACTTGGGACGTTGCCACCGTCCTTCAAGAACTTTGCTGCCATCCCTCCAGAACTTGGATCGTTGCCGCCGTCCTTCTAGAACTTTTCAAACGTTCCTCTATAACTTTGCCGCCGCCCCTCTAGAAGTTTGGGACATTGCCGTCGTCCCTCCAGAACTTTGGACGTTGCTACCGTCACTCAAAACTTTGCTACCATTCCTCTAGAACTTTGCCACCAACCCCCAAAATCTTTTCCGCCGTCCCTTCAGAACTTGGAACGTTGCCGCCGTCCCTCCAAACATTGCCACCGTCCCTCTAGAACATGGGAAGTTGCTGCAGTCCCTCTAGGGCTTGGGAAGTTGCCGTCGTCCCTTTAAATCTTGGGAGGTTGCCGTCCCTCCAGAACATGGGACGTTGCCGCCGTCCCACCAGAACTTGGGACGTTTCCGCCATCCCCGCCGTCCCTCTAGAACTTGGGACGTTACCACCATCCTCCAGAACTTCGCTACCGTCCCTCAACAACTTTGCTGTCTTCCCTCCGTAACTTGGGACGTTGTCGTGTTCCCTCCAGAACTGGGGATGTTACTGTCGTTCCTCAAGAACTTAGAACGTTATTGTCGTCCCTCCAGAACTTTGGACGTTGCTACCATTCCTCCAGAACTTGGAACGTTGTCGTCGTCCATCCAGAATATTGCCACTGTCCTTCCAGAAGTTGGGACGTTGCTACCGTCCCTCCAAAACATGGGATGTTGCCGATGTCCCTCATGAAATTAGGACGTTGCTGTCCCTCCAGAACTTTGCCGCCGTCCAAAACATGGGACATTGCCTCCGTCCCCGCCATCCCTCCAGAACTTGGGACCTGACCTCCGTCCCTCAAGAACAATGCCACCGTCCCTCTAGAACTTTGCCTCCGTCACTCCATTACTTGGGACGTTGCCGCCATGCCTCCAAAACTTTGTCGGCGTCCCTCTTGAACTTTGTCGATTTCCCTCCAAAATTTGGGACGTTGAAACTGTCCCTCTTGAACTTTGCCACCATCTCGTTAGAACCTGAGACGTTGCCGCCGTTCCTCTAGAACTTTGCAGTCGTCCTTCAAGAACTTTGCCGCGTCCCAACAGAACTTGGGACATTGCCGCCATCCCTCCAGAACTTTACCACCATCACTACTGAACTTGAGACGTTGCTGCCATCCCTCCAAAACTTAAAACGTTACCGCCATCTCTCAACAACATGGGACGTTACCGCCGTCTCTCCAAAACTTAAGACGTTGCCGCCGTCCTTCATGAACTTTGCCGCCATCCCTCCAGAACTTGGGACGTTGCCACCATCCCCTCTAAACGTTGCCACCGTCCCTCTAGAACTTGAGACGTTGCCACCGTCCCTCTAGATCTTTGCCGCCTTCCAGAACTTGAGACGTTGCGCCGTCCTTCATGAACTTTGTCGCCGTCCCTCCAGAACTTGGGACGTTGCCGCCATCCTTCCATAACTTTTCCACCATCCCTACAGAACTTGAAACGTTGCCGTCGTCCCTCCAAAACATAAGATATTGTCGCCGCCCCTATAGAACTTTGCCGCCATCCCTCCAGAACTTGGGACGTTGCCACCATCCCTATTGAACTATGCCACCGTCCCTCTAGAACTTTGCCGCTGCCCCTCCAGAACTTGAGATGTTGCCGCCGTCCTTCTAGAACTTTACCGACGTTCCTGTAGAACTCTGCCGCCACCCTCCAAAACTTGGGACATTGCCGCCGTCCCTCCAGAACTTTGGACGTTCCTACCTTCCCTCCAAAATTTCGCCGCCATCCCTCTAGAACTTTGCCGCCATCCATCAAAAACTTTGTCGCTGTCCCTCCAGAACTTGGAACATTGCCGCCGTCTATCTAGATCTTTGCCGCCTTCCAGACCTTGGGACGTTGTCACCGTCCTTCATGAACTTTGCCGCCGTCCCTCCAGAACTTGGGACGTTGCCGCCATCCCTCCAGAACTTTTCCGTCGTCCCTCCAAAACATAAGACGTTGTCGCCGTCCCTATAGAACTTTGCCGCCGTCCTTGATGAACTTTGCCGCCATCCCTACAGAACTTGGGATGTTGCCACCATCCCTATTGAACTATGCCACCGTCCCTCGAGAACATGAGACGTTACCGCTGTCCCTCTAGAAATTTGTAGTCTTCCAGAACTTTGGACGTTGCCACCATCCATTCAGAACTTTGTTGCCGCCCCTCCAGAAGTTGGGACGTTGCCGTCGTTCTTCAAGAACATTTCCGCCGTCCTTCCAAAACTTGGGACGATGTTGCTGCCCTTCAAGAACTTTGCCAACGCTCCTCTAGAACTTTGCCGCCACCCCTACAGAACTTGGGACATTGCCGCCGTCACTCCAGAACTTTGGACGTTGCTGCCGTCCCTCCAAAATTCGCCGCCATCCCTCTAGAACATTGCCGCCATCCCTCAAAAAACTTTGCCGCCGTCCCTCCAGAACATGAAATGTTGCCGTCGTCCCTCCAGAACTTGGAACATTGTCGCCGTCCCACCAGAACATTGCCACCGTCCCTCCAGAACATGGGACGTTGCTGCCGTCCTATTAGAACTTGGGACGTTGCCGCCATCCCTTTAAAACTTGGGAGGTTGCCGCCGTCACTCCAGAACTTGGGACATTGCCACCGTCCCTCCAGAACTTAGGACGTTGCCGCCGTCCCCCCAGAACTTGGGATGTTGCCGTGGTCCCTCCAGAACATTGCCACCGTCCTTATAACATTGGACATTGTCGCCGTCCCTCTAAAACTTGGGACGTTATCGACGTCCATCTAGAAATTGGGACCTAGCCGACGTCCCTCGAGAACTTGGAATGTTGTCGCCATCCCTCTAGAACTTTGCCACCTTCCAGAACTTGGGACATTTCCTGCCGTCCTTCCAGAACTATGCTGTCGTCCCTCCTGAACTTGGGACGCTGCCGCCGTCCATCAAGAACTTTGCCGCTGTCCTTCCAAAACTTGGGACATTGTCGCTGTCCTACTAGAACTTTGCCGACGTTACTCTAGAACGTTGCCGCCGCCCCTACAGAATTTGGGACATTGTCCCCATCACTTCAGATCTTTGGACATTGCTGCCGTCCCTCCAAAGTTTTGCTGCCATCCCTCTAGAACTTTGCCGCCATCCCTCAAAAACTTTGCTGCCGTCCTTCCATAACATGGAACGTTGTCGCCGTTCCTCCAGAACATTGCCACCGTCCCTCCAGAACATGGGACGTTGCTGCCGTCCCATTAGAACTTTGGACGTTGCCGCCTTCCCTTTAAAATTTTGGACGTTGCCACCATCCCTCCAGAACTTAGGACGTTGCCACCATCCCCCCAGAACAAGGGACGTTGCCGTCGTTGCTCGAACATTACCACCGTCCATATAGAACATAGGACATTGCCGTCGTCCCTCTAAAACTTGGGATGTTACCGACGTCCATCCAGAACTTAGGACGTTGCCGGCATCCCTCCAGAACTTGGGACATTGCCACCGTCCCCGCCGTCCCTCCAGAACTTGGGACGTTGCCGCCGTCCTCAAGAACTTTGCCGCCATCCCTCTAGAACTTTGTCCTCGTCCCTCCATAACTTGGGAAGTTGTCGCTGTCCCTCTAAAACTTGGAACGTTGCCGCCATCCCTCCAGAACTTGGGACGTTGATGCCGTTCATCCAGAACATGGAACGTTGCCGTCGTCCCTTTAGAATATTGCCACCGTCCCTCCAGAACTTGGGACGTTGCCACCGTCCCTCCAAAACATGGGACATTACCGATGTCCCTCATGAAATTGGGACATTGCCGTCCCTCTAGAACTTTGCCGTCGTCCAAAACATGGGACGTTACCAACGTCCATCCAGAACTTGGGACGTTGCCGCCGTCCATCCAAAACTATGCCACCGTTCCTCTAGATCATGAAACGTTGCCGCCGTCGCTCTAGAACTTTGTCGCCGTCCTTTCAAAACTTTGCTGCCGTCCCTCCAGAACGTGAGATGTTTCCGCCGTCCTTTTAGAACTTTACCAACGTTCCTCTAGAACTTTGCAGCCTCCCCGTCAGAACTTGGGACATTGGCGCTGTCCCTCCAGAACTTTGGACGTTGCTGCCTTCCCTTCAAATTTTTGCCGCCATCCCTCTAGAACTTTGCCACCTTCCAGAACATGGGACGTTGCCGCCGTCCTTCCAGAACTTTGCAGCCGTCGCTCCAGAACATGGAACGTTGCCGCTGTCCCTCCAAAACTTGGGATGTTGTCGTTGTCCTTCTAGAACTTTGCCGACGTTCCCCTAGAACTTTGCCGCCATCCATACAGAACTTGGGACATTGCCGCCGTCACTCCAAAACATTGGATGTTGCTGCCGTCCCTCCAAAATTTTGCCGCCATCCCTCTAGAACTTTGCCGCCATCCCTTAAAAACTTTGCCTCCGTCCCTCCAGAACTTGGAACGTTGCTGCCGTCCCTCCAGAACATTGCCACCATCCCTCCAGAAATGGGATGCTACCGTCCCAATAGAACATGGGACATTGCCTCCGTCCCTTTAAAACTTGGGAGGTTGACGCCGTCTCTCCAGAACTTGGGACATTGCCGCCATCCCTCCAGAACATAGGACATTGCCGACGTCCCCCCAGAACTTGGGACGTAGCCATCGACCTTCCAGAACATTGCCACCGTCCTTATAGAACATAGGACATTGCCGCCGTCCCTCTAAAACTTGGGACGTTACTGACGTCCATCCAGAACTTGGGACGTTAACCGCGTCCTCAAGAACTTCGCCGCCATCCCTCAAGAACTTTGCCATCGTCCATCCATAACTTGGGATGTTATCGCTTTTCCTCTAAAACTTGGGACGTTGCCACCATCCCCCTATAACATGGGACGTTGATGCTGTTAATCCAGAACATGGAACGTTGCCTTCGTCCCTCTAGAATATTGCCAACGCCCCTCCAGAACTTGGGACATTGCCACCGTCCCCGCCGTCCCTCCAGAACTTGGTACGTTGTCGCCGTCCTCAAGAACTGTGCCGCCATCCCTCTAGAACTTTGTCCTCGTCCCTCCATAACTTGGGAAGTTGTCGCTGTCCCTCTAAAACTTGGAACGTTGCCGCCATCCCTCTAGAACTTGGGACATTGATGTTGTTCATCCAGAACATGGAACGTTGTCGTCATCCCTCTAGAATATTGCCACCGTCCCTCCAGAACTTGGGACGTTGCCACCGTCCCTCCAAAACATGGGACATTACCGACATCCCTCATGAAATTGGGACATTGCCGTCCCTCTAGAACTTTGCCGTCGTCCAAAACATGGGACGTTACCAACGTCCCTCCAGAACTTGGGACGTTGCCGCCGTCCATCCAGAACTATGCCACCGTTCCTCTAGATCTTGAGACGTTGCCGCCGTCGCTCTAGAACTTTGCCGCCTTCCTTTCAAATCTTTGCTGCCGTCCCTCCAGAACTTGGGATGTCGCAGCCATCCTTCAATAACTTTGCAGCCGCCCCTCCAGAACGTGAGATGTTTCCGCCGTCCTTTTAGAACTTTACCAACGTTCCTCGAACTTTGCAGCCTCCCCATCAGAACTTGGGACATTGGCGCCGTCCCTCCAGAACATTGGACGTTGCTGCCTTCCCTTCAAATTATCGCCGCCATCCCTCTAGAACTTTGCCACCTTCCAGAACATGGGACGTTGCCGCCGTCCTTCCAGAACTTTGCTGCCGTCGCTCCAGAACATGGAACGTTGCCGCTGTCCCTCAAAACTTTGGGACGTTGTCGCTGTCCTTCTAGAACTTTGCCGACGTTCCCCTAGAACTTTGCCGCCATCCGTACAGAACTTGGGACATTGCCGCCGTCACTCCAAAACTTTGGATGTTGCTGCCGTCCCTCCAAAATTTTGCCGCCATCCCTCTAGAACTTTGCCGCCATCCCTTAAAAACTTTGCCTTCGTCCCTCCAGAACTTGGAACGTTGCTGTCGTCCCTCCAGAACATTGCCACCATCCCTCCAGAAATGGGACGTTGCTACCGTCCCATTAGAACATGGGACATTGCCGCCGTCCCTTTAAAACTTGGGAGGTTGACGCCGTCTCTCCAGAACATGGGACATTGCCGCCATCCCTCCAGAACTTAGGACATTGCCGCCGTCCCCCCAGAACTTGGGACGTAGCCATCGACCTTCCAGAACATTACCACCGTCCTTATAGAACATAGGACATTGCCGCCGTCCCTCTAAAACTTGGGACGTTACTGACGTCCATCCAGAACTTGGGACGTTGCCCGCGTCCTCAAGAACTTGGGATGTTATCGCTTTTCCTCTAAAACTTGGGACGTTGCCACCATCCCCCTATAACTTGGGACGTTGATGCTGTTAATCCAGAACATGGAATGTTGCCTTCGTCCCTCTAGAATATTGCAAACGCCCCTCCAGAACTTGGGATGTTGCCGCCGTCCCTCTATAACATGGGACTTTACAGACGTCCTTCATGAAATGGGGACATTGTCGTCCCTCCAGAACTTTACCGCCTACCAAAACATGGGACGTTACCGACGTCCCTCCAGAACTTGGGACATTGTTGCCGTCCCTGCAGAACTATGCCACCGTCACTCTAGAACTTGAGACGTTGCCGCCGTCTCTCTAGATATTTACCGCCGTCCTTTCAGAACTTTGCTGTCGTCCCTCTTGAACTTTGTCGTCTTCCAGATCCTTCCAGAACTTTGTTGCCGTCCCTCAGAAAGTTGGGACGTTGCCGCCGTTCTTCAAGAACATTTCCGCCGTCCCTCCAAAACTTGGGACGCTGTTGCTGCCCTTCAAGAACTTTGTCGACGTTCCTCTAGAACTTTGCCGCCACCCCTAAAGAACTTAGGACATTGCCGCCGTCACTCCAAAACTTTGGACGTTGCTCCCGTCCCTCCAAAATTCGCCACCATCCCTCTAGAACATTTCCGCCATCCCTCAAAAACTTTGCCGCCGTCCCTCCAGAACTTGAAATGTTGCCGTCGTCCCTCCAGAACTTGGAACACTGTCGCCGTCCCACCAGAACAATGCCACCTTCCCTCCAGAACATGGGACGTTGCCGCCGTCCCTCCAGAACTTAGGATGTTACCGACGTCCATCTAGAAATTGAGACCTAGCCGGCGTCCCTCCAGAACTTGGAATGTTGTCGTCGTCCCTCTAGAACTATGCCGCCTTCCAGAACTTGGGACATTGCCGTCGTCCTTCCAGAACTTTGCTGTTGTCCCTCCTGAACTTGGGACGCTACCGCCGTCCATCAAGAACTTTGCCGCCGTCCCTCCAAAACATGAGATGTTGTCGCTGTCCTACTAGAACTTTGTCGATGTTCCTCTAGAACGTTGCCGCCGTCCCTACAGAATTTGTGACATTGTCGCCGTCACTCCAGATCTTTGGACATTGTTGCCGTCCCTCCAAAATTTTGCTGCCATCCCTCTAGAACTTTGCCGCCATCCCTCAAAAACATTGCCGCCGTCCTTCCAGAACATGGAACGTTGTCGCCGTTCCTCCAGAACATTGGCACCGTCCCTCCAGAACATGGGACGTTGCTGCCGTCCCATAAGAACTTGGAACGTTGGCCCCGTCCCTTTAAAATTTGGAACGTTGCCACAGTCCCTCCAGAACTTAGGATGTTGCCGCCGTCCCCCCAGAACATGGGACGTTGCCGCCGTCCCTCTAAAACCTGGGATATTACCGACGTCCATCCAGAACTTGGGACGTTGCCGGCATCCCTCCAGAACTTGGGACATTGCCGCCGTCCTCAAGAATTTTGCCGCCAACCCTCTAGAACTTTGCCGTCGTCCCTCCATAACTTGGGAAATTGTCGCTGTCCCTCTAAAACTTGGAACGTTGCCGCCATCCCTCCAGAACTTGGGGCGTTGATGCCGTTCATCCAGAACATGGAACGTTGTCGTCGTCCCTCTAGAATATTGCCACCGTCCCTCCAGAACTTGGGACGTTGCCGCCGTCCCTCCAAAATTTGGGACATTACCGACGTCCCTCATGAAATTGGGACATTGCGTTGTCCCTCTAGAACTTTGCCGTCGTCCAAAACTTGGGACGTTACCAACGTCCCTTCAGAACATAGGACGTTGCCGCCGTCCATCCAGAACTATGCCACCGTCCCTCTAGATCTTGAGACCTTGCCACCGTTACTCTAGAACTTTGCCGCCGTCCTTTCAAAACTTTGCTGCCGTCCCTCCAGAACTTGGGACGTTGCAGCCATCCTTCAATAACTTTGCCGCCGCCCCTCCAGAACTTGAGATGTTTCCGCCGTCCTTCTAGAACTTTACCAACGTTCCTCTAGAACTTTGCAGCCGCCCCTTCAGAACTTGGGACATTGGCGCCGTCCCTCCAGAACTTTGGACGTTGCTGCCTTCCCTTCAAATTTTTGCCGCCATCCCTCTAGAACTTTGCCGCCATCCCTCAAAAACTTTGCCGCCGTCCCTCCAGAACTTGGAACATTGTCGTCGTCCCTCTAGACCTTTGCTGCCTTCCAGAACCTGGGACGTTACCGCCGTCCTTCCAGAACTTTGCTGCCGTCGCACCAGAACATGGGACGTTGCCGCTGTCCCTCCAAAACTTGGGACGTTGTCGCTGTCATTCTAGAACTTTGCCGACGTTCCCCTAGAACTTTGCCGCCATCCCTACAGAACTTGGGACATTGCCGCCGTCACTCCAAAACTTTTAATGTTGCTGCCGTCCCTCCAAAATTTCACCGCCATCCCTCTAGAACTTTGCCGCCATCCCATAAAAACTTTGCCTCCGTCCCTCCAGAACTTGGAACGTTGCTGCCGACCCTCCAGAACATTGCCACCATCCCTCCAGAAATGGGACGTTGCTGCCGTCCCATTAGAACATGGGACATTGCCGCCGTCCCTTTAAAACATGGGAGGTTGACGCCATCCCTCCAGAACTTAGGACGTTGCCGCCGTCCCCCCAGAACTTGGGACGTTGCCATCGACCCTCCAGAACATTGCCACCGTCCTTATAGAACATAGGACATTGCCGCCGTCCCTCTAAAACTTGGGACGTTACTGACGTCCATCCAGAACTTGGGACGTTGCCGGGGTCCCTCCAGAATATGGGACGTTGCCGCCGTCCTCAAGAACTTCGCCGCCATCCCTCTAGAACTTTGCGGTAGTCCCTCCATAACTTGGGATGTTATCGCTTTTCCTCTAAAACTTGGGACGTTGACACCATCCCCCTAGAACTTGGGACGTTGATGCTGTTAATCCAGAACATGGAACGTTGCCTTTGTCCCTCTAGAATATTACCAACGCCCCTCCAGAACTTGGAACGTTGCCGCCGTCCCTCCAGAAATTTGTCGCCTTCCAAAACATGGGACGTTATCGACTTCCCTCCAGATCTTGGGACGTTGCTGCCGTCCCTCCAGAACTATGCCACCATCACTCTAGAAATAGAGACGTTGCCACCGTCCCTCTAGAACTTTATCGCCGTCCTTTCAGAACTTTGCCGTCGTCCCTCCAGAACTTGGGACGTTGCCGCCATCCTTCAAGAACTTTGCCGCCGCCCGTCCAGAACTTGAGATGTTGCCGCCGTCCTTCTAGAACTTTGCCGCCGCCCCTCCAGAACTTGGGACATTGCCGCCGTCCCTCCAGAACTTTGAACGTTGCTGCCTTCCCTCCAAAATTTCACCGCCATCCCTCTAGAACTTTGCCGCTATCCCTCAAAAACTTTGCCGACGTCCCTCTAGAATATGGAATGTTGCCACCGTCCCTCTACAACTTTTCCGCCTTCCAGAACTTGGGACGTTGCCGCCATCCTTCCAGAACATGGCTGCCGTCCCTCAAGAACTTGGGACGTTGCCGCTGTCCTTCAAGAACTTTGCCGCCATCCCTCCAAAACGTAGGACGTTGTCACTGCCCTTCTAGAACTTTGCCAACGTTGCTCTAGAACTTTGCCGCAGCCCCTACAGAACATGGGACATTGCCGCCGTCACTCCGGAACTTTGGACGTTGCTGCCATCCCTCCAAAATTTTGCCGCCATCCCTCTAGAACTTTTCCGCCATTCCTCCAAAACTTTGTCATCATCCCTCCAGAATTTGGAACGTTGCAGCCGTACGTCAAGAACATTTCCACCATCCCTCCAGAACATGGGACGTTGCTGCCGTCCCATTAGAACTTGGGTTGTTGCCGCCGTCACTCCAGAACTTGGGACATTGCCGTTGTCCCTCCTGAACTTAGGATGTTACCGTCGTCCCCCCAGAACTTGGGACTTTGTCGTCGTCCCTCCAGAACATTGCCACCGTCCTTATAGAGCATAGGACATTGCCAACATCCCTCTAAAACTTGGGACGTTACCGACGTCCAACCAAAACTTGGGACGTTACTGGCGTCCCTCCTGAACTTGGGATTTTGCCGCCTTCCCCGCCGTCCCTCCAGAACTTTGGACGTTGCTGCCTTCCTCAAGAACTTTGCCGCCATCCCTCTAGAACTTTGCCGTCGTCCCTCCATAACCTTGGGACGTTGTCGCTGTCCTTCTAAAACTTGGGACGTTGCCGCCATCCCTCCAGAACTTGGGACGTTGATGCTGTTAATCCAGAACATGGAACGTTGTCATCGTCCCTCTAGAATATTGCCACCGCCCCTCCAAAACTTGGGACATTGCCGCCGTCCCTCTAAAACTTGGGACATTACCGACGTCCAAAACTTGGGACGTTACCAACGTCCCTCCAAAACTTTGGACATTGCCGCCATCCCTCCAAATCATGGGACGTTGTCGCTGTCCTTCTAGAACTTTGCCGACATTCCACTAGAACTTTACCGTCGTCCCTACAGAGCTTGGGACATTGTCTCAAAATCCTCCAAAACTTGGGACGTTCTTGCGCCGCGTCCCTCGAAATTTTTGCCGCCATCCTCTAGAACTTTGTCGCCATCCCTCAAAAACTTTGCCTCCATCCCTCCAGAATTTGGAACGTTGCTGCCGTCCCTCCAGAACATGGGACGTTGCTACTGTCCCATTAGAACATGGGACGTGGCCACCGTCCCTTTTAAAACTTGGGAGGTTGACGCCGTCACTCCAGAACTTGGGACGTTGCTGCCGTCCCTCCAGAACTTAGGACGTTGCCGCCGTCCCCCCAGAACTTGGGACATTGTCGTCGACCCTCTAGAACATTGGCACCGTCCATATAGAACATAGGACATTGTCGCCGTCCCTCTAAAACTTAGGACATTACCGACATCCATCCAGAACATGGGACGTTGCCGGCGTCCCTCCAGAACTTGGGACGTTGTCGCCGTCCTCAGGAACTTCGCCGCCATCCCTCTAGAACTTTGCCGTCGTCCCTCCATAACTTGAGACGTTGTCGCTGTCCCTCTAAAACTTGGGACGTTGCCACCATCCCTCCAGAACTTGGGACGTGAATGCTGTTAATCCAGAACATGGAACGTTGTCGTCGTCCCTCTAGAATATTGCCACCGCCCCTCCAGAACTTGGGACGTTGCCGTCTTCCCTCTAAAACTTGGGACATTATCTTCCCTCCAGAACTTTGCCGCCTTCCAAAACTTGGGACGTTACCGACGTCCTTCCAGAACTTGGGACGTTGTTGCCGTCCCTCCAGAACTATGCCACCGTCCCTCTAGAACTTGAGACGTTGCCGTCATCCCTCTAGAACTTTGCCATCGTCCTTTCAGAACTTTGTTGTCGTCCCTCCAGAACTTAGGACGCTGCTGCCATCCTTCAAGAACTTTGCCGCCGCCCCTCCAGAACATGAGATGTTTCCGCCGTCCTTCTAGAACTTTGCCGCCGTCCCTCTAGAACTTTGCCGCCTTCCAGAACTTGGGACGTTGCGGCCATCCTTCCAGAACATTGTTGTCGTCCCTCCAGAACTAGAGGACGTTGTCACTGTCCTTCTAGAACTTTGCCAACGTTCCTCTAGAACTTTGAACATGGGACATTACCGCCGTCACTCATCGAACTTTGGACGTTCATTTGTCCCTCCAAAATTTTTTTCGCCATCCCTCTAGAACTTTTCCGCCATTCCTCCAAAACTTTGTCGTCATCCTCCCAAAAACTTGGAACAATCACTGCCGCCCCTCCAGAACATTGCCACCATCCCTCCAGAATATGGGATGTTGCTGCCCCATTAGAACTTGGGACGTTGCCGACGTCCATCCAAAACTTGGGACGTTGTCGGCGTCCCTCTAGAACTTGGGATGTTGCCTCCGTCCCCGCCGTCCCTCCAGAACTTGGGATGTTGCTGCCTTCCTCAATAACTTTGCCGCCATCCCTCACAGAACTTTGCCGTCGTCCCTCCATAACTTTGGGACGTTGTCGCTGTCCCTCTAAAACTTGGGGACGTTGCCGCCATCCCTCGGAACTTGGGGACGTTGATGCCGGTTTTGCCGAACATGGAACTTTGCCGCCATCCTTAGTAAGAATATTGCCACCGTCCCCTCAGGAACTTGGGGACGTTTGCGCCGAATCCCTCTAAAACTTGGGAATTACATCGACGCCCGTCAAAACTTGGGGCGTTACCGCGTCCTTCCAAAACTTTGGACATTGCCGCCATCCCTCCAAATCATGGGGACGTTGTCATTTGTCCGCCTAGAACTTTGCCGGCATTCCTCCAGAAGAACTTTGTCGTCCCTGGAGCTTGGGACATTGTCTCCATCACTCCAAAACTTGGGGCGTTGCCGCCGCCCCTCAAAATTTCACGCCATCCCTCCTAGAACTTTGTCGCCATCCCTCAAAAACTTTGCCTCCATCCCTCCGAATTTGGGACCCTTTGTCGTCCCTCGGAACATGGGACGTTGCCACTGTCCCATTAGAACATGGGACGTGGCCATCGGCCCCTTTTAAAACTGGGAGGTTGCCGTCCTCGAACTTGGGGCGTTCATCGTCCCTCAGAACCGCCGGAGAACTTGGGACATTGTCGTCGACCCTCTAGAACATTGGCACCGTCCATATAGAACATAGGACATTGTCCCGTCCCTAAAAACTTGGGGCGTTGTCGGCATCCATCGAACATGGGGCGTTGCGGCGTCCCTCGAACTTGGGACGTTGTCGCCGTCCTCAGGAACTTCGCCGCCATCCCTCTAGAACTTTGCCGTCGTCCCTCCATAACTTGAGACGTTGTCGCTGTCCCTCTAAAACTTGGGACGTTGCCACCATCCCTCCAGAACTTGGGACGTGAATGCTGTTAATCCAGAACATGGAGCGTTTGTCGCGCGATCCCTCAGAATATTGCCACCATCCCCTCGAGAACTTGGGGCGTTGCGTCTTCCCTCTAAAACTTGGGACATTATCTTCCCTCGAACTTTCCTGGCCGCCTTCCAAAACTTGGGGCGTTGCCGCCGTCCTTCAAACTGGGGCGTTGTTGCCGATCCCCTCCGAACTATGCCACCGTCCCTCTAGAACTTGAGACGTTGCCGTCATCCCTCTAGAACTTTGCCATCGTCCTTTCAGAACTTTGTTGTCGTCCCTCCAGAACTTGGGACGCTGCTGCCATCCTTCAAGAACTTTGCCGCCGCCCCTCCAGAACATGAGATGTTTCCGCCGTCCTTCTAGAACTTTGCCGCCGTCCCTCTAGAACTTTGCCGCCTTCCAGAACTTGGGACGTTGCGGCCATCCTTCCAGAACATTGTTGTCGTCCCTCCAGAACTAGAGGACGTTGTCACTGTCCTTCTAGAACTTTGCCAACGTTCCTCTAGAACTTTGCCGCCGCCCCTACAGAACATGGGACATTACCACCGTCACTCCAGAACTTTGGACGTTCCCGCTGTCCCTCCAAAATTTTTCCGCCATCCCTCTAGAACTTTTCCGCCATTCCTCCAAAACTTTTTCGTCATCCCTCCTTAACTTGGAACAATGCTGCCGTCCCTCCAGAACATTGCCACCATCCCCTCCAGAATATGGGACGTTGCTGCCGTCCCATTAGAACTTGGGACGTTGCCGACGTCCATCCAAAACTTGGGACGTTGTCGGCGTCCCTCTAGAACTTGGGATGTTGCCTCCGTCCCCGCCGTCCCTCCAGAACTTGGGATGTTGCTGCCTTCCTCAATAACTTTGCCGCCATCCCTCTAGAACTTTGCCGTCGTCCCTCCATAACTTTGGGACGTTGTCGCTGTCCCTCTAAAACTTGGGACGTTGCCGCCATCCCTCCAGAACTTAGGACGTTGATGCCGTTCAACCAGAACATGGAACTTTGCCATCGTCCCTCTAGAATATTGCCACCGTCCCTCCAGAACTTGGGACGTTGCCGCCGTCCCTCTAAAACTTGGGACATTACCGACGTCCAAAACTTGGGACGTTACCAACGTCCCTCCAAAACTTTGGACATTGCCGCCATCCCTCCAAATCATGGGACGTTGTCGCTGTCCTTCTAGAACTTTGCCGACATTCCACTAGAACTTTACCGTCGTCCCTACAGAGCTTGGGACATTGTCTCCGTCACTCCAAAACTTGGGACGTTACTGCCGTCCCTCCAAAATTTCACCGCCATCCCTCTAGAACTTTGTCGCCATCCCTCAAAAACTTTGCCTCCATCCCTCCAGAATTTGGAACGTTGCTGCCGTCCCTCCAGAACATGGGACGTTGCTACTGTCCCATTAGAACATGGGACGTGGCCACCGTCCCTTTTAAAACTTGGGAGGTTGACGCCGTCACTCCAGAACTTGGGACGTTGCTGCCGTCCCTCCAGAACTTAGGACGTTGCCGCCGTCCCCCCAGAACTTGGGACATTGTCGTCGACCCTCTAGAACATTGGCACCGTCCATATAGAACATAGGACATTGTCGCCGTCCCTCTAAAACTTAGGACGTTACCGACATCCATCCAGAACATGGGACGTTGCCGGCGTCCCTCCAGAACTTGGGACGTTGTCGCCGTCCTCAGGAACTTCGCCGCCATCCCTCTAGAACTTTGCCGTCGTCCCTCCATAACTTGAGACGTTGTCGCTGTCCCTCTAAAACTTGGGACGTTGCCACCATCCCTCCAGAACTTGGGACGTGAATGCTGTTAATCCAGAACATGGAACGTTGTCGTCGTCCCTCTAGAATATTGCCACCGCCCCTCCAGAACTTGGGACGTTGCCGTCTTCCCTCTAAAACTTGGGACATTATCTTCCCTCCAGACATTATTACCCTCCAGAACTTTGCCGCCTTCCAAAACTTGGGACGTTACCAACGTCCTTCCAGAACTTGGGACGTTGTTGCCGTCCCTCCAGAACTATGCCACCGTCCCTCTAGAACTTGAGACGTTGCCACCGTCCCTCTAGAACTTTGCCGCCGTCCTTTTAGAAATTTGCTGTCATCCCTCCAGAACTTGGGATTTTGCCGCCATCCTTCAAGAACTTTGTCGCCGCCCCTCCAGAACTTGAGATGTTGACGCCATCTTTCTAGAACTTTGTCAACGTTCCACTAGAACTTTGCCGCCGCCCCTCCAGAACTTGGGACATTTCCGCCGTCAATCCAGAACTTTGTACGTTGCTGCCTTCCCTCCAAAATTTTGCCGCCATCCCTCTAGAACTTTGCCGCCATCCCTCAAAAACGTTGCCGCCGTCCCTCTAGAACATAGAACATAGCCGCTGTCCCTCTAGGACTTTGTCGCCTTCTAGAACTTGGGACGTTGCCGCCATCCTTCCAGAAGATTGCTGCCGTCCCTCTAGAATATGGGACGTTGCCGCTGTATTTCAAGAACTTTGCCGCCATCCCTCCAAAACTTGGGACGTTATCAATGTCCTTCTAGAACTTTGCCAACGTTCCTCTAGAACTTTGCCGCCGCCCCTACTGAACATGGGACATTGCCGCCGTCACTCCAGAACTTTGGACGTTGCTGCAGTCCCTCCAAAATTTTGCCGCCATCCCTCTAGAACTTTTCCGCCATTCCTCCAAAACTTTGTCGTCGTCCCTCTAGAACTTGGAACGTTGCCGTCGTCCCCCCAGAACTTGGAATGTTAGCACCATCACTCCAGAACTTGAGACATTGCCGCCATCCCTCCAGAACTTAGGATGTTGCCGCCGTCCCCCCAGAACTTGGGACATTGCCGTTGTCTCTCCAGAACATTGCCACCGTCCTTATAGAGCATAGGACAATGCCAAGGTCCCTCTAAAACTTGGGATGTTACCGACGTCCATCCAAAACTTGGGACGTTGCCGACGTCCCTCCAGAACTTGGGACTTTCCGCCGTCCCTCCAGAACTTGGGACTTTGATGCCTTCCTCAAGAACTTTGCCGCTATCCCTCTAGAACTTTGCCATCGTCCCTCCATAACTTGGGACGTTGTCGCTGTCCCTCTAAAACTTGGGACGTTGCCGCCATCCCTCCAGAATTTGGGACGTTGATGCCGTTCATCCAGAACATTGGAACGTTGTCGTCGTCCCTCTAGAATATTGCCACAGTCCCTCCAGAACTTGAGACGTTGTTGCCGTCCCTCTAAAACGTGGGACATTACCAACATCCCTCATGAAATTGGGACATTGCCGTCCCTCCAGAACTTTGCCGCTGTCCAAAACTTGGGATGTTACCAACGTCCCTCCAGATCTTGAGACGTTGCCGCCGTCCCTCCAGAACTATGCCACCGTCCCTCTAGATCTTGAGACGTTGTCGCCGTCCCTCTAGAACTTTGCCGCCGTCCTTTCAGAAATTTGCTGCCGTCCCTCCAGAACTTGGGACGTTGCAGCCATCCTTCAAGAACTTTGCCGCCGCCCCTCCAGAACTTGAGATGTTGCCGCTGTCCTTCTAGAACTATTTTGACGTTCCTCTAAAACTTTGCAGCCGTCCCTCCAGAATTTGGACATTGGCGTTGTCCCTCCAGAACTTTGGACGTTACTGCCTTCCCTCCAAAATTTTGACGCCATCCCTCTAGAACTTTGCCGCCATCCCTCAAAAACTTTGCCGCCGTCCCTCAAGAACATGGAACATTGTCGCCGTCCCTCTAAAACTTAGCTGCCTTCCAGAACATGGGACGTTGTCACCGTCCTTCCAGAACTTTGTTGTCGTCCCTCCAGAACATGGGACGTTACCGCCGTCCCTCCAAAACTTGGGACGTTGTCACTGTCTTTCTAGAACTTTGCCGACGTTTCCCTAGAACTTTGCCGTCGTCCCTACAGAACTTGGGACATTGCCACCGTCACTCCAAAACTTTGGACGCTGCTGCCGTCCCTCCAAAATTTTGTCGCCATCCCTCTAGAAGTTTGCCGCTATCCCTCAAAAACATTGCCTCCGTCCCTCCGGAACTTGGAAGGTTGCCACCGTCCCTCCAGAACATTGCCACCATCCCTCCAGAACATGGGACGTTGCTGCCATCCCATTAGAACAAGGGACGTTGCCGCCGTCCCTTTAAAACATGGGTGGTTGACGACGTCACTTCAGAACTTTGGACGTTGCCACCGTCCCTCCAGAACTTAGGACGTTGCCGCCGTCCCCCCAGAACTTGGGACGTTGTCGACATCCCTTCAGAACTTGGGACGTTGCTACCGACCTCAAGAACTTCGCCGCCATCCCACTAGAACTTTGCCATCGTCCCTCCATAACTTGGGACATTGTCGCTGTCCCTCTAAAACTTGGGACGTTGCCACCATCCCTCCAGAACTTGGGACATTGATGTTGTTAATCCAGAACATGGAACGTTGTCGTCGTCCCTACTAGAATATTGCCACCGTCCCTCTAGAACTTGGGACGTTGCCGCCGTCCCACTAAAACTTGGGACTTTACCGACGTCCCTCATGAAATTGGGACATTATCGTCCCTCCGGAACTTTACCGCCTTCCAAAACTTGGGACGTTACCGACATCCCTCCAGAACTTAGGACGTTGCTGTCGTCCCTTAAGAACTAAGCCACCATCCCTCTAGAACTTTAGACGTTGCCGCCGTCCTTTAAGAACTTTGTCGCCGTCCTTTCAGAACTTTGCTATCGTCCCTCCAGAACTATGCCACCGTCACTCTAGAACTTGAGACGTTGTCGCCATACCTCTAGAACTTTGCCGCCGTCCTTTCAGAACTTTGCTGTCGTCCCTCCAGAACTTGGGACGTTGTCGCCATCCTCGAAGAACTTTGCGCCCGCCCTCGTGATAACTTGAGATGTTGCTTTGATCCTTCTCAAGATCTTGCCGGCGTTCTCAGAACTTTCGCGGCCGCTCCCTCCAGAACTTGGGACATTGCCGCCGTCCCTCCAGAACATTGGACGTTGCTGCCTTCCCTCCAAAATTTCGCCGCCATCCGTCTAGAACTTAACCGCCATCCCTCAAAAACTTTGCCACCGTCCCTCCAGCACATGGAACGTTGCCGCCGTCCCTATAGAACTTTGCCACCTTCCAGAACTTGGGACGTTGCCGCCATCCTTCCAGAACATTGCTGTCGTCCCTCCAGAACTTAGGACATTGCCGCCGTCCTTCAAGAACTTTGCCAACGTTCCTCTATAACATTGCCAACGTTCCTCTATAACTTTGCCGCCGCCCCTACAGAACATGGGACATTGCCGTCGTCCCTCTAAAACATTGTCGTCATCCCTCCAAAACTTTGCCGTCATCCCTCCAAAACTTTGCCGTCATCCCTCCAGAACTTGGGACGTTGCCGTCGTCCCTCTAGAACATTGCCACCGTCCATCCAGAACATGGGACGTTGCTACCGTCCCATTAGAACTTGGGACGTTGCCTCCTACACTCCAGAACTTGGGACATTGCCGACGTCCCTCCAGAACTTGGGACATTGCCGCCGTCCCCCAAAACTTGGGACGTTACCGTCATCCCTCCAGAACATTGCCACCATCCTTATAGAACATAGGACATTGCCAACGTCCGTCTAAATCTTGGGACGTTACTGACGTCCATCCAAAACTTGGGACGTTGCCGGCGTCCCTCCAGAACTTGGGACGTTGCCGCCGTCCCTCCAGAACTTGGGACGTTGCTGCCTTCCTCAAGAACTTTGCCGCTAACCCTCTAGAATTTTGCCTTTGTCCCTCCATAATTTGAGACGTCGTTGCTGTCCCTCTAAAACTTAGGATGTTGATGTCGTTCATCCAGAACATGGAACGTTGTTGTCGTACCTCTAGAATATTGCCATCGTCCCACCAGAACATGGGACATTGCCACCGTCCCCCAAAAACTTGGGATTTACCGACGTCCCTCGTGAAATTAGGACATTGTCGTCCCTCCAGAACTTTGCTGCCGTCCAAACCTTGGGACGTTACCGACGTCCCTCCAGAACTTGGGACGTTGTCGCCGTCCCTGCAGAACTATGCCACCGTCCCTCTAGAACTTGAGACGTTGCCGCCATCCCTCTAGAGCTTTGTCGCCGTCCTATCAGAACTTTGCTGTCGTCCCTCCACAACTTGGGACGTTGCCGCCATCCTTCAAGAACTTTGCCTCCGCCCCTCCAAAACTTGAGATGTTGCCGCCATCCTTCTAGAACTTTGTCGACGTTCCTCTATAACTTTGCCGCAGCCCCTCCAGAACTTGGAACATTGCCGCCATCCCTCTAGAACTTTGGACGTTGCTACCTTCCCTCAAAAATTTCCCCGCCATCCCTCTAGAACTTTGCCGCCATCCCTGCAGAACTTGGAACGTTGTCGCCGTCCCTCCAAAACATTACCACCGTGCCTCCAGAATATGGGACACTGCCGTCGTCCATATAAAACTTAGACGTTGCCACCGTCCCTTTAAATCTTGGGAGGTTGCCGTCGTCCCTCCAGAACTTGGGACGTTGCCACCGTCCCTCCAGAACTTGGAACGTTACCACCGTCCCCCCAGAACTTAGGAAGTTGCCGTCGTCCCTCCAGAACATTACCACCATTACTCTAGAACATAAGACATTGGCGTCGTGCCTCTAAAACTTGGGACTTTACCGAAATCAATCCTGAACATGGGACGTTGCCGCCGTCCCTCCAGAACTTGGGACGTTGCCGTCGTCCCTCCAGAACTTGGGACATTGCCGCCGTCCTCCACAACTTCGTCGTCGTCCCTCTAGAACTTTGCCGCCGTCCGTCCATAACTTGGTACATTGTCGCCGTCCCTCTAAAACTTGGGATGTAGCCGCCGTCCCTCCAGAACTTAGGTAGTTGCTGCCATTCCTCCAGAACTTGGGACGTTACCACCGTCCCTCTAAAACTTCAGACGTTACCGACGCCCCTCATGAAATTGGGACGTTGCCGTCCCTCTAGACTTTTGCCGCCATCCAAACTTGGGACGTTACCGACATCCCTCCAGAACATGGAACGTTGCCGCCGTCCCTCTTTAACTTTGCCGCCGTCCTTCCAGAACTTTGCCGCTGTCCTTCCAGAACTTGGGACATTGCCTCCATCCCCACCATCCCTCCAGAACTTGGGACATTACCTCCGTCCCTCCAAAACTTTGTCGCCGTCCCACTAAAACTTTGTTGCCGTCCATCCATAATTTTTTTACGTTGCCACTGTCCCTCCAAGTTAGAACCTGAGACATTGCCGCCGTCCCTCTAGAACTTTGTCGGCGTCCAAAACATGGGACTTTGCCGCCGTCCCTCCAGAACTTGAGACGTTGCGCGCCATCGATCCGAACTTTCACCGCCGAATCCCTCGAACTTTGCCGCCGTCCCTCTGAAATTATCGCCCGCCCTCTGAGAACTTTGCCGCCATCCCTCCAGAACTTTTCCGCCATCCCTCCAGAACTTTGTTGCCGTCCCTCCAGAACTTTGCCGCCGTCCCTACAGAACTTTGCCGTCGTCCCTTCAGAACTTTGCCGCCGTCCCTCCAGAACTTAGTAGGTTACCGCCACCCCTCCAGAACTTGGGACATTTTTGCCGTCCCTCCAGAACTTTACCGCCGTCCCCTCGAATTGGGATGTTCTTGCATTTGTTCTTATAGAATTTGTCGTCCCTCCCTTAAAACTTTGTCCCTCCGAACTTACGGACGTTCTTGCCATCCCTCGAACATCATCCGTAGTCCTATAGAACATTGCCGCCGTCCTTCCAAAACTTGGGACATTATCGTCGCTGTCCCTCCAAACCATGGGACGGTGTAGTTGTAGTCCAAAACTTTCCCCGCCGTCCCTCAAGAACTTAGGACGTTGCCGCCATCCCTCCAGAACTTTAGACGTTGCCGCCATCCCTACAAAACTTTGCCTCCGTCCCTCCAGAACTTGGGACGTTGCCATCTTCCCTCCAGAATATTGTCACAGTCCATCCAGAATTTGGGACGTTGCCACCATCCCTCTAGAACTTTGTCGTCGTCCGTCTAGAACTTGAGATGTTCCGCCGTCCCACATAAACTTAGGATGTACCCCCGTACAGAACTTGGGACATTGCCGCCATCCTTCCAGAACTTTGTCGCCGTCCGTCCAGAACTTGGGACGTTATCGCCGTCCTTCAAGAACTTTGCCGCCATCCCTCTAGAACTTTACCAAAGTCCCTCCAGAACTTTGCCGCCGTCCCTCCAAAACCTGGAACGTTGCCACCGTCACTCAGAACATTGGACATTACCGCTATCCCTCTAGAACGTCGCCACCATCCCTCCAGAACTTTGCCGCCGTTCCTCCAGAACTTGGGATGTTGCCGCCATTCCTCCAAAACTGTGCCACCGTCCCTCTAGAGCTTGGGACATTGCCATCGTCCCTCCAAATCATTACCACCGTCCCTCCAGAACTTAGAACGTTGTCGTCGTCCCCCTAGAATATTGCCACCGTCCATCTAGAACTTGGGACATTGCAGTCGTCCCTCTAAGACTTGGGACGTTACCGACGTCTCTCATGAAATTGGGACGTTACCATCCCTCCAGAACTTTGCCACCGTCCAAAACTTGGGATGTTACCAACGTCCCTCCAGAACATGGGATATTGCGGGCGTCCCTCTAGAACTTTGCTGTCTTCCTTCCAGAACTTTGCCGCCGTCCTTCCAGAACTTGGGACATTGCCTACGTCGCCGCCTTTACTTCAGAAGTTAGGACGTTACCTCCGTCCCTCTAGAACTTTGCCACCGTCCCTCTAGAACTTTGTCTCCGTCACTCCATAACTTGGGGCGTTGTCTCCATCCCTCCAGAACTTTTCCGCCGTCCATCTAGAACTTTGTCGCCGTCCCACCAGAATTTGGGATGTTGCCACTGTCCCTCCTGAACTTTGCCACGGTCTCGTTAGAACCTGATATGTTGCCGCCGTCCCTCTAGAACTTGACAGCCATCCAAAACTTAGGACGTTTCCACCGTCCTTCAAGTACTTTGCCGCCGTCCCTCCAGAACTTGGGACGTTGCCGACATCCCTCCAGAACTTTACCGCCGTCCCTCAAGAACATTTTAGCCGTCCCTCCAGAACATTGCCGCCATCCCTACAGAACTTTGTAGCCATCCCTCCAGAACTTAGGACGTTCCCGCCATCCCTCCAGAACTTAGGACGTTGTTGCCGTCCCTTCAGAACTTGGGACGTTGCCGCCGTTCCTCCAGAACTTCACCACCGTCCCTCTAGAACCTTGTCGTTGTCCCTCCAAAACTTGGGACGTTGTTGTCGTCCATCAAAAAATTTCCGCCGTCCCTCAAAAACATGGGACAATGCCGCCGTCCCTCCAGAACTTGGGACATTGCCGCCGTCCTTCAAGAACATTGTCGCCATCCCTCCAGAACTTGGGACGTTGCCGCCGTCACTCTAGAACTTTATCGACGTCCCTCCAGAACTTTACCGCCTTCCCTCCAAAACTTTGGAGGTTGTCGCCGTCCCTCCAGAACTTTGGACGTTGCTGCCATCCCTCCAGAACTTTGCCTCCGTCCCTCCAGAACTTGGGACGTTGCCACTGTACCTCTAGAACTTTGTCACCATCCCTCCATTATTTGGGACTTTGCCACCATCCCTCTAGAACTTTGCCACCGTCCGTCTAGAACTTGAGATGTTTCCATTGTCCCTCCTGAACTTGGGACGTACCAGCCATCCCTCTAGAACTTTTCCGCCATATTGAACTTGGGACGTTACTGCCATCCTTCCAGAACTTTATCGCCGTCCCTCCAGAACTTGGGACGTTGTTGCCGTCCTTCAAGAAATTTGACGCCATCCCTCCATAACATGGGACGTTGCGGCCGTTCCTCTAGAACTTTGTCGACGTCCCTCCAGAACTTTGTCGCCATCCCTCCAAAACATAGAACTTTACCACTGTCACACCAAAACATTGGGCATTACCGCCATCCGTCTATAACTTCGCCACAATCCCTCTAGAACTTTGCCGCCGTCCCTCCAAAACTTGGGACGTTGCCGCCGTTCGTCCAAAACTGCACCACCGTCCCTCCAGAGCTTAGGACGTTGCCATCATCCCTCCAAAACATTATCGCCACCCCTCCAGAACTTGGGACGTTGCCGTCGTCCCTCCAGAACTTTATCGTCGTCCCTACAGAACTTTACCGCAATCCCTCCAGAATTTTGCCGCCATCCCTCCAGAACTTTGTCGTCGTCCCTCTAGAACATTGTCGCCGTCTCTCTAGAACTTGGGACGTTGCCGCCATCCCTCCAAAACATTTCCACCGTCACTCTAGAAGTTGGAACATTGACATCATCCCTCAAGAACATTGTCGATGTCCCTCCAGAACTTTGCTGTCATCCCTCCAGAACTTGGGACATTGCCACTGTCTCTCCAGATGTTTGCCGCCATCACTCCATAACTTCTGACGTTGCCGCCGTCTCTCCAGAACTTTGTCCCCATCCCACCAGAACTTGGGACATTCCCGCCGTCCTTCCAAAACTTTGTCATTGTCCCTCCAAAACATGGGATGTTACCGATGTCCCTCAAGAACATTGTCACCGTCCTTCTAGAATTTTGGACGTTGCCACCATTTCTTTAGAACTTTGCCACCGTCCCTCTAGAACCTGAGACGTTGCCGCCGTCCCTCTAGAACTTTGCCGCTGTCCAGAACTTTGAACGTTGCCGTTGCCCTCCAAGAACTTTGCCGCCGTCCCTCCAGAACATAGGTCGTTGCCACCACCCATGTCGTTGTCCCTCCAAAACTTGGGACATTGCCGTCGCCGTCCCTCCAACACTTGGGACGTTGCCATCGTCCCTCCAAAAATTTTTGTCGTCCCTCAAAAACATGGGACAATGCTGCCGTCCCTCCAGAACTAGGGACGTTGCCGCCGTCCTTCAAGAACATTGCCGCCATCCCTCCAGAACTTGGGACGTTGCCGCCATCCCTCTAGAACTTTGTCGACATCCCTCCAGAACTTTACCGCCGTCCCTCCAAAACTTGGGACGTTGCCGCCGTCCCTTCAGAACTTTGGACGTTGCCGCCGTCCCGTCAGAACTTTGGACATTGCCGCCATCCCTATAGAACTTTGCCTCCGTCCCTCCAGAACTTGGGACGTTGCCACTATCTCTCCAGAACTTTGTCGATGTCCCTCCAAAACATTGCCACCGTCCCTCTAGAACATAGGACATTGTCGTTGACCCTCTCAAACTTGGGACGTTACTGACGTCCATCCAGAACTTGGGACGTTGCCGCCGTCCCGGCCTTCCCTCCAGAACTTGGGAACGTTGTCCCCGCCATCCCTTTAGAACTTGTGACGTTGCCACCGTCCTTCATAACTTTGTCGCAGTCCCTCTAGAAATTTGCTGCTGTCCCTCCATAACTTGGGACGTTGTCGCCATCCCTCTAAAACTTGGTACGTTGCCGCCGTCCCTCCAGAACTTGGGACGTTGTTGCCGTTTCTCCAGAACTTGCAACGTTGTCTTTGTCCCTCTAGAATATTACCACCGTGCCTCCAGAACTTGGGACGTTGCCGCCGCCCCTCTAAAACTTGGGACATTACCGACGTCCCTCATGAAATTGGGACGTTGCCTTCATTCCGTCCCCGCAATCCCACTAGAACTTGGGATGTTATCACCGTCCTCCAGAACTTCTCTGCCATCCCTCTAGAACTTTGCCGTCGTACCTCCATAACATGGGATGTTATCGCCGTCCCTGTAAAACTTAGGACGTTGCCGCCGTCCCTCCAGAACTTGGGACGTTGCCGCTGTCCCCGCCGTCCCTCTAGAACTTGGGACGTTGCCACCGTCCTCCATAACTTCGCTGCCATCCCTCTAGAACTTTGCCGTCGTCCCTCCAGAATATTGCCACCGTCCTCCAGAACTTGGGACAATACCGCCGTCCCTCTACAACTTTGGACGTTACCGATGTCCCTCATGAAATTGGGACGTTGCTGTCCCTCCAGAACTTTGTCGCCGTCCAAAACATGGGACGTTACTGACTTCCCTCTAGAACTTGGGACGTTGCCGCTATCCCTCCAGAACTTGGGACGTTACCTCCATCCCTCCAGAACTTTGCCGCCGTCCCTCTAGAACTTTGCCACCGTCACTCCATAACTTGGGACATTGCTGCTATCACTCCAGAACTTTGCCGCCGTCTATCTAGAACTTTGTAGCCGTCCCTCCAGAATTTGGGACGTTGACAGTCCCTACTGAATTTGCCACCGTCTCGTTAGAACCTGAGACTTTGCCGCCATCCCTGTAGAACTTTGTCATCGTCCAAAACATGGGACGTTGCCGCCATCCTTAAAGAACTTTGCCGCCATCCCTCCAGAACTTGGGACGTAGCCACCGTCCCTCCAAAACTTTGCCGCCGTCTCTACTGAACTTGAGACGTTTTCGCCGTCCCTTCAAAACTTAAGATGTTGCCGCCGTCCCTCTAGAAATTGGGACATTGCCGGCGTCCCTCAAGAACTTTGCTGCCGCCCCTCCTTGAACTTAAGAGGTTGCCGCCTTCTCTCCAAAATTTAAGACGTTGCCACCGTTCTTCAAGAACTTTGCCGCCATCCCTCCAAAACATGGGACGTTGCCACCATCCCTCTAGAACTTGAGATGTTGGCACCGTCCCTCTAGAACTTTGCCGCCTTCCAAAACTTGGGACGTTGTCGCCGTCCTTCCAAAACTTTGCTGCCAACCCTCCAGAACATGGGACGTTTCCACCATCATTCAAGAACTTTGCGGCCATCCCTCCAAAACTTGGGATGTTGCCGTTGTCCTTCTAGAACTTTGCCGCTGCCCCTATAGAACATGGGAAATTACCACCGTCACTCCAGAACTTTGGATGTTACTTCCGTCCCTCTAAAATTTCGCCGCCATCCCTCTAGAACTTAGCTGCCATCCCTCAAAAACTATGTCGCCGTCCCTCCAGAACTTGGAACATTGCCGCCGTCCCTCCAGAACATTTCCACCATCCCTCGAGATTAGGGGACATTGCTACCGTTCCTTTAAAACTTGGGAAGTTGCCACCATCCCTCCAGAACATGGGATGTTGCCGCCGTCCCCCCCTGTACTTAGGACGTTGCCATCGTCCCTCCAGAACATTACCACCGTCCCTATTGAACATAAGACATTGTTGTCGTCCCTCTAAAACTTGGGATGTACTGACGTCCATCTAGAACTTCGGACATTGCCGCCGTCCCTCTAGAACTTATCCGCCGTCCAAAACTTGGGAAGTTGTCGCCATCCCTCTATAACGTTGCCGTTGTTCCTCCAAAACATTACCACCGTCCCTCTAGAACTTGGGACGTTGCCACCGTTCGTCTAGAACTTGGGATGTTGTCGCCGTCCTTCCAGAACTTTGCCGCGGTCCCTACAAAACTTGGGACATTGCTACAGTCCCTCCAGAACTTTGCCACCATCCCTCCAGACTTGGGACGTTGCCACCGTCCTTCCAGCATTATGTTGCCTCCCCTTCAGAACTTGGGACGTTGCCGCCTTCCCTTAAGAACTTTGCCGCCGTCCCTCCAAAACTTTGCCGTGGTCGCTCCAAAACTTTGCCACCATCCCTCCAGAACATTGCCGCCATCCCTCCTAAACTTTGCCGTCATCCCTCTAGAACTTTGTCGCCATCCCTCTATAACATGGGACGTTGCCGCTGTCCCTCCAAAACTTTTCCGCCGTCACTCTAGAAATTAGAACGTTGACATCGTCACTCAAGAACATTGCCGATGTCCCTCCAGAACTTTTCCATCTTCCCTCCAGAACTTGGGACACTGCCACCGTCCCTCCAGAAGTTTGCCACCATCACTCCATAACCTCAGACGTTGCCGCCGTCTCTCCAGAAATTTGTCGCCATCCCTCCAGAACTTGTGACGTTTCCCACCGTCTGTCTAGTACTCTACCGCCGTCCTTCCAGAACTGTGCCGCTGTCCTTCCAAAACTTTGCCGCCGTCCCTCCAGAACTTTGTCACCGTCCCTCCAAAATTTGGGACGTTGCCACCTATTCTCTATAACTTTGCCACCGTCCCTCTTAAACTTTGCCGCATTCCAAAACTTGGGACGTTGTCGCCGTCCTTCCAAAACTTTGCTGCCAACCCTCCAGAACATGGGACGTTTCCGCCATCCTTCAAGAACTTTGCCGCCGTCCCTCCAAAACTTGGGACGTTGCCGTTGTCCTTCTAGAACTTTGCCACTGCCCCTATAGAACATGGGAAATTACCACCGTCACTCCAGAACTTTGGATGTTACTGCCGTCCCACTAAAATTTTGCCGCCATCCCTCTAGAACTTAGCTGCCATCCCTCAAAAACTTTGTCGCCGTCCCTCCAGAACTTGGAACATTGCCGCCGTCCCTCCAGAACATTTCCACCATCCCTCGAGATTAAGGGACGTTGCTACCGTTCCTTTAAAACTTGGGAGGTTGCCACCGTCCCTCCAGAACATGGGACGTTGCCACCGTCCCACCAGAACTTGGGACGTTACCGCCGTCCCCCCCAGTACTTGGGAAGTTGCCATCGTCCCTCCAGAACATTGCCACCGTCCCTCTAGAACATAAGATATTGTCGACGTCCCTCTAAAACTTGGGATGTACTGACGTCCATCTAGAACATGGGACGTTGCCGCCGTCCCTCTAGAACTTTGTCGCCGTCCAAAACTTGGGACGTTGTCACCGTCCCTCTAGAACTTGGGACGTTGCCGCCGTTAGTCTAGAACTTGGGATGTTGTCGCCGTCCTTCCAAAACTTTGCCGCCGTCCCTACAAAACTTGGGACGTTGCTACACTCCCTCCAGAACTTTGCCGCCATCCCTCCAGACTTGGGACGTTGCCACCGTCCTTCCAGCACTATGTCGCCACCCCTTCAGAACTTGGGACGTTGCCGCCTTCCCTTAAGAACTTTGCCGCCGTCCCTCCAAAACTTTGTCGTGGTCGCTACAGAACTTTACCACCATCCCTCCAGAACTTTGCCGCCATCCCTCCTGGACTTTGTCGTCCCTCTATAACTTGGGACTTTGCCGCCGTCCCTCCAAAACTTTTCTGCCGTCACTCTAGAAATTAGAACGTTGACATCGTCCCTCAAGAACATTGCCGATGTTCCTCCAGAACTTGGGACATTGCTACCGTCCCTCCAGAAGTTTGCCGCCATCACTCCATAATCTCAGACGTTGCCGCCTTCTCTCCAGAAATTTGTTGCCGTCCCTCCAAAACTTGGGGCATTCCCGTCCTTCCAGAACTGCGTCGCCGTCCATCCAGAACTGCGCCGCCATCCTTCCAAAACCTTGGCGCAGTCCCTCCAAAACTTTGCCGTCATCCCTCCAAAACTTGGAATGTTACCGCCATCCCTCAAGAACTTTGTCACCGTCCCTCCAGAATTTGGGACATTGCCACCTATTCTCTAGAACTTTGCCACCGTCCCTCTAGAACTTGAGAGGTTACCGCCGTCCCTCTAGAACTTTGCCGGCGTCCAGAACTTGGGATGTTGCTACCGTCCTTCCAGAACTTTGCAGCCGTCCCTCCAAAACTTGGGACGTTGCTGCCGTCCTTGAACTTTGTCGTCGTCCCTCCAGAACTTGGGACGTTGCCGCCGTCCCTCCAGAACATGGGACGTTGCTGTCGTCCCTTTAAAACTTGGGACGTTGCTACCGTCCCACCAGAACTTGGGACGTTGCCGCCGTCCCCATAGAACTTGGGACTTTGCCATCGTCCCTCCAGAATATTGCCACCGTCCCTCTAGAACATAGGATATTACCGTCGTCCCTCTCAAACTTGGGACATTACTGACGTCCATCCAGAACATGGGACGTTGCCACCTTCCCCGCCGTCCCTCCAGAACTTGGGACGTTGTCGCCATCCCTGCTGTCCCTCTAGAACTTGGGACGTTGCGACCATCTTACAGAACTTTGCCGCCATCCATCTAGAACTTTTCCAATGTCCCTCGATAACTTGGGACATTTTCACCATCCCTCTAAAACTTGGGACGTTGCCGCCATCCCTCCAGAACTTAGGACGTTGCTGCCGTTTCTCAAGAACTTGGAACATTGCCATCGTCCTTCCACAATATTGCCACCGTCCCTCCAGAACTTGGCACTTTGCCGCCTTCTCTCTAAAACATGGGACGTTACCGATGTCCCTCATGAAATGGGGACGTTGCCATCCCTCCAGAACTTTGCCGCCATCCAGAACTTTGGACGTTTCCACCATCCCTCCAGAACTTTGCCGCCGTCCCTCCAGAACTTGGGACATTGCCTCCGTCCCCGCCATCCATCCTGAACTTGGGACGTTACCTCCATCCCTCCAGAACTTTGCTGTCATCCCCCTAGAACTTTGCCGCCTTCAGTCCATAACTTGGGACGCTGCCTCCATCCCTCCAGAAATTGGGACGTTACCTCCGTCCCTCAAGAACTTTGTCGCCGTCCCTCTAAAACTTTCCGCCATCACTCCAGAACTTGGGACGTTCCCACCGTCCCTCCAAAACATGGGATGTTACCGCCGTCCCTCCAGAACTTTGTCACCCTCCCTCCAGAATTTAGGACGTTTCCACCATCCCCCTAGAACTTTCCCACCGTCCCTCTAGAACTTGAGACGTTGTCGCCGTCCCTCTAGAATTTTGTCGCCGTCCATCCAGAACTTTGCTTCCGTCCCTCAAGAACTTGGGATGTTGCCGTCGTTCTTGAAGAACTTTGTCAACGCCTCTCCAGAACTTGGGACGTTGCCGCCATCCTTCTAGAACTTTGTCAACATTCCTCAAGAACTTTGTCACCGCCCCTCCAGAACATGGGACATTGCCGCCGTCCCTCCAGAACTTTGGAAGTTGCTGTCGTTCCTCTAAAATTTCGCCACCATCCATCTAGAACTCTACCGCAATCCCTCAAAAACTTTGCCATCGTCCCTCCAGAAATTGGAACATTGCCGCCGTAACTACAGAATATTGCCACCATCCCTCCAGAACATTGGACGTTGATGTCGTCTCTCTAGAACTTGGGACGTTGCTACCGTCCCTTTAAAACTTGGGAGGTTGTTGTCGTCCCCCCAGAACTTGGGACGTTACCGCCGTCCCCCCAGAACTTGGGACATTGCCATCGTCCCTCCAGAAGTTGGGATGTTGTTGCCGTCCCCGCCGTCCCTCTAGAACTTGGGACGTTGCCACCGTCCTCCAGAACATCGCCGCCGACCCTCCATAACATTGGACATAGTCGCCGTCCCTCTAAAACTTGGTACGTTGTTGTTGTCCCTCCAGAACTTGGGATGTTGTTGCCGTTCCTCCAAAACTTGGAACGTTGTCGTCGTCCCTCCAGAATATTACCACCATCCCTTTAAAACTTTGGACGTTACCGACGTCCCTCATGAAATTGCCGCCGTCCAAAACTTGGAACGTTGTCGTTGTCCCTCCAGAACTTTGCCGCCGTCCAAAACTTGGGACATTACTAATGTCCCTCCAGAACATGGGACGTTGCCGTCGTCCCTCCAAAACTTGGGACATTGCCTCCGTCCCCGCCATCCCTCCAGAACTTGGGATGTTACCTCCGTCCCTCCAGAACTTTGCCACCGTCCCTCTAAAACTTTGACGCCGTCACTCCATAACTTGGGACGTTGCCGCTATCACTCAAGAACTTTGTCGCCGTCCCTCAAGAATTTGGGACGTTGACAGTTCCTACTGAACTTTGCCACCATCTCGTTTAGAACCTGAGACGTTTCCGCCATCCCTCTAGAACATGGGACATTGCCGCCGTCCATCAAGAACTTTACCGTCTCTACAGAACTTGAGATATTTCTGCCGTCCCTCCAGAACGTTGCCGCCGTCTCTCCTAGATTTGGGACGTTGCCGACATCCCTAAGAACTTTTCTGCCGCCCCTCCTAGAACTTAAGACGTTGCAGCCGTCTCTCCAGAATTTAAGATGTTGTCGCTGTCCTTCAAGAACTTTGCCACCATCCCTCCAGAACTTGGGACGTTGCCACCATCCCTCTAGAACTATGCCACCATCCCTCTAGAACTTGAGACGTTGCCGCCGTCCCTCTAGAACTTTGCCTGCTTCCAGAAATTTGGACGTTGCTACCGTCCTTCCAGAACTTTGCTGCCAACCCTCCAGAACTTGGGACGTTGCCGCCATCCTTCAAGAACTTTGCCGATGTCCCTCCAAAACATGGGATGTTGCCGCTGTCCTTCTAGAACTTTGTCGACATTCCTCTAGAACTTTGTCGGCCCCTATAGAACATGGGACATTACCGCTGTCACTCCAGAACTTTGGACGTTGCTGTCGTCCCTCTAAAATTTTGCCGCCATCCCTCTAGAACTTAGCGTCCATCCCTCAAAAACTTTGCCAACGTCCCTCTAAAACTTGGAACGTTGCCGCCGTCCCTCCAGAACATTGCCATCGTCCCTCCAGAACTTGGGACATTGCCTCCGTCCCACCAGAACTTGGGACGTTGCATCCGCTCCCCCTGTAGTTGGGATATTGCCATCGTCCCTCCAGAACATTGCCACCATCCCTCTAGAACATAGGACATTGCCGACAACCCTCTAAAACTTGGGACGTTACTGACGTCCATCCAGAACTCGGGATGTTGCCGCCGTCCCTCCAGAATATTGCCACCGTCCCTCCAGAACATGGGACGTTGCTGCCGTCCCTCTAAAACTTGGGACGTTGCTGTCATTCCTCCAGAACTTGGAACATTGCCACTGTCCCTCCAGAACTTGGAACGTTGCCGCCGTCCTTCCAGAACATTGCCACTGTCCCTCCAGAACATTGGACGTTGCTGTCGTACCTCTAGAACTTTAGACGTTGCTGAACTTGGAACATTTTCATCGTCCCTCTAGAATATTGCCACCGTCCCTCCAAAAGTTGGGACGTTGCCGTCGTTCCTCTAAAACTTGGGATGTTACCTATTGGGGTCCCAACATTACCGACGTGCCTCATGAAATTAGCCGCCCCTCCAGAATTTGTCATCGTCCAAAACATGGGATGTTATCGACGTCCCTCAAGAACTTGGGACGTTGCCACCATCCCTCCAGAACTTTGCCGCTGTCCCTCAAGAACTTAGGACATTGCCTCTGTCCCCGCCATCCCTCCAGAACATGGGACGTTACCTCCGTCCCTCCATAACTTTGCCGTCGTCCCTCTAGAACTTTGCCACCGTCACTCCATAACTTGGGACATTGCTGTCATCCCTCCAGAACTTTGCCGCTGTCCCTCTAGAACTTTGTCGCCTTCCCTCCAGAATTTGGGACGTTGAAATTGTCCCTCCTAAACTTTGCCACTATCTCGTTAGAACCTGAGACATTGCCGCTGTCCCTCTAGAACTTTCCCGCCGTCCAAAACTTGGGACTTGCCGCCGTCCTTCAAGAACTTTGCCGCCGTCCCTCCAGAACTTTGCCGCCGTCCCTAAAGAACTTGAGATGTTGCCGCCGTCCCTCCAAAACTTAAGACGTTGCTGCCGTCTTTCCAGAACTTGGGATGTTGTCGACATCCCTCCAGAACTTTGCTGCCGCCCCTCCTAGAACTTAAGATGCTGCCGCCATATCTCCAGAACTTAAGACGTTGCTGCCGTCCTTCAAGAACTTTGTCGTCATCCCTCCAGAATTTGGGACTTTGCCACCATCCCTCTAGAACTATGCCACCGTCCCTCTAGAACTTGTGACGTTGTCGCCGTCCCTCTAGAACTTTGCCGCCTTCCAAAAAATTTGTTGTCGTCCCTCTAGAACTTGGGATGTTGCTGCCCTCCTTCAAGAACTTTTCGGCCGTCCCTCCAAAACTTGGGACGTTGTCGCTGTCCTTCTAGAACTTTGCCGATGTTGCTCTAGAACTTTGCCGCCGCCCCTATAGAACTTGGGACATTGCCGCCGTCACTCCAGAACTTTGGACGTTGCTGTCGTCCCTCCAAAATTTTGCTGCCATCCCTCTAGAACTATGTCGCCATCCATCAAAAACTTTGTCGCCGTCCCACCAGAACTTATAACGTTGCCACTGTCCCTCCAGAACATTGCCACCATCCCTCCAGAACATGGGACATTGCTGCCGTCTCTCAGGAACTTGGAACGTTGTCGCCATCCCTTTAAAACTTAGGATGTTGCCTCCGTCCCTCCAGAACTTGGGACGTTGCCGCCGTCACTCCAGAACATAGGATGTTGCCACCGAACCCCCAGAACTTGGGACGTTGTCGTCGTCCCTGCCACCATCCCTATAGAACATAGGACATTGCCGTCGTCCCTCTAAAACATGGGACGTTATCGACTTCCATCCAGAACTTGGGACGTTGCCGGCATCCCTCGAGAACTTGGGACATTGTCGCCGTCCCCGCCGTCCCTCCAGAACTTGGGACGTTGCCGCCGTCCTCCAGAACTTTGCCGTCGTCCCTCTATAACTTGGAACGTTGTCGTTGTCCCTCTAAAACTTGGGATGTTTTCGCCATCCCTCCTGAACTTGGGACGTTGATGCCATTCATCTAGAACATGAAACGTTATCGTCGTCCCTCCAGAATATTGCCACCGTCCCTCCAGAACATGGGACGTTGCCATCGTCCCTCAAAAATTTAGGACGTTACCGATGTCCCTCATGAAATTGGGACATTTCCGTTCCTCCAAAAATTTGCCGCCGTCCAAAACTTGGGATGTTATCGACGTCCCTCCAGAACATGGGACATTGCCACCCTCCCTCCAGAACTATGCCACCGTCCCTCTAGAACTTGAGACATTGTTGCCGTCCATCAAAACTTTGCCGCCGTCCTTTCAGAACTTTGTTGTCGTCCCTCCAGAACTTGGGACGTTGCCACCATCCTTCAAGAACTTTGTCGCCGTCCCTCCAGAATTTGAGACGTTGTCGCCGTCCATCTAGAACTTTGTCGACGTTCCTCAAGAACTTTGCCACCGCCTCTCCAGAACTTGGGACATTGCCGCCGTCCCTCCAGAACATTGGACATTGCTGCCTTCCCTCCAAAATTTCACCGCCATCCCTCTAGAACTTTGCCGCCATCCCTCAATAACTATCCCGCTGTCCCTCTAGAACTTGGAACGTTGCCACCATCCCTCCAAAACATTGCCACCGTCCCTCAAGAACATAGGACGTTGCCGCCATCCCTCCAGAACTTGGGACGTTGCCGCCATCCCTCCAAAACTTGGGACGTTGCCGCCGTCCCTCCAGAACTTTGGACGTTGCCGCCATCCCTCCAGAACTTTGCCTCCGTCCCTCCAGAACTTGGGACTTTGCCACCGTCCCTCCAAAACTTGAGACGTTGCCACCGTCCCTCCAGAACTTTGTCACCATCCCTCCAGATTTTGGTGTTAGTATTAGTGTCCTATACACAATTTATTGTAAGGACGTAATACTCGATGATATTCAGTTTGATTTAATATTATATATATCAGTTAATATTAATGTATGGAAATACACTTGTTTGAATATTATGTTTGATTGTTTGCATCTATTCTTACAAGTGTTCCTATGAGTTATTGTTGTCATTGAGGTTGTGAGAACTCAGATGACTTAAGCATGATTCTCAAATAGCCTCGATCAAGGATCATCAAGAATGGGATATTGATGATGCAATGGAGATTGGTGTGCGATCTGCATCATACTCTTAGAGAGTGTAGTAAGATCTCACTTACTACGAGATACTAGGTATCTCATGATGGATGCACAAATACCTTAGAGGGTATTGGTATACCCATCCGAGAAACCGTTTAATGTATTTCCACTATATGTGTCTATGGGTGTCTCGGTTAGTGGGAGCGATGCGATACTGCTTTGACTTGAGGTCAATACTCACGACATGTGTGGTGTGATGAACTTTGACCATGACCAATGCTTGCACCCTTCCATGGGTAGATACGACTTGGATTGGGTTCATCACGAAGTACATGTGCTTGGTAGTTGAGCCAAGAATAGGATTCATTGCTCAATGTGGATTTAGAGAGAATACTCATCTTCTCATAATAATTGGATCAAAGTCATCGACCGATGCACGTCAACTTAGACTTTGTGGCTAAGTGTGACATAGATGATCAATTAGTGATTAGAGATAAATTGATTAAGTTATTTGAATAGACACTTCATTATGTTCAAGACTTAATCGAGTATTCGCGAATGAAAGGAGGAAATCGTAATAGCCCATGTTTCAGTTACAGGTAGTTGCACTTTTCTCGCAACGTACCTCATATATTGAGAATGTTTGATTTATTGTCTAGGGTTCAATTAAGACCGTTAGTTTGACTAATCACTCGATATATGAGGGCCTATGGGTCACATAACAAGTAGTTCCCTTTTACGGATTATAGTTGGTTGATTAAATGTTAAATTGGATTTAATATTTAATTTATTGAGAATTAAATAATAATAGATTAATTTAGAATTAATTATTATTAATGTTTAATTAAATTAGATTTAATTAAATAGGAATTCCCAATATGGTATATAATTATAGGATTTAATATATATGGAATCAAATCCGTAGAGATTTGATATACATGGAAAATAAATCTATACGATTTAATATATGGAATCAAATCCGTAGAGATTTGATATACATGGGAATTAAATCCGTAGAGATTTTATATGGGAAAATAAATTGTAGAGATTTATTTAAACAAAGATTAGGGATTTTATTTCCCAATCAGGTTAGCTTAAGATTTAAGCTGGGTCTTCCATATATATATGAGCTCTTGGGAATTCACAAACAATGTTAATTCATTATTCTCCATAAGATTTAGAGTTAGAATTTTCCTAGCAAATTCATCTCGGGATTCAACGCTGGCAAATCCGTGCACGTCCGTGATTGGGGATTACGTGGATATCATAGTAGAGAAAACTGTATACAAATTACTCTAAGAATTCTGTTTACGTTTACTCGTATTTAATTATGCAAGTAATTGTTCGTTGTTGGTGAACTGTTTATTTCCGCTGCGCATGTATTACGTGTTTACGTGCCTCTAAATTCCAACATTTGGGACGTTGCCACCATCCCTCTAGAACTTTGCCGCCGTACGTCTTGAACTTGAGATGTTGCCACCGTCCCTCCTGAACTTAGGACGTACCCACCGTCCCTATAGAACATTGTCGCCGTATAGAACATGGGACGTTGCGGCCATCCTTCCAGAACTTTGTTGCCGTCCCTCCAGAACATGGGACGTTGTCGCCGTCCTTCACGAACTTTGCCGCCATCCCTCCAGAACATGGGATGTTGACACCATCCCTCTAGAACTTTGTCGACGTCCCTCCAGAACTTTGCCGCCGTCCCTCCAAAACCTAGAACGTTGCCACCGTCACTCCAGAACTTTGGACATTACCGCCATCCGTTTAGAACTTTGCCACCATCCCTCCAGAACTTTGCCGCCGTCCCTCCAGAACTTGGGACATAGCCGCCGTTCCTCCAAAATTGTGCCACCGTCCCACAGAGCTTGGGACGTTGCTGTCGTCCCTTCAGAACATTACCACAGTCCCTCCAGAACTTGGGACGTTGCCGCCGTTCCTCTAGAAATTGGGACGTTGTAATTAATAATAGATTAATTTGGAATTAATTATTATTGATATTTAATTAAATTAGATTTAATTAAATAAGAATTCCCAATAATTATATTTGGAATATAATTGTAGAATTTAATGTATATGGAAATAAATCGTAGAGATTTTCATATAAGGCATTTAAATATGTAGAGATTTATATTTAGGGAATTAAATTAAAAGTAATTAATTTAATTTAAGATTATGGATTTTATTTCCCTAATTGGGCTAGCTTGGGAAATAATCTAAGCCTCCCTATATATACAACCTATTGGGATTCACAAAAGGTATCACTTTATATTTTTTCCATAAAATCTAGAGTTTGGATTTTCCTAGCAAATCTATCTCGGGATTCAACGCTGACAAATCCGTGCAAATCTGTGATTGGGGATTACGATGATACCGTAGTAGAGAAATCTACACTCGAGTTACTGTAAGATTTCTCGTTATGATTATTATAATCTGTATGCAATTAATTGTTCGTTGTTGGTGAACTTTAATTTCCGCTGCGCATGTGATTACGTGTTTTATGTGCCTCTATTATCCAACAGTGGTATCAGAGCTCAGGCTCTTGTTTTAATTGCATGAATTAAATTGGTTTTATAAAATTAATTTTTTTTTATGAAAACCGTGGGGCACGGCGTTTTGTTGGACAAAAGGAACTGGACCCCTTTGTTTTTCTTATTCGCATCGCTCATCTTCCCAACCCACGACTTAGGGTTTTCTGGGAAAACTTCTCCGCCGCTGCTGGTCTTCCTGGTCTTGTGGGCCTCGGTGATGATGTTTGAGGCGGCGGCCTCGCACAAGCCCACATCTCCCGTCGCACCCATTTTCTCCACCGCCGTGATTTGAGAGCGATTCCTCTAAATTTATCTCTTTTCACGGTGGCGCGTCCTCAAATCATCTCGAATCGCGGTGGTGCGCCACCGATTCATCTCGATTTGAGTCTATAATTCTTGAATCCCTTCGAGACCTGACCCCTGTGTCCGTCCCGATTCGATTCTTAGCGGCGCGCCACCGAAATCGAGACGAATCAGTGGTGGCGCGCCGCCGATTCGACCGTGTCCTTGTTTTGGTTAAGGAAGTTAGACTACTTAACCCCATTCAACTTTGAGTCTTATGGAAGTTGTAAATCTTGTCTTAAGGGCAAAATGACCAACAAGCCCTTTTCTGGGAAAGGAGTTTGTGCCAAAGAAGTTTTAGAGTTGATCCACACAGAAGCCTGTGGACCATTGCCCACTCTAGCTAGGGGTCAGTTTGGATACTTCATTACTTTTACTGGTGATTTCTCAAGATACGGATACGTGTATCTTATGAGACACAAATCTGAATCGTTTGAGAAATTCAAAGAGTTTAAGGCTGAAGTAGAAACACAACTTGGTAAGAGTATCAAGATTCACTGATTATTTGAAGTTACATGGAATCCAGTCACAATGGACTCCTCCCGGAACACCTCAGATGAATGGAGTGTCTGAAAGGAGAAACCGAACCTTGTTAGACATGGTGAGGTCCATGATGAGTTTTTCCTCTCTTCCAACATTCTTATGGGGATACACGCTACAAACCTCAATCTACATTCTAAATAGGATTCCATCCAAGCCAGTTGAGCATACACCATACGAGTTATGGTGTGGCAAGAAATCAACTTTTTCACATATCAAAACATGGGGTTGCCCCGTGATTGTGAAAAAGATGCTCACCGACAAATTGGAATCCAAAGGTGAAAAGGGTTATTTTGTGGGATATCCTAAGGAAACTAAAGGATATTACTTCTATCTACCGGAGAAACAGTCAGTGATTGTTTCTAGGCAGGCTAGATTCCTCGAGGAAGACTACGTCTTCAATGAACAAGGCCGTAAGATGATAGAAGTTGAAGAAATTCAAGAACCACAAAATAACAATGAGACTGATGTCTTGTCAAAGCAACATGACAAAGAATCAGTGGGAGCATTTAGCAGCTCACGTGGTGGAAGTTTATCACTAAGTGATCCTTCTTTCAGCCAGTGGGTGCGTAATTGGAGTTGCATTGCCCGAACAACGAACTCCAAGTAGGCTGAATGAGAACAGCATAGTCCAAACTCCTGCTCGAGAGACATCCGAAAGTGCTTAAAGAGCATCCGGAAGTGTCAGTCTTGATGCCTCCCCGGTCAACGATGAAATCGCTGTACCACAAAAATTTCACTATCAGAATGTGCAGCCTGAACAACCACAACTCCGTAAGTCCACTAGAGTTTGTAATCCGATCACCAGATATTACGGTTTCCTTGTGGAGGAACATGATGACGTGGAGATCCCAGATAAAGATGAACCTAGAACTTACATTGAAGCAACATTAGATGTTGACTCGAAGAAGTGGCATGAAGCCATGAAATCCGAGATGGACTCGATGTACACCAATCAAGTCTGGGACTTGGTTGAGTTGCCAAAAGGGGTCAAACCCATAGGTTGCAAATGGGTCTACAAGCGTAAGACCGATGCAAATGGCAAGGTACAAACCTACAAGGCTAGGTTGGTGGCGAAAGGTTATGGCCAACGCGAAGGCATTAACTATGACGAGACTTTCTCACCAGTTACTAAAATCAAGTCCATTCGAATTTTACTTGCAGTAGCAGCACACCTCGATTACGAGATTTGGCAGATGGATGTCAAAACAACTTTCCTCAATGGAAACATTGATAAGGAAGTGTTTATGACTCAACCGGAAGGTTTCATATCAAAGCCAAAATCCAATCTTGTGTGCAAGCTTAAACGATCCATTTATGGATTGAAGCAAGCTTCTAGGAGTTGGAATATCTGATTTGATGAGGCTCTCAAATCATTTGACTTCGTCAGAAATTCGGAAGATCCGTGTGTCTATCGGAAATGCATTGGGAAGAATATTATTTTCATAGTTGTGTATGTCGATGACATACTAACTATGGGAAACAATATCCTACTAATGCTGTCTGTGAAAGAATGGTTGTCAAAGACTTTCATGATGAAGGACCTTGGTGAAGCCTTCTATATCTTAGGGATCAAGATCCATAGGGATAGATCCAAAAGGATGTTGGGGTTGTCACAGTCCACCTACATAGATAAGGTGTTGAAGCGATTCGCGATGGAGAACTCTAAGAGAGGCTCTTTACCGTCATGTCATGGTATAAAGCTGTCTAAAAAGGATTGTCCTTCCACAGACGTTGATATTCGGCGCATGAAGGACATACCATATGCATCTGCAACTGGGTCCATCATGTACGCCATGACTTGCACAAGGCCAGATGTGGCCTTCGCTGTCAGCACCACTGGTAGATACCAACAGAATCTGGGTGAACCTCACTGGATTACTATCAAGAACATTCTCAAGTGCCTCAGACGTACTAAAGATTGCTTCTTGGTCTATGGAGGTCAGTCAGAACTAGTTGCTACTGGTTATGAAGACGCAAGTTTCCAATCTGACTGTGATGATTACAAATCTCAGTCAGGCTATGTGTTCACTCTCAATGGTGGGCGCGGTTAGTTAGAATAGTTCCAAACAAGAGACTACCGCGGACTCAACAATCGAAGCTGAGTACAATGCTGCGGCGGAAGCTGCCAAAGAGGTTGTCTGGATAAAACAGTTCTTGAAAGAATTAGGGGTAGTTCCAAGTGCCGGAAGTCCAATAAAGTTGAATTGTGACAACACTGGTGCGGTTGCGCAAGTAAAGGAACCGAGATCCAATAATAGAAACAAGCATGTGCCAAGGCGTTATCACTTGATAAGAGAGATAATTGCTAGAGGAGAAATAGAGTTAGAACGTGTTCCCACAGAAGATAATTTTGCTGATCCTTTCACCAAAGCTTTGAGTATTCACGTACACACTAGACATTTCAATGGTCTAGGGGTTAGGCATGTAGGTGATTGGCTCTATTTCAAGTGGGAGATTGTTAGTGTTAGTGTCCTAGAGACAATCCTTTGTATGGACATAATACTAAGATAATATTCAGTGTTGGTTTAATATTACTGTTTGTTTAATATTAAATGTATGGCATTGCACTCATTAGAATATTATGTTTGATTGTTTGCATTCGTTCTTATCTGTGTTCCCTTGAATCACTGCTGTCATTTAGTGAGTGAGAACTCAGATGACTTAAACATGATTCTCAAATAGCCCCAATCAAGGATCATCAAGAATGAGATATTGATAATGCAATAGAGATTGATGTTCGATCTACATCATATTCTTAGAGAGTGTAGTAAGATCTCACTTACTGCGAGATACTAGGTATCTGTCACGCCCCAATTCTCATAAAATGGATTTTCTAAAAATTAGTTAAAATAACTAATTTGAGCGTGACTAAATTTGAATTTAAATGTATAACAGTAACAGTAAGAACAACGGCTAATATTTTTATAAATAACCTTAATTAAATAATGTTGAACACCCATAATACTGAAACTTGAAAGGGAATTCAAGCATAAGTAAAAATCTCTAGAGATACTGGAAATTCGATTAAACATAAGCTTTGATAATTTATTTAATTATAAAAAAAAGGTCTAAAACTCTTCTACCATCACCACTCCTCGCCCTCCAACTCCTCAACCTAAAATGGTGAAAATATTGGGGTGAGCATGCAAGCACACTCAGTGGAAATAAATTATTCAAAATTAAACGCAAGTATAAATCACATGATATACAAGTCAAATAAAGAATTCACATGTAACTTTGCCAATAGTAATTTTGCCATAGAAACATTGCCATAGAACTTTGTCAACTTTGCCACTTTGCTAACTTTGCCACATAGATATTGAGCACGGCGGGTTAAACCCGAAGACCCGTCGATCCTGGACCACATAAGGGCCCCTGGCTATTAGACTTTGCCGAGCACGGCAGGATACACCCGAAGACCCGTCGGTCCCGGACCTCAAAAAGGGCCCCAGACTATTAGAATAACATGGAATAATAATTTAAACAAGCATTTCAAGCAATTTATACGTAGCATTTAAATTTGAATAACATGAATACTCTACGAAACCAATGTAGAGTTTATAGCATTTAAATCCCCACCTTGAAAGATGAATGCAGAGGTGATAAGTTGAAGCCTCGAAAGAATTAATCCTCGTAATTATCATCGCCTATCATAAAATTTAAAACCTAATTAGAAAATAATAAAATAAATCCTTAAAAGTAGAATAATATGAATTTTCATGAATTAATTAAAAATTTCCTAATCTTACAATTCAACTTCATGTTTGCTGCCTATAATCATCAAACTCATTAATTAATATAAAATTCTTATTATTCTATCAATTTCACATACACTGCTTACTACAAGAATACATTATTAGTTATTAAAACTATTAGTTATAATATTTCTATACTAATTAAACACGTGTAGGCCTTAAGGTATAAATCTATTATCTAAATTCTTATATCAATTAAAGGTTTAAAAAAATGATCGGCAAGCATTCACATTTCCCAATAAAATTTGTCAAATGCAAGTCAACAAGACATTTAATAGTCCAAGTCTAAATCTTGATCAGCCCTCATACACAATATGACAAAAGAACACATGTATTGCACCTATTACATAAATGTATACATAAATGGGTGGATAAAAGCAATGGTTGTCAGTAAAACATATTAATCAAAATTTGTATAGAAAACTGGGAAAAATATGGCTGGTACAAAACAGAGGAGATTTTGTGAAGAAGGAATCATCAAATTTCAGGGTTAAACACCCTATAAATACCCTTATTAAAAAATGGGCTTGGATTTGAGTGTGGGCTTGAATTAGAAAAATTAAAATAATAATAATATTTAAGTTGGGCCTTAAATAAAAATAAGTGTTGTATGAGTTAAAAAATATAAAGGCTTTTAATCTTTATTTCAAAATAATAGAAATTATATGTTATAATAAAATAAATTAAATTAAGTACTTAAACACGCCTATGAACTTAATGAAAAGAATTACAGGTATTACAACCTCCCCTAAGAAATCTGGATATTACGCTTGTAACTCATCTTCTTGTTCCCACGTGGCATTGTCTTTTCCATGTCGGCTCCATTGTACCTTGACGAGAGTGACATCTCGATTGCGAAGCTTGTGAACCTTTCTCTCTAGTATATGCTCGGTATCTCTTCATACGTCATGTCTTGGTTGACCTCCAAAGTAGAGTGATTGACAACATGACTTGAGTCATGCACATACTTCCTCAACATGTACACGTGAAAAACATTGTGTACGACAGCCAAAGATGGGGGTAGAGCAAGTCGATAGGCTAGGTCGCCAACCCGCTCGAGAATTTCGAAAGGGCCAATAAACCTTGGTTTAAGTTTTCCTTTTCCACCAAACCTGACAACTCCCTTGGTGGGTGAGATCTTTAAGAATACTTTCTCCCCTTGAGAAAACTGTAACTGTTTTCTCCATTTATCGGCATAAGACTTCTGTCTGTTCTGAGCTATCTTAATTCTTTCTAGGATCTTATGTATTGCCCTAACTGTCAGTTCAACCATTTCTGGTCCCAAAATCTTCTTCTCACCAACCTCGTCCTAGTAAGATGGAGATCTGCATCTTCTTCCATACAATGCCTCGTAAGGAGCCATTCCAATTGTTGCTTGATAAATGTTATTGTAGGCAAACTCAACTAATGGCAAATAAGATTCCCAATTTCCACCAAGATCCAAAACACATGCCCGCAACATGTCCTCTAAGATCTGAATGGTCCTTTCAGATTGTCCATCAGTTTGCAGATGGAAAGTTGTGCTAAAGTTTAACTTCGTTCCCATAGCCAGATGTAAGCACCTCCAAAATTTTGAGGTGAATCTGGTGTCTCTATCTGACACAATTGAAACAAGAACTCCATGAAGCCTTACAATTTCTCGTACATATATCTGAGCAAGTTGGTCCATTCTAAAAGTCATCTTTACCGGTAGGAAATGTGCAGACTTCGTTAGTCTATCAACAATGACCCATACTGCATGGTTCCCCTTTATCAATCGCGGTAAACTTACCACAAAATCCATGGTAATGTGTTCCCACTTCCATTCCGGAATTTCAAGCGGTTTTAGTAACCCTGACGGCCGTTGATGCTCAGCTTTAACTTGTTGGTATGTCAAACATTGTTCAACGAAAGTTCCAATGCTTCCTTTCATGTTCCTCCACCAAAAGATTGCTCTTAGATCTCGATACATTTTTGTTCCTCCAGGGTGAGCGGTGTACTGTGTACAATGAGCTTCCTATAGGATTTCTCTTCTCAACTTCTCATCCTTGGGCACGCACAACCGTCCCTTGAAAACCAGTGCACCATCAGGTGCTATCATGAATCCTTTACTTTTCCCATTTTCCACTTGTTTCTTCATCTTATTTAAAAATTCATCATTACATTGAGCCTCCTTGATTTTGTCTCGTAACAAGGGTTGTATCACCATGGCAGCCATAATTGCCTCGACATTCCTTGGCGACTCTACAACTTCTATCCTTAGTTTAGCAATATCTTTCACCAGTTCTTCTTGTTGTGTCAGAAAACAAGCCAATTCTCTCCTACCTTTCCGGCTCAGTGCGTCTGCCACCACATTTGCCTTACCTGGGTGATAATGGATGGTGCAATCGTAATCCTTCACCAACTCCAACCACCTTCGTTGCCGCATATTCAACTCCTTTTGTGTGAAGAAATACTTTAGACTTTTATGGTCCGTATAAATATCACACTTCGCCCCATAGAGATAGTGTCTCCAAATCTTCAAGGCATTGACCACGACGGCAAGTTCCAAGTCGTGAGTGGGGTAATTCAGCTCGTGAATCTTGAGTTGTCTCGAAGCATAGGCAACCACTTTACTGTGTTGCATCAAGACACATCCTAGACCTTGCTTTGATGCATCGCTGTATATAACAAAATCTTCGGACGTATCTGGAATTGTCAAAACAGGGGCAGAGATCAGTCTCGTCTTTAACTCTTGGAAGCTTTCCTTGCACCTCTTTGTCCATTCAAACATTTCTCCCTTCCGTGTCAACCGGGTCATAGGTGAGGAGATCTTTGAAAATCCTTCGATGAATCTTCTATAATAGCCGGCCAAACCCAAAATACTGAGGACGTCGTTAACATTAGTAGGCGTCTTCCATTCACTAACTGCCTCCATCTTAGCTGAATCCACTTCTATCCCTTGAGTTGTGACGACATGTCCAAGGAACACCACTCGGTCTAACCAAAATTCACACTTCTTGAATTTCGCAAACAACTTCTCCTTGTGAAGTACCTCCAGTACCATGCTCAAGTGTTCCTCATGTTCCTTGGTGTTCTTTAAGTAGATTAGTATGCCATCGATGAACACAATTACGAACCTATCCAAGAACGGGTGGAACACCTGGTTCATTAGATCCATAAACACCGCAGGAGCATTGCTTAACCCGAAAGGCATTACTACAAACTCGTAATGTCCATACCGAGTTCGAAAAGCCGTCTTAAGTATGTCACTATCATTGGCTTTTAACTGGTGGTAACCTGACCGCAAATCTATCTTGGAAAAAACACTGGCTCCTCTCAACTGATCGAACAAATCTTCTATTCTTGGCAAGGGGTACTTGTTCTTGATGGTTAGCCGATTTAGTTCTCTATAGTCGATGCACATTCTCATAGTTCCATCCTTCTTCTTTACGAATAAGACAGGTGCACCCCAAGACGAGACACTGGGTCTGATAAATTTCTTATCCAATAATTCTTGTAATTGTAGCTTTAGCTCTTCCAACTCCTTTGGCGCCATTCGGTACAATGCCTTGGATATGGGTGCTGATCCCGGCATCAAGTCTATCGTGAACACTTGTCTTTCGGGCGGTATGCCGGGCAAGTCCTCCAGAAAGATATCTTGATAATCTCGCACCACCGATACATCTTCAATCTTTTCCTCACGAGTTGTTGTACCAATTATACCAAGTACCATTGACAATCGCCCCTCCGTAGCATCTTCATGGCCTTCATAGCGGTCACAATGAGGCTTTAGTGTTCGTCCGAGAGCCAAAGTATATTAATTCTTCTCCACTTGGCAGCTTTAACACCACCTCCCTTTTTCGACAGTCAATGCTAGCGTGATACTTAGACAGCCAATCCATCCCAAAAATAACGTCAAAGTGTTCCATCTCTATAACATATAAATTGGCCTCTAAACTTCTACCACATATATCTAAGTTCAAGTCCTTAGCTACTTTATCTGTAACTATCGTTTTACCTGAGGGAATACTTACATCAAGTGCTTCGACTGTATTGGTTTCCTTGCAAGCAACTTTAGTACAACACTTCATGGACACGAAAGAATGTGTCGCACCCGTATCAAATAAAGCTATAATTGGAACTTTATTTAACGTTAACATACATGTTAGGGTATCAGAAGGTTTATGTTCCTCATCCACTTGTCCTGTCATGGAGTAAATTTGTGCATTGCCCTTAGGTGCAGGATTCGGGCCACCAAAGTTGGGACAATAGGGAGCTGTATGACCCGGCTGTTGGCATCTGAAACACTTGCCTTGACCTGCAAGGCACTCTCCTCTGTGATTTTTCCCACAACTTACACAAAGAGGCTTGATTGGTTGGGTATTCGCACCCGTGGCTCCCTGGAAATTCCTTGGAGGAGGGTTGCCATATGGGCGTGATGGTGCAGCGCCACCCTGATATTTCCCTTGCTTATTCTGATTATTGTTGTTCTGATTACGATCGTTCCACCTTCTTTTTCCAAAGTTGTCTGCCTGTTTCTGATTGCCTTTTTCAGTTTGTTGGCTTGCAGCAATTTCTCCAGCTCTTTTCACCAAGTCACTGAAAGGCATATCTTCGTGACTCGCCAAGATACTGCGAATCTCGAGTCTAAGCCCCTTCTTGAATTTTTGAGCTTTCTTCCTCTCCGTATCCACCATCGTGCTTGCAAAACGGGCCATATTGCTAAACTGTCTTTTGTATTCTTCTACAGTCAGGTTTCCTTGTTGGAAATTGAAGAATCGAGATTCCATCTCTTCTCGGTGGGTGTTAGGGAAATACCTTTCCATGACGATCCTCTTAAAGCCATCCCATGTTAATGCATTCCTTTCAGCTTCGGTTCTAGACCTCCAATACCCCTCCCACAAATGATCATCATCTTCTACCAGTTGAAATTCAGCACACGATACCTTATTAGTTATTAAAACTATTAGATATAATATTTCTATACTAATTTAACACGTGTAGGCCTTAAGGTATAAATCTATTATCTAATTCTTATATCAATTAAAGGTTTTTAAAAAAAATGATCTGCAAGCATTCACATTTCCCAATAAAATTTGTCAAATGCAAGTCAACAAGACATTTAATAGTCCAAGTCTAAATCTTGATAAGCCCTCATACACAATATGACAAAAGAACACATGTACTACACCTATTACATAAATGTATACATAAATGGGTGGATAAAAGCAATGGTTGTCAGTAAAACATATTAATCAAAATTTTTATAGAAAACTGGTAAAAATATGGCTGGTACAAAACATGAAACTGTAAAAAAAAAATGATAACAGAAGATGAGTGAAAGTACCAATATTCCGTGTACGGCTTCCGTGGAAACAGAGGAGATTTTGTGAAGAAGGAATCATCAAATTTTAGGGTTAAACACCCTATAAATACACTTATTAAAAATGGGCTTGGATTTGACTGTGGGCTTGAATTAGAAAAATTAAAATAATAATAATATTTAAGTTGGGCCTTAAATAAAAATAAGTGTTGTATGAGTTAAAAAAATATAAAGGCTTTTAATCTCTATTTCAAAATAATAGAAATTATATGTTATAATAAAATAAATTAAATTAAGTACTTAAACACACCTATGAACTTAATGAAAAGAATTACAGGTATTACAACCTCCCCTACTAATAAAAATTTCATCCTCGAAATTTAGAAACTTACCACGTGGAAAGAAATCTGGATATTTTGCTTGTAACTCGTCTTCTCGTTCCCACGTGGCTTCGTCTTTTCCATGTCGGCTCCATTGTACCTTGACGAGAGTGACATCTCGATTGCGAAGCTTGTGAACCTTTCTCTCTAGTATATGCTCGGGTATCTCTTCATACGTCATGTCTTGGTTGAAAAGAATTCATTTCTCATAGTGGATTTAGAGAGAATACTCATCTTCTCATCATAATTGGATCAAAGTCATTAGCCAATGCACGTCAACTTGGACTTTGTGGCCAAGTGTGACATAAGTGATCAATTAGTGATTGTAGATAAATCGATTAAGTTATTTGAATAGACACTTCTTCATGTTAAGGACTAATCGAGTATTCGTGAATGAAAGGAGGAAATCGTAATAGCCCATGTTACAGTTACAGGTAGTTGCACGTTTCTGGCAACGTATCTCATATATTGAAAATGTCTGATTTATTGTTTAGGGTTTAATTAAGACCGTTAGTTTGATTAATCGCTCGATATATGAGGACCTATGGTCACACAACAAGTAACTCCCGTGTATGGATTATAGTTGGTTGATTAAGTATTAAATTGGATTTAATATTTAATTTATGGAGGATTAATAATATATTAATTTAGAAATAATTATTATTACTATTTAATTAAATTAGATTTAATTAAATAGGAATCCCAAAATAATATTATGGAATATTATTGTAGGAAAATATCCGTAGAGAAAAACATATCTTTGTGATTTGTTTTGCAAGATTAGGGATTATCTTCCTAATAAAGATTTCTTAAGATTTAAGTCAATCTTTCTCTATATATATGACATCCTGGGATTCATAAATTAATGTTGTTTTTAAGAAAATCTAGTTTCTCCATAAAATCTAGAATAGGAATTTTCCTACCAAATTCTGTCTCAGATTCAACGCTGGCAGATCTGTGCAACGTCCACGGGGATTACGTGGATACCATAGTTGAGAAATCTGCTGTCCAATTGCTGTAAGATTTCTTGTTATGTTTTAATCGCACTTGTTTATGCAATTAACTGTTCGTTGTTGGTGAACTATTTATTACGCTGCGCATTTATTACGAGTTTACGTGCCTCTATAACCCAACATATACTGCAGGAACATTGTGAAGGATCAGAAAGTGTTCGAAGAACTAGACTCAGAATGTTGGGAACCAAGTTTGGAAACTTGAAGATGAAAGATGATGAGAACATTTCATCATACAATGAAAGGATAAGTGAGATTGCTAATGAGTCACACTCACTTGGTGATCAAATTTCCAACACTCAATTAGTTAATAAAATACTTAGAACTGTTCCTAAACGATTTGATGCAAAAATATGTGCAATAGAAGAGGCTAAGAACACTGATTTATTGAGTCAAAATGAGTTGATAAGTATTTTGAAAACTTATAAGATTAACTCAAATATGTTAGATGATGATAAACATGAGAAAGATAAAGACAAGAAAGTACTTACTTTTAGAGGTGAAACTTCTGATAATGTTGGTAAAGATCCTTATCTGACTGAAGTTGATTCTTATGATGATGTTTCTGATTTATATTATGAAAATGTTTCTAAACAATTAGCTCTTATCACTAAGCAATTCAAATCTTTTCTAAAAGGAAAGTTCAGAAGACCAAATGGTCAATTTCAATCAAAGGATAAGTTTAATCAAAATTCTTCTCCCTCTGATAAAAAGCTTGTTCCAAGTCAGTCTTCCAGTTTCAATCAACCTAGACAATTCAATAAGGATAACAAGTTCAAATATGACACCGAGTACAGAAAAAAGGTTAAATGTGATGCATGTTCTAGATATGGTCATTATGCTAATGAATGTGTTAATACTATACTTAGGAAGAAAATGAACTTTAATGCTAGAGTAGTTTAAGATGATACATTCGATGATGATCTCGATGATTATTGGTCTGAAATAGATTGAGATGTTATTACAACATCTGAAACAACATTTAGTCAATATATCTCTGAGATTAACAGTTTTGCTGGAACTATTCTGAATGCTGAAACATCAAAATCTGTTGATTGTAACTCTGAATATTTAAAGTTTAAAACTGATTTAGAAACTCAAAAGCAGGTGTTGAGTTCCTTATCTTTAGAAAATACAGATTTGAAAGAAAATCTTTTGAAGCTTGAAGTTCTTTTAACTAGAAAAGATATGGGAATTTCTTCTTTGAAAGATAAACTCAAGTGCAATACTCTTAGTTTTAAAAAGGTTTCTACAAGCACTACTGAATTGAATGAGGCATTAATGATTGGTAGATCTGATAATGGTGGACTTGGTTTTGTGAAAACTTCTGAGAATACTCCTTTATCCTGTGAACCTATTTCTTTTGTAAAAGCTGGAACTTCTTTGCCTAAATCTTTGAAAGGTAAACAAAAGAAATATGATGGTTTGTTTAAAGAGTATGCCTGTTTTTATTGTGTTGGAGTAGGTCATATTCGTTCATATTGTTATAAGTTAAGAAGAGACTTAAAAGCTGAAATTATTTTACCTGATAAAATTGAACACCCTATAAAACAGGTTAACAACACTAAAAAGTTGATTCATAAGAACATGTCATGTAATGTTGTGTATATATCTTTGAAAGCATGTGTTCCTAGATCTTTGTACTTTGATAGTGGTTGTTCTAGACACGTGACTGGTCAAATTAACTATCTGTCTACCATCTTGTGATGGAGGTCATGTTACATATGGTGGTGGTTCTAAAGGTAAAGTTGTTGGAAAAGGAATATTGAATGTTCCTGGTTTCCAAAGTTGACAAATGTGTTACATGTAAAAGGTTTACTTGCTAATCTGATTAGTATTAGTCAGTTATGTGATGATGATTTACATGTAAAGTTTGACAAGAATTCATGCTATGTGTTTGATAAAAATGATGATTGCTTAATGACTGGCAAAAGATCTGTTTATAATTGTTATTTGATTGATTCAAATCATACATGTAAAAGTGCTAAAACAGATGATATTTCTTTGTAGCATCAAAAACTTGTCATTCTAATTACAGAAGCATTCATAAATTGCATAGACAAGGTGCTGTTGTTGGTTTACCCGATCTTAACTTTGAAAAAGGAAAAATCTGTGGACCATGCCAGAAAGTCTGTGGACCATGCCAGAAATCTGTGGATCAAATGTTGTCAGCATGTACAACAAACAGGTGTTGTGAGTTGATTCATATGGATCTAATGGGTCCTTTAGAAACTGAAAGTTTAGGTGGAAAAAGGTATTCATATGTTCTTGTAAATGATTTTTCTAGATATACTTGGGTTATTTTTCTAAAGGAAAAATCAGATACCTCTTCTGAGTTAAAAATTCTTTACAAAAGGTTTAAAACAGTTTTATGTTTAAAGATCCGTAGGATAAGGTCTGATCATGGAAGAGAATTTGAAAACAGTTTGTTTACTAATTTTTGTGAAAAAAAAGGTATTTTGCAAGAGTTTTCTTCACCTAAAACTCCTCAACAAAATGGAATTACTGTAAGAAAGAATAGAACTTTGCAAGAAATGGCAAGAATTATGCTAACCTCAAAAAGTCTTTCTAAGAAATTCTGGGCTGAAGCTTTAAATACTACTTGTCACATTGTGAATATAGTCTATATTCGTTCTGGTAGTAATTTTACTCCCTATGAGATTCTGAATAACAAGAAATCAAATTTGAAATACTTTCATGTGTTTGGTTGTGTTTGTTACATTTTGAATGATAGAGATCAGTTGCATAAGTTTGATTCTAATAGTGATAAAGGATTTTTCTTAGGATATTCTAAGAATAGCAAGGCATATAGAATCTATAACTTGAGAACTGATACAATGCAAGAATTAATGTGGTATTTGATGAACTTGCAAGTCTTGCAGGTAAAAGTGCTGAAGATAATATATCAGATTTGATAGAAGTATCCAGAAATACTGATGACACTGAAGATAGTAAAAATATTGATCAGAATCAAAATGTTTCTTCAACATCTGATGCAACACTACCCAAAAGTTTAAATACTGATAATCTGTCACAAGATTCACAGTATCCAAAACATTTGGCTCCCTCAACAAAGATAATGAAAAGTCATCCATCAGATCAGATCATTGGAGAAGCTACCACTGGTGTACAAACTAGAAGAAGAATGGGTATTCATATCAATAACCTTGTAAGATCAGTTTGCATGTCATCCATAAGCAATCAGGTAACTTTTGAGTGTTATCATTCTGAAATTGAGCCTAAAAATGTGAAAGAAGCTATTGATGATGAAAATTGGATAAATGCTATGCATGAAGAGTTTAATTAGTTTGAAACAAATGATGTTTGGACACTTGTACGTAGACCTAATTCTCATATTAATGTCATAGGAAAAAAGTGGATTTTCAAGAATAAAACTGATGAATCTGGTAATATTGTGAGAAATAAGGCTAGATTGGTTGCTTAAGGATATACTCAGATTGAAGGAATAGACTTTGATGAAACATTTGCTCCTGTTGCTAGAATTGAATCTATTAGATTACTTCTTGCTATTGCATGTTTCATTAACATTAACTTGCATCAAATGGATGTTAAAGCTGCTTTCTTAAATGGTATTCTGGATGATGAAGCTTATGTTGAACAACCTAAAGGTTTTGAAAATCTGGAATTTCCTGATCATGTTTACAAGTTAAAGAAAGCTTTGTATGGTCTAAAAATAGCACCTAGAGCTTGGTATGGTAGACTTACTGATTTCTTACTTGAGTTTGGATTTATGAGAGGTGAAGCTGATAGAACCTTGTTCATTATAAATTCTAAGAATGATATCATGGTTGCTCAAATATATGTTGATGATATTGTATTTTGTTCAACTTGTAATGATATGATTGAGAGTTTTGTTAAAAAAATGACATGTACCTTTGAAATGTCCATGGTTGGAGAACGGAATTTCTTTTTAGGTCTTCAAATCAAACAAATGTAAGATGGTATTTTCTTTTCTCAAAACAAATATGTTAAGAATTTGGTGAAAAGGTTTGGTCTTGAAACTGCTAAAACTATGTAAGCCCCTATGGGTTCAACTCAAAAGTTGAGTAAAGACTTGATTGGAAAAGATGTTGATCCTACTTTGTATAAATCAATGATTGGTAGTCTTTTGTACTTAACTTCTACTAGGCCTGATATTATGTATAATGTCGGTCTTTGTGCTAGATATCAAGCTAATCCTAAAGAATCACATCTTAATTCTATAAAAAGAATTATAAGATATGTTGCTGGAACATGTGATCTAGGTATTTGGTACTCAAAGGATACTAAATGCTCTTTAGTTGGCTATAGTGATGCAGATTGGACAGTTGATTGTGATGACATAAAAAGTACTAGTGGAGGATGTTTCTACATGGGAAACAACATTTTCTCCTGGCATAGTAAGAAATAGAACTGTGTTTCACAATCAACAGCTGAGTCTGAATATGTTGCTGCTGGAAGTTACTGTACTCAACTGCTATGGCTTAAAAAGATGTTTGATGATTATGGGTTAGAAAGTGGTATTTTGACTGTTTATTGTGATAATACTAGTGTTATCAATATTTCCAAGAATCATGTGCAACATTCATTGACTAAGCATATAAGTATAAGACATCACTTTACAAGAGATCTTGTAAAGAAAGAAGTTGTGAAGTTAGATTACATTTCTACTGAAAAACAACTTGTTGATATTTTCACAAAAGCCCTTGATAATGAGAGGTTTTCTTCACTTAGACAATCTCTTGGTCTTTGCTATATCTGAAAATAAACACTAGATGTTGTGACAAATGTTTCCAACATCTGAAGCAACATTGTGGTTCTGATAATGAGTTTATCCGCTGATTTGCTTATATTTTAACCATAAATGATAGTGTTTTGATCTATTGTTTGAATCATGGTTTAGATACAAAGTCCTGGGCATATATATCTTAAATGCATTAAAAATAAAGCACAACTTAGATGTGTAATCACTAAGTGACTATGGGACACGGAGCTTGCTACTACGATGTTCCCTTTTCAAAAGGTGATTAAATATACATCCATGTTTATTCACAATCTATTGAGTAATTATGGGGCACGGATCTCGCTACAACGAAGCACTCTCTTTAAAAGATGGATCAATGTGAACATGTGTTTAAAAGAAAAAAATTCAAAATATGCAACACTTTGATGATGAATTTCATGCGAAATTGAGTGTTGAGATATATGTGTTCCGACATTTTGTGAAACCTTAAGTGATTCGAACTTTATCTATCATACTTGATTTGTTTAATGTTCTTGGTAAGTTGAATTCGCGGTTTAAACAAATTATTTGAACTGATTTATGTTTACTTAATTTTGGATATAGTTTCCTGGTTTTGAAAATGTTTTTGGCGGCTCTTACACAACACACCATCACAAATTGCCTTAGTGGGTGGTGATTTTGTCCCATTCTTGGTCTGTTTCTTGGTTGTTTTGTGTAATAACCTTCAGTTTTGATCTCTACTTAAGCTCGATTATTTTGCGTTTGTTTCATACCCAAAGCTGAAAACATTTGTGTTGCACATTGGAATCGAATTTTGTTGATTTTACTTGTGTTATTTCATTATTTCTTTCATACTATACTTTTCCCTCCTATTTCTCATCTCATATTTTTAAATTGCCCGTGTATTATTTTGATTGGACAAAAAAGCGGTATGGCTAATGATCAAAACCTTTCGATTTCTACTCCTGAAAATTCACTTCCTCATTCAAACCCTCCAACTTGTTCGAACCCTTCCACTCCAGAAAACTCGAATCCATTAAACCTTCTTGTAGAAATGGCCTTAAAGAACCAAGATTATGATTCCATGAATGTTGGTGGATCATCCTCTTCATCCATCCCAAAACCCATTCCATATGAGTTTCCCAAAAATACCCCTCACTCTCTGGTTCGACTAGTCATCGAACAAATGCTCAAGAAAAACCCTTCGGTTCTTCCTGATGTATTTGTAGGGAGAAAGCAAGTCAACATTAATGATTATGTTGATCTCTTTGCAAAAACCCTTAGCCAAACCCGCTAAAAATACCTCTCAAAAAGCTTATGTTGAAATGCATGATGTTGATTCCTCTGATTCAGAAGGAATGGGGGTGAAAATGAAGAACATTCGGCTGAGGAAGAAGCAGTTAACTCCCAAAAGAGATGTTGGGAGATGGGAAAGAGGAGGATGTCTCAAAGGAACCTTGGTAAGAAAGTGGATTACACTGGAAAATGCCCCATGAGGACTGATTGTGGTGTTGATGATCCAATTCAAGTAGAAGATTCTGATGAAGAAATGGAAATTCCAAAAGTTTCAAATGATGACTTAACAGTGGAAGAGTTGATGGCTAAAAAGGAGAGAAGAACAAAAAAGGAGAAATGATCCTCCTGCTCATGCTGCTAAATGTGTTGTAGAATCATCTGATTCTGAACAGGAAGTTGATCCTCAAGCTGAGGATTCTGAGCAAGAAATGGATCCTAAAGAAGAGGAACATGAGGAAGATTTCCCTGAAGAAGAAGAAGAAGAAGAGCCAGAACATTCTGTTGATGAAGCTGCTCATGAATCAGATCGTTTGTTTGATTCTGATGAGGTAATGATGTCTAACTCTGACCCTGATGATAAGGTTGAGCATGATAGAAATTCTGTTGTTGTTAAATCCATGCTTAAGAGGTTTATTGTTGATGAAAGGATAATCAAAATGCCTGATTTTGAAGCTCAAAATCTGATAGGTTTTCTTAATAGTAGATCTATGTTTTCATGCTCTACAATATGCAAAACCTTATCATGTTGCTTGGGTGGCTGAATTTTATGCTAATTTGAAGACTATTACGATGTTGTTACCATTACCCCTAGGATTATAAATATCTTATTGAAGACTAGACAAATGGAGGAAGTGATGTCTGTCATCACTGGTGCTAGACATTCTATATGGACTTTACAATTTTCTACTGCAAAACTAACCTCTTTATACTTTGTGATGCATAAGCTGCTAGTCTCTAATTGGTTGCCTTCCAAGAATTCTACTGTGTTAACCAAGGAACAGGCATTCTTGTTGTACAAAATTTTACACCTGAATAAGTTCAACATGGGTCAAATCATATTTGATAACATTGTTTCATATGCTGGTAAACACTCTAAAGGAACCATTCTGCCATATCCAAGCTTAATCTGTCAACTCTTGGATAGACTGGAGTTTGAGAGACCTAGAGGTGAGAGGATCGGTGGTTATATGCCAAGTTTTGGAATCTCACATGTAATGAGGTCTGGAAACCGCACTATTGATCTACCCTTGGAAGATCCTGCACAGCAGACAGAGAATGTTGCCCATTCTGTTGGCAACATTCCTTACAACATCACAACACATGTTGGTATCCCCTAAGTCCCTTTTTCTAATTCTATCATTACTGATCAAATTCAATCCATCTAGCACAGTATAGATGCTCTGCTTAAATAGCAAACCTTTTAGAGAAGCCTGCTCTCTACTCCAACAGGGGGAAGATCACCTGATGATGGTGACAGTGATGGGGGTGATTATGGAGTTGGTCCATCTGGCCATGCAGGTGAGAAGGATAATGAACCAGATGTTGTTGAGGATGATGATGATGCTGCTGCCCAAGCTGATCACAATGATGCTAAAGACAGAGAGGTTGAAGATGTTGTACAAGATGCTGTTAATGAGGTTGTGGAGGATGTTGTGCAAGATGTACTCAATGTTGCTGCTGAACAGACTGTTCCTGATGACCCTGAACCAGTTGGAGATGGTGATGCTTCTGATGATAGACCTGATGAAAACTTGTGAAAGACTCCAAACAGGGAGAGTATGTCTCCTGAGAGTATTGATGTGCTTGATCAGTTGTATGGTCCTGACAATTGGTGAACAGATTCAAGACAGGGGGAGTTTTTGATGTATGGGGGAGCATTTGCAGATTATAGAGATGCAGACATTCCAATGGCCAAGTCCTTCCCTATACTACACTATAAACATTCCTTTATGTGTTGTAATCTTTTATTTACTGCTCTTTACTTTATAAACTCTGTTAATGGACAACTAGATGATAGGTTTATGTTTCTGTCATTTACTTTATGTTGGATACTTTGTTGGCACACTGCTGATGTACTTAGTGCTTGTGTTTGTTGTCTGTTTTTAAAATTATGATTTGGTTGAATAGTAGTTGTTCTCTGAATTGCTATTATTTGTTTCTTTCCTAACACAAATTCGGATGTTGATTTTAACATCAGGTGTGTTGTAGTAGAAAGACCAAATTTGAGGAGTTTGTTGATGTTGCACGGATGTTGTTCCAGATGTTGGACAACATTCAGCACAACATCATAAATTTTCCCTTTCTCCTAACACTGACTCCGTTTTATTAGATGTGTTTTTCTATATTTCCTACATTGCAGGTTGAAGACAATTTCTGATATTTTCAAACGGTTGCACTGTGGTGGAGTAAGAATAGAAAGATCATAGGTGGTTACACCAAGATCATGGAGATAGTGGAGGAGATGTTCAAGGTTATCCAAGCCTAGTGGATATGACAATGCAGTTGATCTTCAAGCCTATAAATAGACTGCATTGGTTGACATTCAAGTTTGAGGAAAAGTGAAATACCATTTGCTCTACTCCAAACTTAAGAGAGTAGCATCCGTGACACAATCGTGAGTGGAGTGTGAGGGTCGATGCTATGTCTATTTGTACTGGTCGAGTGTATTCCATCATTTCCCATCAGTATTGATTTTATCTTATTAGATCAAGTTTTAGGTTGAATAAGATCACTAGTTACTTGATTGAATAGATTTATTTTTGTTGTGTGGTTTTTCACTACACCTTTTAGGAACTTGTATAAGGTTCGTGTGTATCTCTCTAATTGTTATAGTGATGTTTTTAACCATGAGGTTCGTATAGTCTTATTATAGACTATACACAATTTTGGAAAACCTTTGCACTGCATTTTTATTCTTTCGCTGTCATATGTTGTTTTACACGTAGCACAACATTTTCAACAACACTCTGAAAATACATGCACACACACTTTCAGTTTCTGGGCAGAAGCAATCAACACTGCATGTCACACTCAGAACATATGTTTTCTGACTAAGATTCACTTCAAAATGCCCTATGAACTGTGGAAGGGCAGAAAACCTCGTGTTTCTTACTTCCATATTTTTGGGGGCAAGTGTTTCATTCACAACAATGGGAAGAGTCAGTTGAAAACCTTTGAAGCTAAGTCAGATGAGGGTATATTCTTAGGATATTCCTCAACCAGCAAGGCTTCAGGGTGTTCAACAGACGAACTCTAGTTGTGGAGGAATCACCACATGTGGTCTTTAATGAGTCAACATCTGATCAGGAGAGATCTGCCTCAGAACATGGCGTACCAGAACTAGATGTACCTGATGCTCAGAAAATGGATCAGTTAAGTATCAAAGAAAAGGAATCAGACCATGTCACAGTGTATGTTCCTAACTTTGATCTTGACGATTCATCAGGTCAGTCAAAACCTAAGGTACGTACAACTGTCGATGAAGAAGCTGGTACAGTTGAGACAGTAACAACTGAACCATCAGGTTCAGGTGAAACACCAGATGTTCCGGCGGATAGACCCTATGATGATTCCAACATCAGCTGAGACATGTCCAAGCCAAGTGGATCCTCTTACTGCACCACTCCCAATCTCTAGTGACTCAATATCAGATGAGGAAGATTATCTCCAAACTTATGTAACTCAGGAAAGAAGGATCTAGTTAAGGGACCATCCTACTGACCTGATAACCGGAGACCCATCTGGTAGAGTTCAAACTAGACATCAGATTGGTGAAAGTAGTATGTCTTTGAAGGAACCCATCATAGTCGAGGAAGCTCTAGCTGATGCAAACTGGATTCTAGTCATGCAAGAAGAACTAGAGCAGTTCGAGAGGAATCAAGTTTGGGAACTTGTAGACAGACCAACTCACCAAGATGTGATTGGCACTAAGTGGGTCTTCAAAAACAAGAAGGATTAGAACAATGTGATAACCAGGAATAATGCAAGACTTGTTGCGAAGGGTTATTCACAATCAGAAGGGATTGATTATGATGAGACCATTGCACCAGTTGCTCGCCTAGAAGCCATTCGGCTGTTTGTGGCTTATGCTGCTCGTAGAGAGTTTACTGTGTATCAGATGGACGTAAAGAGTGTGTTCTTAAATGGTATACTAGCGGAGGAAGTTTATGTCGAAAACCTCTAGGCTTTGAATCAGGTAATCAAGTATACCGTTTAAGGAAGGCTCTTTATTAACTGAAACAGGCTCCCAGAGCTTGGTATGATACACTATCCCAGTTCTTGACAGACAACGGGTCACTAAGGGACTTATAGACAGAACATTATTCAGAATAGAAGACAAAGATGATATTCTGATGGTTCAGATCTACGTGGACGAAATTGTCTTTGGATCTCCCAATCAGAACTTGTGTGAGAAGTTCAGCAAACTAATGCAAGGGAAATTTGAGATGTCTATGATGGGTCAGATGAACTGATTTTCTAGGTCTCCAAGTAAGACAGAGCACTAAACGAATTTTCATCTATCAGACCAAGTACACCAGAAATATGTTGGCAAAGTATGGAATTCAAAACTGCAAGACTGCCAGAATTCCCATGATGACTTCCTTCAAGATAGATCCGGAAGAGAATGGTCAGAAAACTAATCAGAAAGAATATCGAGCTCTCATTGGATCATTGCTATACCTAACTGCCAGCAGACCAGATGTAACCTTCGCAGTAGTTGTATGTGCCAGATTTCAGGCAAAACCAATGCAAAGCCACCTGGAAGCAGCTAAGCGGATTCTTAAGTATCTGAAGGGGACAGTTAACCTTGGGTTATACTACCCATCAGATGATAATCTAGAGCTTAGTGGGTATTCTGATTCTTATTATGGAGGTTGCAGGATAGACAGGAAGTCAACCTCAGGAACATATCAGTTCTTAGGTAGTAAATTGGTCTCTTGGTTTTCAAAGAAACAGACATTTGTTGCCACATCTTCTACTGAAGAAGGATGCATGGCCGCAGGAAGTTGTTTCTCCCAACTACGAATGTGTCTATATTCTGTGACAGTAATAGTGTTATTGCAATCACTCAGAATCCAGTTCTGCATACAAGATGCAAGCATGTGGACATCAGACATCATTTCATCCGAGATCATGTTGAAAAGAAGAATATCAGAATGGAAAAGATCTATACTGATAAGCAGAGAGCTGATATCTTAACCAAACCATTAGCTGAAGTCAAATTCAGAGAACTATCAGTCGAGCTAGGACTACTGGACTTAGGTGAAGATAAACTGATTTCTTTGGAGGATTGGTCTCTAAGACCAGTTAGTTAAGAAATTGACCAGGTAAAGGAAATCAGTTGAAGGGGGGACTTCAACTGATATGAAGAGATCAATTGGACACTGATCAGGTAAGAGTTAACAGTTGAGGAGAACTTCAACTGATAAGATAGGATCAGGTAATACCTGATAAGAATAGTGAAACATTGTTGGGAAATTTTTGAGGATTAGGCTAAACTCAATAAGATCAATAGAAATCAGGCAACTCAGACTCGACCAAGTAGTAACTGACTGATTACGATATTAGTCAGTCAGATATGTTTTTTATTTACTTTATCTGAGCTTATCCTTTCCATGTTATCATTACTGTGCGCATTACTTTATGACGTCATGACTGCAAGCATTAAATGAGGACGTGAGATTTATGTATTAAATGCTTTTATTACACATTTTTAATTCCAAAAGTCTATCAATCAAAATCCTCAACAGCACAATCTAAACCTTTTCAAGTACTTACAGGGTTTCGTGCACAATGTTTTCCCTCCCACCTATTTAAACCCTAAACCTATTTTCTGAAAACTTTTCGCATTATTCATCTTCAAAATTACCGAGAAAGTTTCTTAAATGCAAAAATATTTCCTTGCTTCACTTAGCGATTCCAATTTTCATGTTCTTACAAACACCGAATCGCGAATCTGGTAATTTATAATTGTATTTAAGATGAATATATGTTCTATGCTTACTAGGGTTATAGGTTCATATTTATTTGTTTTTGCTTATAAACCTGCAAATTGCTGTTAATTGTTCTTCCACATGTCTAATGGTTTTAAGCTACACGTTTATTGGATAATGGGTTTAGTCTTAGTCTATGTTAGTTCTTGACTAGTTATATTAAGCATTTATCAACTTGTACTGAGATTTTACCTTTTATGCAGAAATGGCAACTTCATTTGTGCCCGAGGAAGTGTGCGATTATGCATCTATGGTAAAGTATATCATAGATGAAAAGTATGTTATATTCACCGTCACTTCAGACCCGGAGTCGCTAGAAATTGTTGATTGCATACGAGCGTCTGGTCTTGAACAGTTCTGCTATAGACACTTGAACACTGTCTATATGGACGAATCATTGAAATTCTTGAGGAATTTGAAAGAAACAGACAACAAAGAGCTTTTGTTATCCCATAGGAGAAACAACGGTTGAAGTAACGAATGATGACTTGAGGTGTGTTTTGCATGGGGGGAGGAGCCATGACATGGAGAAGCGTTAAGCAGAAATGCATCGCTGATTCTACCATGGAAGACGAATATGTAGCTGTTTGCGAGGCAGCGAAAGAAGCGGTTTGGCTCAAGAACTTCCTAGTGGACTTGGATGTAGTTAAATTTGCCCAAAGACAATCATCATTTATTGTGATAATCTTTGGAGCGATTCAAATTCAAGGGAACCAAGAGTCCACAAGGCCAAACAAACACATTGAAAGGAAATACCATCTTATCGAGAAATCGTTAAGAGAGGAGATATAGAATTGGCAAAGATCGCGTCGGGAAGACAACCTAGCGGATCTATTCACAAAGGGTCTGCCTCAGAATACATTCGAGAGACATGTGGAAGGAATGGGTGTCAAGACCGTTGCCAATCTACTTTGAGTATAAGTGGGAGATATTATTAGGTTCATGTAGGTGACATTACATGTCACGTATTAGGAACTACACGAGACATGATTTTGTATACTTAAAAGCAGACTTTGAGTATAAGTGGGAGATTGTTGGGGTTATACTGGAAAGTATGCTTTTACTTTGTATAACCAAACTGAATTTCTGTCTTATTTACTGAAATAAATTATTTATCACTGATGCTTTAAATATCATTGAATGTTAGGGATTTAAATCGATTTGGTCCCATAATTTTGGACCTTTATTAAAATGGTCCCGTATATATCACATGTTTCAATTTAGTCCCGTATGTTTTCAATTTGTGCCAATTTAGTCTCAAGGCGCTGGAGACCGGTCAAACTGGCCAAAACGACGTCGTTTTTTGGGGCGTATTTTGCACGTGCCCCTAATTTCAATCGGAAAATGCTGACTTGCATCGATTTGGACACGTGGCACGCCACATGTGTATTTTGCCAATTAAAAAATGAAAAAAATAAATTAAATTACACATAATTAAATAAAAATAAAATAAATCAATTTTAAATTAAACTCTAATAATAATAATAATAATAATCATAATTGCCTCGCCTTCTTTTTTCCAGTTAACTGATTACTGAATTTTGAATAGGTTTCCGGTGCGGTGGGGGAACGATGTTTCCGATATGGCAATTTCGCTCATTTTCCCGCCGTAGGAGTTGAATACTATCCCGACTTTCCAAATTTGGACCATTTTATTGAAGATGGTGTTCAGATCTGGTAGTGCGATTGGGGTTTTGACGTAGTCGGATTTCCGTTTCGTGAAATTGATAGAATCCGGTGACGGTTGAGTAAAATTGAATGGGAGGTTGAATTGTCATTGTTGTCCCGAAGAGGGCGGAGTTTATCCATGGCATTTCGTGGCGGTCGGGTTTTTTGAGGCCTAATTTGGGGAATTGCGAATTTGTTATGGAAAGGCGGTTAGAGTCGCCGAGGAACAAACCGATGAAAGTCGCGCGCCGACGCTTTTCACTTTGTTGCGGCGTGATTGGTTGGATCAAAACCACGATGAATAAATCATTATCCATTTTGTTGACGATTTGTTGGTACCAAACAGACATCGGTGGTGTTATCCGCGGCGTATTTCTCCAATCGGCGGTGACCGCGTCGCATCGCGGCGACGAGTTGGATCTTGTAGGAGATTATGACGGCGGGCCGCCGCCGCCCGCCACCGCTGATCGCCCTGAATAGATCCTCCCCATGGATGCCTGTTCAAAACCCTACCGTTGGCGTGCTCACGATTTGGCGCCGACAACGTGGTCGACGATCAATCCGTACTTCGGACAAGTTTCCGTACTGGCGCCGCTGGCCGCCACGCCGCCGACATTGGGGCGACGCCCCGGGAAGGGGGTTTTACTTTTTTCAGAGATCAGTAGATACAATTCGTCAAGTGGGCAGTTGGATTGACCCAAAGTGGTTTGGGGATTTGACGTCAATGTCGATTGATCGGAAATTGAACATGTCGAGGACAACATAGGTGTGGTCGGAGACGTAGGAGATGCCTTCGTAGTCGTGGTCGGAGACGTAGGAGATGGCCGGATTGGACCCAGGTGCTTACTGAACAAAATTATGATTATTATTATTATTATTATTATTATTAGAGTTTAATTTAAAATTGATTTATTTTATTTTTATTTAATTATGTGTAATTTTATTTTCTTTTTTCATTTTTTTAATTGGCAAAAACACATGTGGCGTACACGTGTCCAAATCGATGCAAGTCAAAGATTTCCCGATCGAATTAGGGTGCAAAAACACGCCAAAAAAAAACGACGTCGTTTTTGGCTAGTTTGACCGGTCTCCGGCGCCTTGGGACTAAATTGGCACAAATTGAAAATATACGGGACAAAATTGAAACATGTGATATATATGGGACCATTTCAATAAAGGTCCAAAGTTATGGGACCAAATCGATTTAAATCCCTTGAATGTTACATATATTTACTGCATAACTGTTCAATAAATAGTACGTGTTACATTGTAGTTAATTTAGTGATACCAGATCACAGAAGACTAAATAAACAGTTCCTTGTAACCAAAAGTACACCATTCACGACCTAGATGGAAATGAACAATTCATCGTGAAAGGTTGAAGTGTAAGGCTCAGATTGGCTTGTCTTGACCAAGAGATTACACTAGTGCATAACTAATACATTGAATAGGACCTACTGGAGGACAAATTCTTCAGCACTGAACTAGGAAGAATTAGACCTCAGTAGTTCGTTATTTCTTAATCTTCGTCCCTTGAATAGGATCGCGTGTGGTTAGTAATTATTGCTTTGACTTATTATGGGTAGAGAATCAACGAGATTCAATACTTTATATCTTGGGCAATATTATTGGTCACATGCGATTGCTAAGATTTAATACTAAGAATCGTGTGCAAGTACGCTTGTTCGATTTCCCCCATTGGGAGGTTCATAAGTTTTATCATACCAAATCTTGCAAGTGGAAATAGTTTCCGGTATGGATAATAATGTTGAACCGTTCCTTAACCAAGGACAAAATATATTAATTAATGGAAAACTATTTCAGTGGCTTGAATTAATTAATGGGCTAGATAATCTTAAACACGGGAAATATTAACCGGGAGCCATATTAAGAAGTAATATGGGTTAAGATGGATAGTTCAATATTAATTATGTAGTGGGATTAATTAATATTTATGGGCTTGAATAATATTGTGGCTCAATATTGATAATTCAAGATCCATTAGAAGGTCCAATCTTAATTCTCCTAAAGTCCCCTCAAGTAGCCCAAACATAATGTCCAATAACTGAAAAAGGTGTTTAAAAATAAAATAAATTTTTGTTGCTATTTTTCCTAAAATTTCAAAAAATATGAATAAAAGGGGAGAAAGATTTTCTTTGAATTTTGTTATGGAATGAAAATATGTATTCTTGGAATACAAGATTATCTCATTAAATTTAAGAAATCTCCCACTTGGTTATTTATATGATGATTTTCGAAAATTTTGAAAGAATAAGGGAAAGAATGATTTTCTTGAAAAGATATTATGGAAGATATGTATTCTTGCAATACAAGTATATCTCATAAATTCAAGAAGATCCAAATCTTGGAATCTTTATCCTTGTTTTTTCGAAAATAACCATAAAAAGAGAAGGAGGATTTTTATGGAATATTTTAATTATGGAGAAAAGAATATATGAGATATATTCAAGATTTCTTGGAGATCAAGAAAAAGATTTTTCCTCCCTATTCCATGATGAAAAATCGGCCACCTACCAAATCTATAAACAGGGGATGATTTCTTCATCCCCAATGTACAATTCCATGTGCTGGAAAAATTAGAAAATCCACAAAAGTGTTGCAACAAATATATTATTTTCCCTTTTGTTAATTGTTCGCGAGTTTCCTTCCACCGGATTGACGAGCAAGGGCTAGAGAATACTTGAGAAGGCTTTTTTGTGTGTTCTTATTAACCGAGTCCATTGCCATTCCAAGAAGGTTAGTTCACGTAAACCCATAGCAATTCCGCATGCGTAGGATTTATGTGAACTGTTTATATGCATGATTTGTTGTTGAATTATTATTTGAATTAATATAGGATTAATTCATGCTAGTAATAATTGTTAGAATTAAGTTTGTATTTAAATATTCATCCCGAATAGATCCGGGCAATTAATTCCCCAACAACTAGTATCAGAACCTCGGTTTCGGGCTCTGAATTTTAAATTGTAATTAAATTCGTTTTCATTAATTTTGAAATTGGATAGTAGAATTGCTAGATCTTTTTTGAAGGTATCCAATTGTCATGGAATTTAATGTGTTTATTTATGAATATAAATTGTGGTTTTTAATTCGATTCGTTCGAATTTGTTTTGCCTCGTGAGAAAATCCACGAGTAGATTAGGATTTGTTTGATTTGATCAATGTAATAGACTAGTCTAGATCTAGGTTTATTGATTTTTTGTAAATAAATTGAAACCGGATCGTGAGCCAAGATGAAGATGATGGATTAAAGACGAATGGATCCGGGCGGCGAGCCGCCCGAAGGGGGGCAGCGGCAGAGAGGCCGAAGGCCTTGAAAGGAATGATGACCGACCACACTGGGCGCTATAAGACGGGCGGCAACATCGTCTTGTGATCGGGCCGGGCAACGCGCTTGGCGGAGGCACGCCCGGCACGCGGATGCGGATCTGCGAGGAGGATCTTGGTAGCCTTATTTGGAATGCGCGATGCTCGCCAGAATTGCCGGCGAGGCGACACCGCTAGGCGATGGGCGTGAGGGAGCTTGGTGGCGACGCACGGACGCCACTCGACACGGCCAGAGGAGTGTTAGGTGGGCACTCCAACCCGTGAGTTGGTCGATGACGTTACTTGACGTGGCGAACCTTTCGAGACGAACGATGAAGGCGAAGAAGACAATTTCTCGAAATCAAGACGTGACAAAAATTAACCGTGACAATTGGATGTATGTGCCCAATGTGTTTAATTTTGTGTTGATGTTTATGCATTATTTTATGCTAATTTAAATTGTGTTTAAATTTGCTATGCATGAGAAAATGTTTTGAAAAATCTCACTTTTGAAAATTACTAAGTATGCTTAAACAATTAATTGATAATTTTATTACGGATAATAAAATTGAATTAATTTTGACCTCCATGATTTATTTATTTGTGAATTCTTTTGGAAAAATTCCCCCCACGGGACGGTCAAAAGATAGCTTTCACATGAATAAATTCCAAATGGATGATTGTGGATTATTACTAGTGGCGACGATGACCCTCCCCACGAGGCTCGTTCAAAGCAAAATAATAATTATGTATTTAATCATGGTTATTACTTAGGTATAAAATTGATATGCATATACTTCCCCGAAGTCCCTGTCAATTTTATATTGGTCAAGTGGGAGCCAACTATTAATCTAGATATTAAAAGTTTGTAAATGTTCTTGTTTGTAACCTGCTTGAATGTGTTTAAATAATGACCCACCCCACATGGCTTATTTAGACTGTTTTGAGATGTTGGCTGATGCATGTTCATATTTTTTTTTAGATTTTAATATGATGCATGTGATCGAACCTTGTGATATATTTGTGCTTATGCATATAGTTATTTATTTCAGTTCATCATGTCGCAACCTTTTAATCCACTGTTCAATATACTTAAAGACAATTTGCTTACTGGTGAAAAATTCGTTGATTAGAGTCGTAAACTTACTATTGTCCTCACTGCACAAAGCCATAACTGGGTTCTCACTACACCTAAACCAGAAAAGCCAAATGATGAGTCAACTAAATCGATTAAGAAAGAGTATGCTGACTGGGAGCGTTCCAACGAAATGCAAAGTGTACCATCTTGGCTTCAATGTCAGATGTGTTGCAACACCAACACAAGAACGTTGAGACCGCTGCAGACATCATGACTAGTCTTAAAGCGATGTTTCAACATCAGAACCGTGTGGCTCGTTAGATCACCATGAGGGACTTGCTCTCTATGAATATGGTGGAGGGAACGCCCGTAAGGGAGCACGTTCTTCAGATGATGGCTCACCTTAACAAACTTGAGGTACTTGGCGCTGAATACAACATCGAGACCCAAATCGATTTCGTGCTCCACTCTCTGTCGAAAAGTTTTGAACAGTTCAGGCTTAACTACCAAATGAACAATCAAAAGTTCTCGATGCCTGATCTGTTGCAAGCTTTAGTCTCGGCAGAGGCGATATTGGGGCAAAAGAGCCAAGCCTTGGTGGCAAATGGACCTTCTTCTTCTTCTTGGCCAAGGGATGGTAAGAACAAGAAAAAGGATAAAAGCCACAAGCAAGTGAACTCAAGTGTTACCAAGGGCAAAGAAAAGGTGAAGGGAGGTGGAGGAATGAGAAAGCCAGCAAAGGGGAGGTGCTTCAAATGCGGTGAAAAAGGACATTGGAGGTCAGCCTGTTCCAAACCCAAAGGGAATGGAAAGAAAGGTAATTCTCACACACTAGTTGTTGAAACTTGCTTAGCGGCGTATGCCTCCCATTTATGGGTGGTGGATACGGGGTCCACTGATCATGTTTATTTCACTTCACAGGGGTTCAAGCGGACCCGGTAACTTAGTGGGAGTGAGATCCTCATCACACTGGGCGATGCTACGAGAGTGGCAGCTGAAGCAGTGGGAGAAGTTCACCTGTCCTTTGAAGACAGAGTTTTAATTTTAAGAGATGTTCTTTACGTTCCTAGTTTTAGAAAGAATTTAATTTCGGTTTCTAAACTTTACCTTGATGGATATTTGGTTACTTTTGATAAATTTGTTACCATTTCTCTTTATGATAAATTTATCTGTCATGGAACGTTGTCAAATAATCTCTATACAATTAATTGTGCACACCACTCACGAAATGCATCTTATAACAACATCAACTATTTTCGATAAAAGAAAACGTTCATCAGACGTGAACGAGACACTTTTATGGCATCTAAGATTGGGACATATTAATTCAAAGAGGATCCAAAGGTTGGTAAAAGACGGTTCACTGGAGACTCTTCAAGTTGAACCAATCCCAACATGCGAATCATGTTTGGAGGGTAAAATGACCAAGAGGGCATTCGGAGCCAAGGGGAATAGAGCCAAAGAAGTGTTAGAAATCGTTCACACAGACGTATGTGGTCCAATGTCAATCAAAATAAGAGGAGGTTATGCGTATTTCGTCACTTTTATTGATGACTACTCAAGGTACGGCTATATTTTCCTTATGAAGCATAAATCTGAGACCTTTGAGAAATTCAAAGAATTTAAGGCTCAAGCAGAGAATCATAGGGAAAAAAGTATCAAGTCTCTACGATCCGATCGTGGGGGCGCGAGTACCTTAGCGATGAGTTTTTGAACTACTTGTCAGATGAAGGGATTGTATCCCAGCTAACTGCACCCGGAATCCCTCAACAAAACGGGGTTGTAGAGCGAAGAAACAGAACTCTTTTAGAAATGGTTAGATCAATGATGAGTTATGCGGATCTACCCAAGTCGTTCTGGGGTCATGCCTTGGAAACAGCGGCTTACATTATGAAATTGGTGCCATCCAAATCGGTTCCCAAAACTCCCAAAGAATTGTGGACCGGGCACAAGCCCAGTTTGAGACACATGAGAATTTAGGGGGGGTGTTGGCCTACGTGTTGGACAAGGATACCAGGGGAAAAATTGGATCCTCGAAGATCAAAAAGGTGGTAATAATTAAGATTGTTTTTATAGGATACGAAAGAAGGGAACTTAAAAAAAGGGTGTATGTTCTATGGTCCCAAAGATCAAAAGGTGGTAATAAGCACCCACTTTAGATTTTTGGAAGAAGACTATATGAAGCGAAAAAGAAGACCGAGGGCAATAAGATTATCTTAAATGAGTTAATGGGGGCTAACCTCGAATCACTTAATGGGGTCAAACCCATTGGTTGCAAGATGACATAAAAAAGCGACACACTTAAACATTCCGGAACCTTGTCATAGTGGGAGGGATCGACTATGAGATAGCCCGAGAGATTCATGGGGATAGGAGAGTCCTCGGACTTGATTCTTTGAAAGGACAAGGCAAATGGATGTCAAGACCCATGGACATATGAAGAAATCTATAGGCAATCCAAGCTTCATTGAAAAAGGATCGCGGTTTCTTGGCAAACAACAATGAAAACAAAATGGGTTCTATGGATCATAATAAGAGTCTTATGGGTTTGATCTAGTCGAATCACTTAATGGGGTCAAAAAAACCCATTCTTGGTACTAAGTGGGTATCTTGAAAAAGAGATGTAAATGTGACGGATGGAAGGAATGGAAACATTGATATGAAGGCAAGGCTTGTGGCGAAAAGGTTATACTCATATCGAAAGAAAGAAGGGATCGACTATGAGGAAACTTTTTTCTACCTTTTAGGCATGGAATCCATCTCAAGTCCAGGAGATAGATGAATTCTCTTATCGATTCTGATGCGCATCTCGACTTTGAAATTTGGCAAATGGATGTCAAGATATCAAAGCGGGGAAAAAGAACATTGGAAGTCTTGATGAAGAAATCTATATGCAAAAACAACCGAGAATGTTGGAGGCTTCATTGAAAAAGGCCAAGAACGGTTTAGTTTGTAAACTCAAGAAGTCCATTTGCATGGACTCAAACAAGCATCGAGCTTGGAACCAATGTTTTGATCATGTAATAAAGTTTTATGGGTTTGATCAAAAGTGGACGAGTTCGAATTTGCCAAACACAAAATTTATTATTGCAAATTACAAAAAAGCGTGTAAACACATTGTTGGTATTCTTATACAAGAAATCGTTATCGAGGAGATAGCGACAATACGCTCATCGGGAATCGATGTAAATGTGTGTTATCGGATGTGGAAGGAATGGCTTTCAAAACAGTTTGATATGAAGGAGGTGACATTACATGTATGGGATTAAAAACGGGCACATGTTTGGGATCAAGATCACTATAAGTCAAGATCGTTAAGAAAAGGATGATAGGCTTATCTCATATTCTTTGAAAAAATTCATATATAGACTTTAAATTTCATCTTGAAGAGATTGACATGCATAGGATTCCAAAAAAGGCTTGTTACCTTTTAGGCATGGAATCCATAACCAAAAGTACACCATTCTATCAAGGAAATGTGCCCTAAGACACAAAAAGGAGATAGATGACATGAAAGGCATTCCTTATGACCCTCTTGGAGGACAAATTCTTGACATTGAACGGAAGACCCTTATGTATGTAATGATCCCTTGAATAGGATCGCGTGTGGTTAGGATATCTACTTTGCCATTGGTATGGTGGCAAGATATCAAAATTAACGATTGCTAAGATTTAAAAAGAACATTGAATGCTTTGTTGATTTGCCCCATTGGGAGGATAAGTTTTAAAAACATTGGAACTAGTTTTAAATTATGGATAATAATGTTGAAAAGAACTCAAGGACAAAATAGAATGTTGGTTTATCGAATTAATTAAAGATAATCTTAATCCCCATTCGGCCATATTATCAACGGACTGGGTTAAGATTTCCAATCGAGTTAGATTGGGAAAATCTACCTTTGGTAGTGTGTTTTGCATATTGATAAGGAGATCCATTGACATGGAGTAAAGGCCCAAGTAGGTATTTAAAATGCATTTTTCGTTGATTCTAAAATGGAAAAAAAATATGTAGTTTTTTTGAATTTTGTTATGGAAATATGCGGTTTGGCTCAAGAACTTCCTAGTGGACTTGGATGTAGTTGAAAAATTTTGCCCAAAAAGAATGATTTTCTTTTTTGTGATAATTATGGAAGATTTGCAAATTCAAGGGAACCAAGAGTCCATAAAGGCGAGAAGAAACACATTGAAGAATCTTTACCATCTTATACAAAAATCGTTAAGAGAGTGGGATTTTTATGGATGATTGTTTGTTTTTTAATTATATTCGATTTCTTGGAGATTCATTTTTCTCTATTCCATGATGAAAAATCCACCTAATCTATAAATAGGGAGATTAGACTATGTGATTTTTTGGAAAAATGTAATAGACTAGTGTAGATCATAGGTTTATTTATTTTTCCATTAAATAATTTGTAAAGGAGCTAGGGAATACTTGGGAAGGCTTTTTGGTGTGTTCTTATTAATCGAGTCCATTGCCATTCCAAGAAAGTTAGTTCACGTAAACCCGTAGCAATTCCGCATGCGTAGGATTTATGTGAACTGTTTATTTGCATGATTTGTTGTTGAATTTTTATTTGAATTAATATAGGATTAATTAATGCTAGTAATAATTGTTAGAATTAATTTTGTATTTAAATATTCATCCCGAATAGATCCAGGCAATTAATTCCCCAACATATAGTAGAATTGCTAGATCATTTTTGCATGTATCCAATTGTCATGGTAATTTAATGTTTATTTAATTCATGCGTATGATTGTTTGTTTTTTAATTCGACTCGTTCGGATTCATTTTTCTCGTGAGAAAATCCACGAGTAGATTAGACTATGTGATTTTTTCAATGTAATAGACTAGTGTAGATCATAGGTTTATTTATTTTTCCATTAAATAAATTGTAACCGGATCAAAAAAGCAGACAAGGGATTGACGACGGGATCCAAAACCATGGCGTGGGCGGTGTGCATCGTCGAAAAATGTCAGGGAGGCTGCAAGATTTAAATGTGCACAAGCGAGGGCGGGATGGTCGCCGATCGAGGGTAAAAGGAGAGTGCTCGGTGAAGCCATGCGGATCTTGGATCGGGACGGACGCGAAGGAGACACGCTGTAAAAGACGTCTTTGGAAGCGAGCCGTGGTGGTAGACACCGCATGGGCGAAGCTATCGAGGCTACTTAAGTTTTTGAGCGCAAGGCACGCTAAGGTGCTAGGCCTTGAGAGGGCACCATTTATCTGGTCGAGGCGGGATGCAAGGCGTGCAGTCCGACTCGAGAGTTGGTCAGTACATGAGACGTGGCTTGACGTGACAGATTATTTTTCAAGATGATCGAGTAGGAGAAATTGAAGACGAACAATTTCTCAAGTTCAAGACAAGAAGAAATTAAACCGTGACAATTGAATATATGTGTCAAATATGTGTTTAATTCTTTGTGTTGATGCTTTGTTTATTTTCTTATGCTTGTATTTCATTTGTTTAAATATGTTTGCATGAGGAATTGTTTTTTGAAAAATCTCACTTTCAAAAATTATTAAGTATGCTTAAATGATTAGTTGACAATTTTATCCCGGATAATAAAATGGAATTAATTTTGACCTCCATGATTTATTTATTTGTGAATTCTTTTGGAGAAATTCCCCCAAGGGACGGCCAAAAGATAGGCTTCACATGAATGAATTCCAAAGGATGATTGTGGATTATTATTAGTGGCTACGATGACCCTCCCAAGAGGCTCGATCAAAATGAAATAATAATTCTGTATTTAATCATGGTTTTACTTCCCTGGAGTCCCTGTTAATTTTATATTGGTCAAGTGGGAGCCAACTATTAATTTTGAATTAAAGATTTGTAACTGTACTTGTTTGTAACCTGCTTAAATGTGTTTAAATGATGACCCACCCACGTGGCTTATTTAAACTGTTTTAAGATGTTGGTTGATGTATGTTCATATTTTTTTTGAGATTTTAATATGATTCATGTTATCGAATTATGTGATTTTTTTTGTGTTGATCTGGACATTGACACAAGATGTATGTTTATTTTTAGTCTCATCATGTCGCAACCCATTAATCCACTATTCGAAATACTTAAAGATCATAAATTAACTTGAATGAACTATATCAATTGTAATCATAAAATGAAAACGGTCCTAACTGCACAACATTTCCACTGGGTACTTTACACTCCTAAACCCGAAAAAACCTGCTGAGAAGCTTATTTTATGGACAAGATGGAGTATAATGAATGGGAGAAAGCCAATGAATTGATGAAGGTTATAATCTTGACATCCTTGTCAGATTTGTTGAAACGCCTTCACCAAGGATTTGGAACTGCTGTAGACATTATGCAGAATCTTGAAGAGACGTTTGCACATCCGCCCCATATGGCAGTACAGAGCATCAGGCATGACATGGTCAAGCTAAGGATGGAAAAAGGAACGCCCGTAAGGGAGCACGTTCTTAGGGTAACGGTTCTTTTTGACAAACTTGAGATTCTTGATGTAAAATGTGATCTCAAGACCTAAATTGAGTTCATTCTCCATCTCTGTCAAAGAGCTTTGATCATTTCTATATAGACTACCTGATGAGCGATCAGGAATACACGTTGGATGATCTAATGAAAGCTCTAGCATTGGCTGAAGAGAAAATGAGGTGCAAAGATGATCTCTTGGTTACAAATGGACCTTCTACTTCTTCTAGACCAAGGGATGGTAAGAATAAGGAGAAGGTAAAAAGGCTAGACCAAGTAAACTCAATGTCTGTCAACCAAGGTTTAAGCAAGAGGGAATGTTCGGAGTGCAGAGAGAAAGGACATTGGAGGTCGGCATGTTCCAAACCCAAGCGGAATGGAAAGAAAAGTAATTCTCATGCACTAGTTGTTGAAACTTATTTAGCGGCGTATGCTACCCATTCGTGGGTATTGGATACAAGATTCACTGACCATGTTTGTTTCACTTTACAGGGGTTCAAGCGAACCAGACAACTTAGTGGGAGTGAGACCCTTATCATACTAGGCGATGCTACGAGAGTGGCAGCTGAAGCAGTGGGAGAAGTGAAGCTATCTTTTGAAATAGAGCTTTAGTTTTAAAAGATGTTCTTTATGTTCCTAGTTTTAGAAAGAATCTTATTTCGGTTACTAAACTGTTTTTGGATGGATATTCAGTTTCTTTTACTAAACGCATTTCTATTTTTCAAAATGATCTCGTTATCTCTCATGGATCGTTGTCGAACAATCTTTACACTATTAACTGTTCACACCATGCACGAAATGCATCCTATAACACATCAATTGTTTCAAGTACTAAAAGAAACGTTCAGCTGACGTGAACGAGATACTTACTTGGCATTTAAGATTAGGTCTTATTAATTCAAAGAGGATCCAAAAGTTGGTTCAAGACGATTCATTGGAGTCTCTCCTGGTTGAACCATTTCCAACTTGCGAATCATGTTTGGAGGGTAAAATGACCAAGAGGGCATTTGGAGCCAAGGGGAATAGAGCCAAAGAAGTGTTGGAAAGGTATTGTCAGACGTAAGGGCATGGCTGTCAAAATAGTTTGATATGAAAGACTTATGAGAAGCCGGTCACATCCTAGAGATCAATATCACTCGATATAGCAAGAAAAGGATGATTGGCTTACCATAAGCTTCATACATAGGTACTGTCTTGAAGCGATTCAGCATGGAAGATTCCAAGAAAGGTTTTGTACCTTTCAGACATGGAATCCATCTATCCAAGGAAATGTGTCCTAAGACACAAAAGGAGATAGATGACATGAAGGCAATTCCTTATGCTTCGGTTGTCGAAAGCCTCATGTATACAATATTGTGTCGGATATCTGCTTTGTCGTTGGAATGGTAGCAAGATATCAAAGTAACCCAGGGAAAGAGCATTAGACTGCGGTTAAAAACATTCTGAAGTATCTGAAAAGAACTCGGAATAGAATAATGGTTTGTTTATCAATCAGACAGTCTAATTCTCATTGGTTACACGGACTCCATTTTCCTATCAGACTTAGATTCCAGAAAGTCTACCTCAGGTATTTTGTTTTGTATGAGAGGAGGAGCCATGACATGGAGAAGCATTAAGCAGAAATGCATCATAGATTCTACCAAGGAAGCCGAATATGTAGTTGCTTGTGAAGCAGCGAAAGAAGCAGTTTAGCTCAAGAACTTCTTAATGGACTTGGTCGTAGTTTTGGATTTGCCCAGCACTATCACGGTCTACTGTGATAATGTCGGAGCAGTTGCAAATTCAAGGGAACCAAGAGCCCACAAGGCCAGCAAGCACATAGAAAGAAAGTCTCATCTTATACGAGAAATCGTTAAGAGAAGAGACATAGAGGTGGCAAAGACCGCATTAGAAGACAACCTAACAGATCCATTCACAAAGGGTCTACCTCAAAATACATTCGAGAGACATGTGGAAGGAATGGGTGTCAAGAGTGTTGACAATCTGCTTTGAGTATAAGTGAGAAAAATATTATTAGGTTCGTGTAGGTGACATTAGATGTCACATAGAACACGAGACGTGTTGTAGTATACTTAAAAGAAAAGTTTGAGTATAAGTGGGAGATTGCTGGGTTTATACTAGAACGTATGCTTTTTACTTTGAATAACCAAACTGAATTTCTTATTTATTTACTGAAATAAATTATTTATCATTATTACATTAAATATGAATGAATATTATATATATTTACTGCATAATTGTTCATTAAGTAGTACTTGTTACATTGTAGTTAATGTGGTGATACCAGATCACAGAAGATCACATTAACAGTTTCTTGTAACTAAGTACAAATTCACAACCTAGATGGAAATGAACAATCCATCGTGAAAGGTTGAAGTATAAGGCTCAGATAGGCTTGTCTAGACCAAGAGATTATACTAGTGCATTATGATGTTCTGAATAGAACCTACAGCGAGGATAAATTCTTCAGTACTGAATATAGAAGAATTAGACCTCAGTGGTTCGTTATTTCTTAATCTCCATCCCTTAAATAGGATCGTGTGAAATTAATAATTATTGTTTTGACTAATGTTGGGTAGAGAATCAATGTGATTCAATATTTTATATCTTGGGCAATATTATTGGTTACATGACGATTGCTAAAATTTAATACGGAGAATCGTGTGCAAGTACGTCTTGCGTGATTTGTCCCCTTGGAAGGCTCAGAAGTTTTATCATACTAAATCTTGCAAGTGAAATTTATTTCCGGTATGGATAATAATGTTGAGTCGTTCTTAATCCAAGGAAAAAGATATTAATTAATATAAAGCTTTTCAGTGGGTTAATTAACTAATGGACTAGATAATCTTAAAGACGGTGTTGGAATATGGGTGATTGAAAAATCACCAACCTTTATTCCAAAATTTCAGCGGAAGAAGTAGAATCGGTTGAATTCTACGTACGGACTGGAATCTCATTGTCAGGAATTCAATCACACGAATTGATTCACTATTCACAATGTTAAGTTCCTTTTGATTTATCGTATATACGTGATGTTTGATTTATCGTATATACGTGATGTCATGAGAGGAGAAACTTGTTTTCTCTTTTTTCAGAATTCTGTATATTGTGTCGTTAGTAGCAGAAATTCCCGTAAGTTTGAATTCCCTAAACTCATCATTTAATATCTCTAGGAAGTTAACTAACTTCCATCATTATCCACATTCATGTGTGGATTTATATAAATAAATAAATAATATTTATTATTTATTATTTATTTACTTTCATCTCCCACTCACACATGAAGTTTGAGCCTTATACTCACTCACTTCACATCTTTACACCATCACATAATACACTTTCACACAGGAAAATAAATCGTGTGACCCTCGAGAATATGAGTTTTTCTAGTTATATAACGTGTTAATGATATATAACAACTCAACCAGTTTTATATGAAGAATTCAAAACTCGTTATACCCCAACACTCTTTTAGTTAACACAAGTTGACATATCTCTTTCAATCCCTTGAAACTATTAGAGCATATTCAACCTTTCATCAAATCTATGCATTCATAATCAAGTTCTCAACTCGATTGACCGGTCAATGAACACAATAGAACGTGTTAATAAAGATGTCCTTCCTTTCACACAAAAATAAATACAGACTCCCACTATAGCTGCTTTCCTAGACATGTACCACATTGCTGCATTAATCGTAACTATTGGTAGCATGCTAAAGTAGCAACACCAAAGTGAAGAATTATAAATTTAGTAGAAAGTCTTAAGGGTACGTCCAAGAGGCTTATAAAAACCTCAAGGTCTCATACAACGAGAAAATAGGGATATCTTTCTCATTTCCTTATGGTCAACTTAGCACATGTGGTATGAAACACATGTCAAGATATTTTAACTACCCAAGAAGCGTATGTCTTTATTTATTTATTTATTTTACATCGTGTAAATCATAGTTCAAGTGTATACTCGACACTTAACTTGGATTTCCTCCCTCCATCATTCATGAATCCACTGATTTAGCTTTGTAACAAGTTAAATAGATTCGTGGTAAAATTTATTGTGATTATTTATAATATAATCTCATCTCTCCACATACCTCGATGTTAGAGGTGATTGCTCGTATGAGAGAGCCAATCAACTTGTCAACATACTATTATATGAACATTTCATATAGTTTAAAATACATAAATGTCTAGTAACATTAACAACTACTATGTAGCTTATTTAAATCCATACAAACCCAAGATCTTAAGATGTCTTACACATCTTCTGTAAATAGGTTTGACAACAAATCTGCCAACATCAAGTCAGCAGAAATTTCTTCAAGAATCACTCTTTCTTCTATGTAATATCTTTACAAAGTCAAACTTTTTATGATACTTGGAATCTTTAGTGTAAGCTTTAACTGCTTTGATTAATATGATGAATCATAACGGCTCCCACTGGAGTGTTTGATTTCACAATCAATCTTTACACTTCCCACTGGGCTGTTTTGATTTCACAATCAATCTTTACAACTTCCACTGGAGTGTTTGAATTTCACAATTAATCTTTAGAGCTCCCACTGGAGTGTTTGAATTCAAAGTGAATCCATATAACTCCCACTGGAATGCCACATATGTCAATGAATCATTACAACCCTCACTAAAATGTTTAATTCTCAACATATCGTTACATATCTCAATTGAGTGCTTACTAATTCCAAATATTTCATGAAAATTCTTAACCAAAATATTTATTTGACTGCAAATACAAATGCCACAAGTTCAGTTTTAATAGTGGTCAGTGTTATACAGAGTTATTTCATGTTACGCCACGAGATTGCTTCATTATTAAGCAATAAGGCATAACAAGAATTTGATTTACTTACATCTAAATCATAATTCCCATTAGTGTCTGTATACTCTCTAAGTTCAGATTATCTCCATGAGATAATAATCTACAGTATCCTTCAGATATCTCAAAAATTCCATACACTATATTTTAGTGTCTCTTTTCGGATTAACTGATATCTGCTAACCAAACCAACAACTTAACAAATGTTTGGATGTGCGCACAACTTAGCATACATCAGACATCCAATTGAATTTGTTTATGGTGCATTTGACATTTCATCTTTCAGTCGTCGGAAATTCATCATAATTCAGTGACTCATTCTTTTATAACATGAGAATCAACATACTTTTATACTTTCATTGAATTATTTTAGAACTCTTACTACATAAGTCTGCTAAGACTATCCAAGTAGCTTCTTTGAAAAATCTTTATGAAGCTTTCAACAAAAGATTCTCATAGTTGTCTTTCCAACTAAGAATGAATTAACATATAATCATAGAATTACAGAACTATCTTTGGACCGTTAAACATAAACACAATGGTCTTTGTCTAACAAAGTTAATATGAAACAATCATAGTATGAAGTCTCAAGTACCACTGTTTTGAGGATTGCTTAAGTTTGTAAACCGACTTCTTCAATTTTTACAAACATTATCCCCTTCTTTGAATTCTCCATTGAGAACAACAGTAACGTCCATTTTTTATGTAATTCTAAATCTATACTTGATATTATAGCAAAAAAATGAAAGTAATCGAGAAAAATCTCACAACAGATGAAGAAAGTTTAAATACCCATTTCTGAGTAATCTTTCTCTACTAAGTGAGTATTTTTAAGATGTGTCTCAATAAAAGAACTACAAGTTTCAAAAAACTTGATTCGACCTAATAAACTCTATATTATCTTTCATTTCTTTGTCTCATTAGTCCCTTGTCTTTCGATCGTCTGTAGGTTCATCCTCATTCACTAAAGACTAATCTTATTTCTGAAAATATAAAGAAGGTGTATCCCTCAATAACATGATGTCTCTTAGACACATGTTTCCTAGAGTATTTTTCAAGATTGAAACTTGTGATATAAATAATTACTCTTATAAAGATCCATCTAATCTTAATGAGTAAACATATATCAAATATCACAAACATTAAGTAAATCACTCACACTTGGATCTGACAGAGAGTGATTATTTCAATCAGAAAATAGTATAGTATTTCGAATACCTCCTCTACTAAGAAATCTTTTTCAGAAAAATTGACATTATGTGATTTTATCTCATGTCTTACTCTGAACTTCTTGATCTTTGATCAATTTGTATCTATTGGATTTAGTATAGTATCTTAGAATATACATGAAAGTGTGTGTGCGTGTATTTTCAGAGTGTTGTTGAAAATGTTATGCAACATGTAAAACAACATATGACAGCGGAAGTATAAAAACACAGTGCAAAGGATCTTCCAAAATTGTGTATAGTCTATAATCAGACTATACGAACCTCATGGTTAAAAACATCACTATAACAAGTAGTGAGATACACACGAACCTTTTACAAGATCCTAAAAGGTGTAGTGAAAAACCACACACCAAAAATCAATCTATTCGAACAAGTAACTAGTGATCTTATTCAACCTAAAACTTGATCTACTAAGACAAACACAATACTGATAGGAAATGTTGGTACACACTCGACCAGTACAAATAGGCATAGCATCGACCCTCACACTCCACTCACGGTTGTGTCTTGGATGCTACTCTCTTGAGTTTGGAGTAGAGCAAACAGGATTTCACTTTAACTCAAAACTTGAATGTCGACCAATGCAGTCTATTTATAGACTTGAAGACCAACTGCATTGTCCTATCCATTCGACCTTGGACAGCCTTTTACAACTCCTCCACTATCTCCATGATCTTGGTGTAACCACCCATGATCTTTCTATTCTTACTCCATCAGTGCAACCACTTGACAATATCCGAAATTGTCTTCAACCTGCAATGTAGGAAACATAGAAAAAACACATCTAATAAAACGAAGTCAGTGATAGGAGAAAGGGCAAATTTAAGATATTGTGAAGAATGTTGTCCAACATCTGGAACAACATCCGTGCAACATCAACAAACTCCCCCAATTTGGCCTTTCTACTACAACACACCTGATGTTAAAAATAACATCTGAACTTGTGTCAGGAAAGAAACAAATAATAACCATTCAGAGAAAACAAACAAATCATAATTTAAAAATAAACAACCAACACAAGCACTAAGTACATCAGCAGTGTACTTATGCCAAAGTAACCAACATAAAGTAAATGACAGAAACATAAACCTATCATCTAATTGTCCATTAACAGATATCATAAAGTAAAGAGCAGTAAATAAAAGATTGCAATACAGAAAGGAATTTTTATAGTGAAGTATAGGGAAGGACTGGGCCATTGGAATGGCTGCATCTCCATAATCTACAAATGCTCCCCCATGCATCAAAAACTCCCCCTGTCTTGAATCTGATCACCAATTGTCATGACCATACATCTCATCAAGCATAGCAATACTCTCAGGAGACATATTCTCCCTGTCTAGAGTCTTTCTCAGATCTTCATCAGTGTTATCATCAATTGTAGGGTCAATTGGTGCAGGGTCAGGAACAACTTGTTCAGCAGCCGTATCAGCATTCTGTTCAGCATTTAGAACATCTTCCACAACATCCTCCACAGCCTCATTCACAGTATCTTGTACAGCTTCCTCTACCTCAGCATCAAATACTTCGTTCACCACTTCATCAACAGCATCATCAGCATCATCCTCTTCAGTATCTGGTTTTTTCTCCTGCATGTCCAGAGGGACCAGCTCCATCATCAGCTCCATCATCACCATCATCAAGTGATCCTCCCTCTGTTGGAGTAGAAAGCATGCTTCTCCAGAAGATTTGTTGTTTAAGTAGAGCATCTATGTTCTGCTGGAAGGAAGTAATCTGATCAGAGATGAAAGAATTTGTAAAATGAACAGAGGGTGTATCATCTCTTCTGGTTACTGTGTAGGGAATGTTGCCAACAGAATGGGCAACATTTTCGTCTTGCGGTTCTGCATCAGGAATAGGAAGATCTACAACTCTGTTTCCACCTTTCAACACATGGGATATTCAAAAGCTTGAAATATACCCACTTATTTTCTCACTTCTTGGCCTTTCAAATTCAAATCTATCCAAGAACTGACAAATCAAACTCGAATATGGAAGAATGCTTCCATCTGTGTGTTTACCAACATATGACATCATATTATCAAATATGACATCATATTATCAAATATGATTTGCCCCATATTGAACCTATTTAAATGTACAATCTTGTACAGCAAGAAGGTTTGCTCTTTGGTTAACACAGTGGAGTTCTTTGAGGGTAGCCAGTTGGAAACAAGTAGTTTGTGCATCAAAGAATACAAGGAAGTCAATTTGGCAGCAGAGAATTTCAAAGTCCATTCAGAATACTTTCCACCAGTTATGACAGACATCACTTCCTTAATATCAAATTCAACATTATCTTCCTCAGTTTGTCTAGTCCTTAGAAAGATATTGATCAGCCTAGGATTGATTGTGACCACATTATATCTGAACCTAATCTTCCCATAGTTTGAAGACATTCTATTTCCACACTTCTTTTTCAAATTGGCATAGAATTCAGCAACCCACCAACATAGTACGGTTTAGCATATTGAAGAGCATGCAACAGAGATCTACTTTCTATGAAACTAATCAGATTTATAGCTTCAAAGTCTGGAACTTTAATGATCCTCTCATTAACAATGTTCCTTTTCAGCAAAGATTTAACTAAAGCAAACTTTCTATCATACTCTTTCCTATCATCAGGTTCAGAGTCATATTCCATTACCTCATCAAAGAGTTTATCAAACTCATCATCAGTCTGATTTTCAGCAGGTTCAACATTGTCAGATTCCTCTTCTTCATTATCTTCTTCTACAGGTTCTTCTTCTTCAGGTTCCTCCTCCTCAGGTTCACCTTCAGAATCATCTCCCTTCTCAGAATCAGATGATTAAGTAACATCAGCAACAACATGCACAGGAGGATCATTTCTCCTTTTTGTTCTCCTTTCCTTTTTGGCCATTAACTCCTCCATGGTCAAATCATCATCAGAATCCTTAAGTTCAGCAGCAGGGGCTTCAGGAATAGCCATCTCCTCATCTGAATCCTCTACTATGATAGGATCATCAGCACCACCATCAGTCCTCTTAGGACATTTTCCAGTGTAATCAATTTTCTTTCCAAGGTTCCTCTATGACACTCTCCTCTTTCCCCATTTTCCACGTTTGGAAGTGAACTTATTCTTCCTCAGCCGGATGTTCTTCAATTTCTCCCCCCCCCTTCTATCTGGATCACATGAATCATCTTTTTCCATCTCAACATCAGTAGCTTGAGTAGGGTTTTCAGTGGGTTCTGAAGTAAGTTCATCAGGGATTTCTGTGGCTAAGGGTTTAGCAGAAAGATCAACAAAATCATTGATGTTTACTAGTTTTTCACCAATGAGAACATCGGGAAGAACAAGAGGGTTAGATTCGAGCATTTGTTCGATGATAAGTCGAACCAGAGAGTGAGGGGTATCAACAGGAAAGACATAAGGATTGGGTTTTGGTACAGAAGAAGAAGATGATCCACCAACATTAGTGGAATCACAACCTGGATTTTGAGCAGCCATTTCAGCAAGAAGATTTAGAGGGTTCGAATTTTCTGGAGAGGAAGGGTTTGAGCGTCGATTTGAGAGAGAAGGGTTTTCGTGTGATTGAAAGTGATCAGAGAAGTCCGAAGGGCTTGGTTTATCAGCCATCCCACCTTTATTCTGTCCAATCAAATTAAATCAAGGCAAATAAAATAATGATTTGAGAAAAATAGGAGGGAAAGAATATTGTATACGACTGAAAATGAAATAATACAAAGTAAAAATAATACAAACCTCGATTCCTATGTGCAACAACAAGGTTTTCAGCTTTTAGTAAAGAACATCACAAATAAATCGAACTTAAGTAGAGAAGAGAGTGGAGGTTATCACACAAACCACCTCAAAAACCGACCAAAAGTGGACAAAGAAACCACCCACTAAGGTAAGTGTGATCGTGTGTATGTGTATAAACCGCTTAAAACATTTTCAAAAATAGAAACTATATCTAAAATTAAATAAACCGAAATCAGTTCAAATAAGGTGATTGAACTGTGAATTCAACTTGACCAGAACATTGATCACAACATGTATGATAGATAAAGTATGAATCACTTAAGGTTTCAAAAAATGTCGGCACACATATATCTCAACACTCAATTTTGCATGAAATTCATCATCAAGGTGTTGCATATTTTGAATTTTTTCTTTTAAACACATGTTCACATTGATCCATCTTTTCAAGAGAGAACATCGTAGTCGCGAGCTCCGTGTCCCATAGTTACTCAATGGATTGTGAACAAACATGGATGTATATTTAATCACCTTTTGAAAAGAGAACATCGTAGTAGCGAGCTCCGTGTCCCATAGTTACTCAGTGATTACACATCTAAGTTGTGTCTTATTTTTCAATGCATTTAAGATATATACGTCCAGGACTCTGTATCTAAACCATGATTCAACAATAAGATCATTACACATCATTCAAAGTTCAAATATAAGCAAATCAGCAGACAAACTCATTATCAGAGCCAAAATGTTGATTCAAATGTTGTGAAACATTTGTTACAACATCTAGTGTTTATTTTCAGATATAGTAAAGACCAAGAGATTTTCTAAGTGAAAAAAACCTCTCATTGTCAAGGGTTTTTGTGAAAATATCAACAAGTTGTTTTTCAGTTGAAATGTACTCTAACTTCACAACTTCTTTCTCTACAAGATCTCTTATAAAGTGATGTCTTATACTTATATGCTTAGTCAAAGAATGTTGCACAGGATTCTTGGAAATATTGATAGTACTAGTATTATCACAATAAACAGTCAAAATACCACTTTCCAACCCATAATCATCAAACATCTTTTTAAGCCAAAGCAGTTGAGTACAACAACTTCCAGCAGCAACATATTCAGATTCAGTTGTTGATTGTGAAACACAATTCTGTTTCTTACTATGCCAGGAGATAATGTTGTTTCCCATGTAAAAATATCCTCCACTAGTACTTTTTCTGTCATCACAATCACTTGCCCAATCTGCATCACTATAGCCAACTAAAGAGCAATTAGTATCCTTTGAGTACCAAATACCTAGATCACATGTTCCAGCTACATATCTTATAATTCTTTTCACAGAATTAAGATGTGATTCCTTAGGATTAGCTTGATATCTAGCACAAAGACAGACACTATACATAATATCAGGCCTACTAGAAGTTAAGTATAAAAGACTTCCAATCATTGATCTATACAAAGTAGGATCAACATCTTTTCCAATCAAGTCTTTACTAAACTTTTGAGTTGAACCCATAGGGGTTTTCATAGTTTTAGAAGTTTCAAGACCAAATCTTTTCACCAAATTCTTAGCATATTTTGAGAAAAGAAAATACCATCTTTCATTTGTTTGATTTGAAGACCTAAAAAGAAATTCAGTTCTCCAATCATGGACATTTCAAAGGTACATGTTATTTCTTTAACAAAACTCTCAAGCATATCATTACTAGTTGAACCAAACACAATATCATCAACATATATTTGAGCAACCATGATATCAATCTCAGAATTTTTAATGAACAAGGTTCTATCAGTTTCACCTCTCAAAAATCCAAATTCAAGTAAGAAATCAAAAAGTCTACCATACCAAGCTCTAGGTGCTTGTTTTAGACCATAAAGAGCTTTCTTTAACTTGTAAACATGATCAGGAAATTCCAGATTTTCAAAACCTTTAGGCTGTTCAACATAAGCTTCATCATGAATACCATTTAAGAAAGCAGCTTTAACATCCATTTGATGCAAGTTAATGTTAATGAAACATGCAATAGCAAGAAGTAATCTAATAGATTCAATTCTAGCAACAAGAGCAAATGTTTAATCAAAGTCTATTCCTTCAATCTGAGTATATCCTTAAGCAACCAATCTAGCCTTATTTCTCACAATATTACCAGATTCATCAGTTTTATTCTTGAAAATCCACTTTTTTCCTATGACATTAATATGAGAATTAGGTCTACGTACAAGTGTCCAAACATCATTTGTTTCAAACTAATTAAACTCTTCATGCATAGCATTTATCCAATTTTCATCATCAATAGCTTCTTTCACATTTTTAGGCTCAATTTCAGAATGATAACACTCAAAAGTTACCTGATTGCATATGGATGACATGCAAACTGATCTTACAAGGTTATTGATATGAATACCCATTCTTCTTCTTCTTCTAGTTTGTACACCAATGGTAGCTTCTCCAATGATTTGATCTGATGGATGACTTTTCATTATCTTTGTTGAGGGAACCAAATGTTTTGGATACTGTGAATCTTGTGACAGATTTTCAGTATTTGAACTTTTGGGTAATGTTGCATCAGATGTTGAAGGAACATTCTGATTCTGATCAACATTTTTCCTATCTTCAGTGTCATCAGTATTTCTGGATACTTCTATCAAATCTGATACATTATTTTAAACATTTTTACCTGCAAGACTTGAAAGTTCATCAAATACCACATTCACAGATTCTTGCATTGTATCAGTTCTCAAGTTATAGATTCTATATGCCTTGCTATTCTTAGAATATCCTAAGAAAAATCCTTCATCACTCTTAGAATCAAACTTGTGCAACTTATCTCTATCATTCAAAATGTAAAAAACACAACCAAACACATGAAAGTATTTCAAATTTGGTTTTCTTGTTATTCAGAATCTCATAAGGAGTACAATTACTACCAGAACGAATGTAGACTCTATTCACAATGTGACAAGCAGTATTCAAAGCTTCTGCCCAGAATTTCTTAGAAGACTTTTTGAGATTAGCATAACTTTTGCCATTTCTTGCAAAGTTCTATTCTTTCTTTCAGCAATTCCATTTTGTTGAGGAGTTTTAGGTGAAGAAAACTCTTGCAAAGTACCTTTCTTTTCACAAAAAAAAGTAAACAAACTGTTTTCAAATTCTCTTCCATGATCAGACCTTATCCTACTAATCTTTAAACATAAAACAATTTTAAACCTTTTATAAAGAATTTTGAACTCAGAAAACGTATCTGATTTTTCTTTTAGAATAATAACCCAAGTATATCTAGAAAAATCATCTACAAGAACATATGAATACCTCTTTCCACCTAAACTTTCAGTTTCCATAGGACCCATTAGATCCATATGAATCAATTCACAACACCTGTTTGTTGTACATGCTGACAACATTTGATGTGTTGTTCTCACTTGCTTACCTTTCTGTCATGGTCCACAGATTTTTCCTTTTTCAAAGTTAAGATCAGGTAAACCAACAGCAGCACCTAGTCTATGCAATTTTTGAATACTTCTGTAATTAGCATGACAAAGTTTTTGATGCCACAGTAAAATGTCATCTGCTTTAGCACTTTTACAAGTATGATTTGTACCAATCAAATATCAATTATCAGCAAATCTTTTGCCAGACATTAAGCAATCATCATTTTTATCAAACACATAGCATGAATTCTTGTCAAACTTTACATGTAAATCATCATCACATAACTGACTAATACTAATCAGATTAGCAAGTAAACCTTTTACATGTAACACATTTGTCAATTTTGGAAAACCAGGAACATTCAAGGTTCCTTTGCCAACAACTTTACCTTTTGAACCACCACCATAGGTCACATGACCACCATTACATGATGTATAGTCAGATAAGTAATTAAGTTGACCAGTCATGTGTTTAGAACAACCACTATCAAAGTAACAAGATCCAGGAACACATGCTTTCAAAGATGTATACACAACATTACATGACATGTTCTTATGAATCAACTTTTTAGTGTTGTTAACCTATTTTATAGGGTGTTCAATTTTATCAGGTAAAAAAATTCCAGCTTTTAAGTCTCTTCTTAACTTAGAACAATATGGACGAATATGACCTATTCCAGCACAATAAAAACAGACATACTCTTTAAACAAACCATCAGATTTCTTTTGTTTATCTTTCAAAGATTTAGGCAAGGAAGTTCCAGCTTTTACAAAAGAAATAGGTTCACAGGATAAAGGAGTTTTTTCAGAAGTTTTCACAAAATTAAGTCCAGCATTATCAGATCTATCAATCACTAATGCCTCATTCAATTCAGTAGTGCTTGTAGAAAACTTTTTAAAACTTAGAGTAGTGCACTTAAGTTCATCTTTCAAAGAAGAAATTTCCACATCTTTTCTAGTTAAAAGAACTTCAAGCTTCAAAAGATTTTCTTTCAAATCTGTATTTTCTAAAGATAAGGAACTCAACACCTGATTTTGAGTTTCTAAATCAGTTTTAAACTTCAGATATTCATAGTCACAATCAGCAGATTTTGAAGTTTCAGCATTCAGAATATTTCCAGTAAAACAGTTAATCTCAGAGTTATATTGACTGAATGTTGTTTCAGATGTTGTATGAACATCTGAATATGCTTCAAACCAATAATCATCGAGATCATCATCAAATGTATCATCATAAACTATTCTAGCACACTTAGCTCACATTTACCAAAATCAGTTTCATCATCAGAATCATCACTTAAGGTAGCATTAAAGTTCATTTTCTTCCTAAGCATAGTATTAGCACATTCATTAGCATAATGACTGTTGGTCCCGGTGCAAACGAGTCTTACACATGTATGGGGGGGGAATACACGTATTCAGTGATTTTAAAACTTTTTTTTCATCGATGTCGGGTTGGGTCGGAGTTGTCCGATGATTTGGTCGTGAGAAGCACAAATCGCTCCGAGTCAAAGTCTACGAGAGAAAGTGATCCGAGTTGCTTTCAGATACCTCGAGATAATCCCAATCGATCCTCGAAGCCAGAGATCTGAGTCGCTTGGATCAGATAACTAACTTACTGAACCCTCAGAAGAGTAAGTTCAGTTTGGTAACTATCTGTTCTAGCTACTCAGATGTGCGGAATGGTTGGCCCTTAGTTTATACTCGTTTTATGCTTTGCTGAAAACCTTCCTTTTTAATGGAATGGTGATAAAAGGCGTGATTGATTCGGAGATGCAACTTCAGTGGATTGGTTCCAACTGAATATCAGTGAAAATATGCTTTCAGTTTAAAGATATGCAACAGTTAATTAAAGCAAAACAGAAAGCAAAGAACACAGCAAGTTATAGTGGTTCAGAGACTCAAGCTCCTACGTCCACTCTCTCTGATCTCTTCAGAGAAAGTCACTAATCACTTCCTAAGGTTTTCTGACTACCTCTGTAGTTTACTAACCTTTCTATTTTGAGCTTTCTGACTACCTCTGTAGTTTACTAACTCAAAACACACACAAGCTTTCTGATTATCCAAGATAGTTTACTCACTTCTTCTCTAGAGCTTTCTGACTATCTCCTTGTAGTTTATTAACTCTTTACAACTCCAACTCACCAACAATCACACTCAAACTACCTTACAAAGGGTTTGGGGTTTCTTGGTTGGTTTCCAACTAGGATGGGATATCCTTTACAATTAAGAATGATGCAAAGGCTAGGATATCTTGACTAAGCTTTGGATATATCTTATCAAACTAGGCTTAGTGGAATGAGCTCTCTTCGAAATAAAGCACTTGGGAAATTCTTGAGTTTTCGAGTGCTTCAACTTGCAATAATAAGTTTGAGCTCTTGAGTTGATTACAAATTTCCCGTAACCTTCAATGTAGAGGGTCACAAGTATTTATAGGCATACAACAAGGTCACTCTTAAAAAACTATCCGTTGGAAGAGATAGCTCCATGAGTTTCCTCTTATGGTGTGTGATGAACGACTATATTTAGGGTTTGAGACTCCCTAGCACGTTTTAGGTAAACTGTTTTTCATGTAGCTGGTCATCACTTTTTGCAGTCTAGAACATAGTACTACTGACATGTTTTGATGACTGTCATTTGTCAATGTCGATAATGTCTGATGATGTCTTCTTCTTTTTGACTTTTGTCTCCAGTTAAAGGTAGACAACCACAACGGCTCTTTTTGGTTACATCTCTGAGTGATATAACCTTAACAACACTTTGTCTTAGTTCCTTTTGTCTGCATGAGAATGTCTTGGGCAATATCTATTTTTCTAAGGAATCGCATTTTTCTCAGTATTGAATCCTTCAGATAGATATTTTCAGTGCCTCGGAACATTCAGGTTTATACTGAGCATTCAGTACATTACTGAGTCTTCAGTAATTACTGTGCCTTCAGTATCCTCCAGTCTTCTGTCTTCTGCGTCTTCAGGGTCTTGAGTCTTGATGTCTTACGAGTCTTGATGACTTACGAGTCTTGATGACTTCGAGTCTTCACAGATATCTTTGGTGATATCTTGAGCTTCATCTTTGAGTCTTGATTTTTCACTCGAGTCTTGATATCTCGATTTCTCCTCGAGTCTTGATTTCTCGATTTCTCCTCGAAGTCTTGATTCTCAGTTGAAACTTGAAACTTTGAAACTTGAAACCGGTTTCTTTAGAAACTTATTGAGTCTTCAGAACCTATCCTGATCTATATCTGCTGACTATACATTTTTTGGATAACATCCGAATACTCTAAACCTGAATCGACTAACTATCGAGGATTATCACGAACATGTCATACTCAGGGGTTTTGGGATCTAATCAAAATCATTCTTTATTAAATTCATCTCCCAACAATTTCCCCCTTTTTTATGATGCCAAAACCTATCTTGTTACAAAACACTTAACCTATACTCAGGTTTCAGTTTTTCCTATTACAAGATTGGTATATCCCCAACAATTTCTTCAGTAATGAATTTCCCAACAATTTCATCACCAAACAATAAGTTTTTCAACAATTTTCTCAGAGACAATCATTCAGGCATTTCAAAAGTAAAAGACATGTAAATTAAGATAATGAGATATTATCTTTTGAGCATAAATGAAAAAGTTTCATTGATGATACGTAGACAGTTACAAGTTACAATGAACCTTATCTGAAAAACAAAAACAAAAAGACAAAAAGATAAAGGATTACATGAATCTTCTGAGTCTTCATCTTCGGTCTTCTTTTGCCCTACTGCTCGGGCTCTTCAGTTCTGATCTTCCACCTCATCAGCAGGCACTTCAAGGTTGAACATTCCATAATAGCTTCTCTTCAGTGCATCTCTCTTTTTAATGATATCTGGATTGTTCCCTGTCAGGCCCAACTGAATGGCGTACTGAGCAATCTCCTGAGAAATGGCTTTTTCATTCACCAAGCCATTCTCCAGCCTAGGAGGAGGGTACGAGTATGGACCAGGGGCGTTTATCTGAACCTTTCCTTCATCCGCAAGATTGATCCAGCTTTGAAGATACTTCGGATAAAAGGTCAGGAGATAATCAATGAAAGCGTCATTGGGATCTGAGCTCTCCCCTCTCCATTCTCTGAGCACATCATAGTAAAACCAAAAGGTTCGTTTAATCTCTTCCCATGCATCGTTGAACTGGATTGGAATCCACTTGTCAACATGCGGTCATTTTTGTGCTTTAGTGTTCCCTCTCCTTTTGCTCGCAAACCTCTTGAAACCACTCCTTCTCTTCTGCTCTTCTTCCATCTTCTTTCTGATCACGGGCACACCAGAAACAGAAGCAGCAGTTTTCTTAGCTTGCTCTACTTGGAGTGTTTTCAGACCACTTCTAGTGTTGAAGACCTTCTTCTGTGGCACTTCCTCAAATTCTTCAATATCCTGAATCAGCTTTCTCTGGATTGGCTTAGAAGCCTTAGTTCTTTTACCCTCAGGCTCTTAAAACGCCACAGCCTTTCTTTTAGTGGGCAATTCAGCTCCAGCTTGGTTTGTTCCAACTCTTCTACCACTCAGTTTCTCTGCAGCAACTTCTTGCATAGTTTCCTCTGAAACCTGAGTGTAGACTGGCTTCTCCACCTTTTTGAACTTAAGCTTTTCAGTGGCCTCGATCTCCTTCATGGTTTCAGCAATGATTTTCTTTTTAGCTTCCTTGACAGTCTTGCCTTTCAAAGTATGTTCCAATAATTCTCTGAGATCAGCTCCGGGTCTTTCCCCCTTCTTGGAACCATACTTAGGCAGAAGCCTGGAGAGTGCTGTGTCCATATGATACTGCTCTTTACTGACACTCCGCACCTCCCCTGCCAACTAATCTTGCTCCTCCTCGAGCCTCCTTAGGTGGTTCTTCGCCACTGAGAATTCTTCAGACAGATGAGCAAATTGGCTAGAGAGAGCTTCCTTGAACATATCTGTCATTTTGGCCATGAGCATTGAGCTCATCTCCTCAACAGCATTCTTCACCAGCATGTCATTCTTCTCTGCCAATTTAGCTTCAAGAATTGTAGTCTGCTCCTGATGCTTCTGCTTCAGCTCTGCATTAAGCTCAGCTTTGACCCCCTCCATCTTCTCTTTTAACTTTCCTTCCATGGAGGCCAGCTTTTCAGTCAGAGAGCTCTGAAGCTGCAACAGGTCTGAAGAAGAACTCAAGCTTTCCATCTTCTGACTTTAGTTGGCCAATACCTCTTCCATCTGAGCAACTTTGATCAGGATTGGCTCAACCTTCTCCAACTTTTCCATCACAGGGGTGAGATCAATCTCAGGAGCATATCTGATTTGCTGTGTCTCCTAAGCTGGCTGTTCAGCCTGAGTCTCAGTCTGAACCTGAGCTTCAGACTCAGTCTGGGTCTGGGATTCACCCTGAGCTTGGGTGTCCGCCTGAGCCTCAGTCTGAAGGCTAACTTCAGTCTGAGGATGTTCGACAGCAGCCACTTCAGCATTAGTTAAGTCTTTCTCCTTCTGAGATTGACTCTCATCATCCCCTTGTTGGTCCCCATCCTGAGATTTGTCTTTGGAGCTCGGGGCACCAACTTCAGCATCCTTCCTTTCAGCAACTTTCTTCTTAACCAACTCATCAAAGTCAGACGTTTTCATTCTGAGCTTGGTTTTCCTGAATCCTGAGAATTCAGTGAGCAGAGATGTTTCCTCGTTCCACCAGTCTTCGCCTCTGAATGAAACTATGTTGAGCATTTCGGGAAGAGTCTAGTTGAGGATGAAGACCGTTGACCTCAATCTGAAGAAGATGTCTTGGAGGTCAGGGAATGAGCTAAGCTCAGGATGGCGGTCAAGAATGAACCGTTCCCCCTTGCTTCGCCATTCGGTCTCTTCAGCTTCACCCTTCTTGAGCATCGGGCTCTCAGGTTCAGTAGAAAAGTCTGCTGAAGGATCAAGCAATAGATCACTCAGGAGCTCATCAAAGTTCATCTGCTCCTGAGGCTCAGCAAATTCTGAGGGTTGGGCAGGCAGCTCCTCAGTCTGAATCTGACTTGGTTCTGAGGTCTGAGCTGGTGCCTCCTTAGTGGGAATCTGAGTTTGCTCCGAGGTCTGAGCAGGCACTTCCTCAGCCGGATCCTGAGCAGTTTCTGAGGTCTGAGCAGGTGCTTCCTCAGCAGGAATCTGTACTTGCTCTGAGGTCTGAGGTCCTTGGAATATTTCTTGAGAGAACTTGTCAGAGCTTAATGACGTCACAAGAACCTCAGAGAAGACTTGCTCCTCAGTTTGCTCCTGTGTTTGTGCCGTTGAGATAACCTGAGCCAATACATGTAAAGGCGATTTCTGAGCTTGTTGGCCCTCAGGTTGAATCTCCTCAGCCTCACTCTCCTCGTCATCATCAGTGAGAACCATCATCCTTTTGTGCTTTGGAGCAAGGGTCTTTTGCTTCTTCAATTTTTCACCCTGCTCCTTCTTGGCCTCCAACAAAGCCTTCCCCCTGGCTTGTTGGGTTTCTTCAGTAGCAGCAGCAATCGGTGATTCCACCTTCTTCTCCTTCTTCCCTCTGATAGTCTTCTTGGTGGCAACAGGCTTGAACATCACCTTGGACTTAGGGAACGGAGTGGTGTTGGCAAAGATGTCCTCCTCATCTCGACACATCTCCAAAATAAAGGCTATTTTGGTGGCATGGAGGATCTTGCCTTTGATCGATATTTGAGTCATCCTCCTTTTTTATGACCTTGGCTTGCTCACTCACCACCTTGATCAGATACTTCAGCCAGTTGAAATCCTTGGTGGGTGAGTCCTCTATCGCCGCCAACAATAAGAGTTTGGGAGTGCTAGTCTGCTCAAAACTCCCCGATCGACTCATAATGCACTTGCTCACAATATCCATCAAAACTTTGTATTTTGGCCTTAAATGCCGCTTATGTAAAGTCGCCTCAAACTTAACAGGATTCTCAGTAATCCTATCAAGATACTCTTGCTCCCGACCTAACATATATTGTGTGGGATCGTCTCCTCTATCACATAGCTCAAAAACATTGTTTAAATTTCGAGGGACTATGTACAGCTCCCGAACAAAATCTACATACTTCGATGTATGCTCTAAATGCGAAATAGAAATCTTGGACTAAATATTATCATCCTCATCTATTTCCATATTAGAGACGAACTCTATTACCTCTCGCGAATATTCCGCCTTCGGTCGGTTTGCGATGAGGTTCGTCAGTTTCGCCAAACGAATCAAATGAAGCCCCTCTTCTTCATGTTTTGCGTTTGAGGTACTCTCCAGAGAAACCACTTACTCATACCATGGTTTATTTATTTTGGCTAATCGGTCGAATATGGATAGAGTCATTTTGAAGATTTGAAGATTAGGGTTTCGAGTGAAGAAGATTTTCTGGGCAAAGGGGATTTTATTTGCAGAGTGATTTTGGGAACGAGGGTTTATAAAAATGGCTTGAATGGCTTCCAAAAGAATATATAGACCGCTTCGTGGGAAGTCGTGTGATTAATTAAAATCAACGGTTAAGATTAATCCATCGACTAATCGGGTATCTTGAAAAGGACTCTCACGAAAAGTAAGCCTTAATTTAACCACATTGGTGATTAAAAGCAACAGAGCATTTAATGATTGTTGACCTTCCTTGGAATTTCAAAGATCCCGCCCAAAAACATTCTTCAGGTGTTTTGTATTTATTGCAAATGATTACTGAGTTTCACTTAGGCAATAAATGAGTTGCATGAGTCATTACCTCTTGGACTAATTTCCCTCTATCGGTCTTATCGAGTATTGACCTTGATAAAATGTCAAGATGATCTTAATCTTGACCTTGAAGACATCCGAGTTTCTCAAGACTCGATCAAGTATTTCTATTTTATCCTCGAAGTTTCTCAAGAGAGAATCGAGAAAACTTCATGCATCCGAAAACCTTCAATTTTTTGATTTACTCTATATATACGGATCCAACATCCCTAATTCAATCGATAGTTCACGAAATCTTGATTGACCCAAAGGTTTAGTCAAGATATCGACTCTCTGCTTATCAAGATGAATTTTCTCCATCGATATCCTTTTTTCTCGACATGATCTCTCGATGAAGTGATGTCCGATATCCACATGCTTGCATCGGTGTGTAATCCGGATTTTGTGAAATAGCAATGGCACTATTATTATCACAAAATATTGGTACTTCATTGGCTACAACCTTATAATCCCTTAATTGTTGTGCGAGCTAAAGAAATCGAAAGCACAGCAGACTTCTGTGACCATGTATTCAAATTTTCAAGAGTAATCTTGGTTGCTATCGAGGTCCATTTCTTCGAAAACCAAGATATCAGCATACTTCCAAGAAATTGACAAGTTCTCGTAGTGGACTTTCGTCAATTCTCTGACCTCCATAATCGAGATCCGAATAACCGGTTAATTCAAGGTTATCATCATCACCGATACCACAATCCTCTATTCACTGTGCCTTTAAGATACTTCAGTATCTTTTTGGCAGCCTCCATGTGACTAGCCTTAGGATTAGCTTGGTATCTTGCACATATCCCAACAGCAAATGTTATATCCGGCCTACTTGCTGTGAGATAGAGCAATGATCCAATGATCCCTCTATAATCAGTGTGACTTACTGATTTGCCTTCAGGATCAGGATCCATCTTGTAGTTAGTATTCATGGGAATTCTAACTGCATTGCAATTCTGTACACCATATTTTGCAATCAGATCTCTGGTGTACTTTGCTTGGTTGATGAAGATTCCTTCCTTTGATTGTTTCACTTGAAGACCTAGAAAGAAATTCATCTCCCCCATCATAGACATCTCAAATTTTCCTTTCATCAGTGTAGAAAACTTTTCACACAACTGATGATTTGGAGATCCAAAAATGATGTCATCAACATATATCTGAACTAGTAAGATATCTTCCCCATCTTCTATCCTGAACAAAGTTCTATCAACAGTTCCTTTGACAAAACCGTGGTCAGTAAGAAACTGAGAAAGAGTATCATACCATGCTCTTGGTGCTTGCTTAAGACCATACAAGGCTTTTTTTTGAGCCTGTAAACTTGGTCATTTCATTCAAAACCGGAGGTTGTTCCACATAAACCTCTTCTTTAAGCACACCATTCAGGAAATGCACTTTTCACATCCGTTTGATAGAGTGTGAACTTCATGTGGGCAGCATATGCAAGAAACAATCTGATGGTTTCTAGTCTTGCAACAGGTGCAAAGGTTTCATCATAATCCAAGCCTTCTTCTTGGGAATAACCTTGTGCAACTAGCCTTGCCTTGTTTCTTACAATGTTGTTATTCTCATCTCTTTTATTCTTAAATACCCACTTGGTTCCAATAACATTGTGCCTTTCAGGCCTATCCACCAACTCCCATACTTCATTCCTTGAGAATTGATTCAGCTCTTCTTGCATAGCAGTAATCCAATGAGAATCTTGTAGAGCTTCTTCAATCTCAGTAGGCTCTTTCTCTGATAGGAAGCAGCAGAATAGTGCACTCTCACCATGGAACCTTCTTGTCTTAACACCATCAGTTAGATCACCCACAATCTGACTTGTAGGATGACTATCTAACCAACTTCATCTAGATGTTCCCCCTTCAATAGTATCCTCAACATTTGAAATGTTAGGTTCAGTTAGTTCAATAAACTCAGGGAACAACAGAAAGGGAGAAAGGGAATCATCTTCCTCAAGGGAAATTCTATTCAGAACATTGTCAGTGATATTTGTTCCCCTTTGGTTGATAGATTCAGAATTTGCCTCTGCTGTGACCACATCTTCATTGGCATCACATACCTGAGTATGAACTGGTGTCTGTTCAGATTGGTCACCTTTGGTGTGTTGGCTTTCCTGAGTCTCACCATCCTGAGTTCCATCCTGAACTTCCTTGTTCGAAGTCCGAGTCACTCCATTCATAGAAGGTGGTGACTTCTTCTTTTTTCGAGTTCGATTGGATGATTTGTCATTCTTTTTTAGGCTTAATCTAGTGATTCTCTTGGTGGGTTCTTAAGATCATGTTTCTGTTTCTTTCCGAACACAAGTAGATTCATCAAAAACAACATGAGGTGTTTCCTCCACAATAAGAGTCCTACAGTTGTAAACTCTGAAAGGTTTACTAACTTCAGAATATCCTAAGAATATTCCTTCATCGGCTTTGCTATCAAATGTTTTCAACTGATTATTACCATTATTGTGTATGAAACACTTGCAACCAAACACACGAAAGAAAGAAATAAGAGGCTTCCTTTCATTCCAAAGCTCGTATGGTGTTTTGCCTGGACTCTTAGTCAGCATGGATCTGTTTTGTGAATAGCATGCAGTGTTGACAGCTTCAGCCCAAAATCTTTTAGGGATATCAGCTTCAGCTATCATGGTCCTTGCAGCTTCTTTTAAAGTCATGTTCCTTCTTTCAGCAACACCATTTTGTTGAGGGGTCCTTGCAGCTGATGTTTCATGAGTAATTCCATTTGCTGCACAATAATCAGATATAATATGGTTTATAAATTCAGGTTCCTTTTGTCGGATCGACCACACTCAAAGTTCTTTTCAATCTTGAGCCTTTTTCAAGAATTCAGCAACTTTTATTCGAGTCTCCTTCTTACTGAGTAAGAATATGACCCCAAGTATATCTTGAGTAGTCATCAACTACTACGAGTGTATATTTCCTACCATTAGTGCTCACTGGTGTTTCTGGACCAAAAAGATCCATATGCAACAATTGAAGTATTCTCTCAGTAGAAACATCTACTTTGCTTTTAAATGATGCTTTAACTTGTTTTCCTTTTTGCACGCATCACAAACATGTTTCCTTACTGAACACTTCATTTGGCAACCCTCTCACAAGAGCTAATCTTGCAAGTTTATTCAGGGTTTTGAAATTCAGGTGATTCATTCTTTTATGCCATAACCAACTGGTATCTGTGGAACTTTTAGCAACCAAACATGTATCTTTAGGAGTTGAACTCCAATCAGCAAGATACACATTTCCTTTTCTTGTACCAGTTAGCAATATTTTCTGTGAGATATCATCTTTCACATAACATAAGTTCTTAAAGAACTCAACATTAAAGCCCTTATCACAAAATTGGCTTATTGAAAGCAAATTATGCTTCAATCCAGATACATATGAAACACCATGGATATGAACTGAATCGATTTCCAAAGTTCCATATCCTTCAGTCTGTCCCTTGGAGTTATCTCCAAATGTGATCTGAGGGCCTCTTTGTTCAACATAGTCACTGAGTATTTGCTTGAATCCTGTCATATGTCTTTAGCATCCACTGTCAAGATACCATACAGCAGGGGCAATTTCCTCTCCACTCATCAGTGCTATGTGATCTTCAATCAGCTCAGTGCCCTTGTTTTCCTCCTGAAAAACAGATCAATTCTTAGGTACCCAATTTGTATAGGGTCCTACAAGGTTAGCTGTACCTTCGGAATCCAAATCTGCCTGACAACTCTAATCACTTTAGAGTGGCTGATCTGTCTTCCATAAACATCTACATACACATTTACCACTCTGGGTGCCTTAGCATTATCCTGTGTATGAGTGATAGCCTTGGCATGAACATGAGCCTTAAAATTTTTCTTTGGTACAGGCCTTTTGTTCATTTGCTTTGGCTTCGGCAAACGGTCCGAATTTCGACTTCGGGTTCAGTAACCTTTACCCCAGCAAGTGGGGCTTAGGTTGCCCAGATTGAAATTGGGGTCTTTCAAGATTGAGGACTTGGTCTCTTCAGTTGAGAATGTCTCTGTTGAGTGTTTCTCTTCTGAAGATTCCTCTGCTGGTTCAGTGCAGATCCTTTCAGGTTTACATTATTAGCCTGAGGCTTCGAAGTACTTGCCTGAAATTTTCCTACTGAGTGGTCAGGTTTTCCAGCCTTCACCTGAGGTTTGGGCTTTCTTACCTGATCATTTAGTTTTACTGGAACCAAAGGTCCTTTTCCTTGTCTAAAACCTTGGGCATTTCTTCAGTTCGAAGTGTAGGTGCCACTGGTTTAACAAAGATTGTCTTCTTGCTACTTGATGCAGCATTCAGATGACCTTGTGAGGTTCCCCCTGGAATGTATCCCAATCCAGATTTTATAGCGGCAGGTCTCTGATAACTCTGAATTTCATCTATTACTTTATATGCAGTATTCAATAGAGTTAGCTTCTTTCACAAGACTATCCTCACAATTCTCAGAGAGTTTCATGCTTCTCGGAGAGGTCATTGAACTTAGTTTCGATCAACTGAATCTCTTTAGTGGATTTCTCTAGCTTTTCAGTTAGGGTCACTATCAACTTTTCTTTCTCTGAGAGTTGTACTTTCAGAACATCCAGTTCATCAGTAGCTCCCATTATTGAGAAGTGATTTCAGTATTGTTAGAGTCTTTCCATTTAAGATTTTCAGCCTTCAGTTCTTTGTTCTGCTCTTGAGTTTCATTTAGCAGTTCTTGTAAAACAGCATAGTCCTTCATCAGACTCTCAAAAGAATCCATCAGGTCAAATTGACTGTTTATAGTTGAACTTGATAACTCTTGTGCTAGTGTAGGAGCAACAACAGAGAAAGAAGAGTTTACCTCCTCAACAACCATTAGACAGAGGTCATCACTTTCACTGTCTGAGAATATTTCATCTGAAGAGCTAGATATTCCTCAGAATGTTCTTCTTCTGCAACCATGGCTTTCTTGCTAGAGAACTTCTTGTCTCTTTTAGCTTGTCTTTTTCTTCTCTCCTTAGCTTTTCGTGTCCGGAAAATCATCTTTCGAAGTGACCTTTCTTTTTGGCGGTTATAAGATCTGTTGGTATCATCATCCCGATCACTTTCTTTCTTTAGACTTTGAGTCCTTCTTTTGGATGAAGATCCTTCAAATTTTCGTGTCCTTCTTAACTTCTCGGTTGATTTGTCCTCACTTTCTTTCGGCACTGTGATTCCCGTAATAGTTTTTATATTTTCCATATCGATTATTAAGTCTTTCAAACCTCCTTGCCATCGGTCTTTAGCTTATCCTCAAGCTCATCCCGATTCTTAGCAAGGGAGTTCTCGAACTCTAGTTTTCTGTGTTTTATCCTTGGCTTTGTAAGCCACATTTTTACTAGATGATGAATCATCTTTGCTGTCAGCCTTTTTAGATTTCTTATCAATGACAAACTCATAAGCTTTCAGCTCAGAGAAGACTTGTTGGTACGGCATTGAATCAATGTTTTTGGTGTTTTTAATCACCACTGCATGAATATCCCATTTCTTAGAAAGACCTCTAAGAATTTTCAATGCCACTTCTCTCTGTGGATATCTCTTTCCAAGTGCATTCAGATCATTCATAATGCTAGTGAATCTGACTTCCAATTTGTCTATAGATTCACCTTCTTCCATTTCAAAACTATCAAACTTTCCAATGGCAAATCGAAAGTTTGTTTTTTTTGATATGATCGTGCCTTGTCACATTACAAACTAGTGTATCCCAAATTTCTTTTTGCAAAGATAACGGTGAGAAATCATTCCCATCACACCATCATCAATTAGATCAGATAGTGTGTCTTTGGCAATATAGTCTAGATTAACTAACTTCCTCTCCTCAGGAGTAAGTTGGTCATCAGACTTAGGAAATTCTGTTCTGGGATCATATCTCTCATTTTCTGTTCCTCTGGGATTCACCATAGTAAATTGGAATGGCCCTTCAGAGACCACTCTCCACATACGTTCATGTTTAGAATACAGATGAGCCCGCATTCTCGGTCTCCATAAATCATAGTTCTCATCGAGAACATGGGAAGTTTCTTAGAAGACATTTTGTCTGAGTCTTTTAAGAATTCAGCAATTAATATCTGTTCAGATAGACCACAAGTATTTTAGCAAATAAGACTTTGGTCAACATAGCAGGTAGTCAAGTTGAACCACTGCTCTGATACCACTTGTTGGTCCCGGTGCAAACGAGTCTTACACGTGTATGGGGGGGGAATACACGTGTTCAGTGATTTTAAAACTTTTCTTTACTGAGGTCAGCTTGGGTCAGATTGTCCTGATGATTTGGTCCTGAGAAGCACAAATCGCTCTGAGTCAAAGTCTACCTAAGACAGTGATCCCGAGTCGCTTTTCGATACCTCGATAATCCCCAATCGATCCTCGAAGTTTTTAGAGATCCCGAAGCATTTGGATCGATATTCAACTTCATCGAACCCTCAGAAGAGTAAGTTCAGTTTGGTAACTATCTGTTCTAGCTACTCAGATGTGCGGAATGGTTGGCCCTTAGTTTATACTCGTTTTATGCTTTGCTGAAAACCTTCCTTTTTAATGGAACATTGATTAGGCTGTGATTCAGTTCAGATGCAACTTTAGTGGATTGGTTCCAACTGAATATCAGTGAAAATATGCTTTCAGTTTAAAGATATGCAACAGTTAATTAAAGCAAAACAGAAAACAAAGAACACAGCAAGTTATAGTGGTTCAGAGACTCAAGCTCCTACGTCCACTCTCTCTGATCTCTTCAGAGAAATTCACTAATCACTTCCTAAGGTTTTCTGACTACCTCTGTAGTTTACTAACCTTTCTATTTTGAGCTTTCTGACTACCTCTGTAGTTTACTAACTCAATACACACACAAGCTTTCTGACTATCCAAGATAGTTTACTCACTTCTTCTCTAGAGCTTTCTGACTACCTCCTTGTAGTTTACTAACTCTTTACAACTCCAACTCACCAAAAATCACACTCAAACTACCTTACAAAGGGTTTGGGGTTTCTTGGTTGGTTTCCAACTAGGATGAGATATCCTTTACAATTAAGAACGATGCAAAGGCTAGGATATCTCGACTAAGCTTTGGATATATCTTATCAAGCTAGGCTTAGTGGAATGAGCTCTCTTCGAAATAAAGCACTTGGGAAATTCTTGGGTTTTCGAGTGCTTCAACTTGCAATAATAAGTTTGAGCTCTTGAGTTGCTTACAAATTTCCCGTAACCTTCAATATAGAGGGTCACAAGTATTTATAGGCATACACCAAGTCCACTCTTAAAAACTATCCGTTGGAAGAGATAGCTCCATGAGTTTCCTCTTATGGTGTGTGATGAACGGCTATATTTACGGTTTGAGACTCCCTAGCACGTTTTAGGTAAACTGCTTTTCATGTAGCTGGTCATCACTTTTTGCAGTCTGGAACATAGTACTACTGACATGTTTCAGTGACATGTCGCTGTCAGTGTCAGTAATGTACAGTGTTGTCTTCTTCTTTTTGACTTTTGTCTCCAGTTAAAGGTAGACAACCACAACGGCTCTTTTTGGTTACATCTCTGAGTGATATAACCTTAACAACACTTTGTCTTAGTTCCTTTTGTCTGCATGAGAATGTCTTGGGCAATATCTATTTTTCTAAGGAATCGCATTTTTCTCAGTATTGAATCCTTCAGATAGATATTTTCAGTGCCTCGGAACATTCAGGTTTATACTGAGCATTCAGTACATTACTGAGTCTTCAGTAATTATTGTGCCTTCAGTATCCTCCAGTCTTCTGTCTTCTGCGTCTTCAGGGTCTTCTGAGTCTTCTGAGTCTTCTGAGTCTTCAGTGTCTTCTGAGTCTTCAGTGACTTCTGAGTCTTCAGTGACTTCTCACTTCACAGATATACTGACTGATATACTGAGTCTTCATGCTGAGTCTTCAGTTTCTCACTAAGTCTTCAGTATCTCAGTTTCTCACTGAGTCTTCAGTTTCTCAGTTTCTCACTGAGTCTTCCGATTCTCAGTTTCACACTAAAACTTCAGAAACTTCAGTTTCTTCAGAAACTTACTAAGTCTTCAGAACCTATCCTGATCTATATCTGCTGACTATACATTTTTCAGATAACATCCTGAATACTCTAAAACTGAATCCTGACTCAACTATCAAGATTATCCTCAACATGTCATACTCAGGGGTTTTGGGATCTAATCAAAATCATTCTTTATTAAATTCATCTCCCACCACTGACCATATCCAGAACATGCATCACATTTAACCTTTTTTCTGCACTCAGGATCATATTTGAACTTGTTATCCTTATTGAATTGTCTAGGTTGATTGAAATTGGAAGACTGGCTTGGAACAAGCTTTTTATCAGAGGGAGAAGTATTTTGGTTAAACTTATCCTTTGATTGAAATTGACCATTTGGTCTTCTGAACTTTCTTTTTAGAAAAGATTTGAATTGCTTAGTGATAAGGGCAAATTGTTCAGAAACATTTTCATCACATAAATCAGAAACATCATCATCAGAATCAACTTCAGTCACATAAGGATGTTTACCAACATTATCAGAAGTTTCACCTCTAAAAACAAGTACTTCCTAGTCTTTTTCTTTCTCATGTTTATCATCATCTAACATATTTGAGTTAATCTCATAAGTTTTAAAAATACTTGTCAACTCATTTTGACTCAATAAATCAGTGTTCTTAGCCTCTTCTATTGCACATATTTTTGGATCAAATCGTTTAGGAACAGTTTTAAGTATTTTATTAACTAACCGAGTGTTGAAAATTGGATTACCAAGTGAGTGTGACTCATTAGCAATCTCACTTATCCTTTCATTGTATGATGAAATGTTCTCATCATCGTTCATCGTCAAGTTTTCAAACTTGGTTCCCAACATTCTGAGTCTAGTTCTTCGAACACTCTCTGATCCTTTACAATGTTCCTGCAATATATCCCATGCATCCTTAGAAGAAACACAGTTAGATATCAGTTTAAACATAGGAACATCAGTAGCAGTAAAAATTGCATTAAGAGCTTTAGAATTGAAATTGACCGATGTGCATTCATCATTGGACCAATCAATCTCCTTTTTGACTTGCGATTCTCCATCAATATCACCCACTGTTGTTGGAGGATTCCAATCAGACAACACACTACGCCATGCTCTCTCATCTATAGACTTAATATACATGCGCATTTTGGGTTTCCAGTAGGGATAATTTGATCCATCCAAAACTGGAGGTTTTAGAGAAGGAGTTAGTGGATATTCCATTGCAAAAACACACTTTAAACACGGGACCTTTAACTTAGTGTATCAAGTTTATGGCTCTGGCACCAACTGAAAGTGTGTGTGCATGTATTTTGAGAGTGTTGTTGAAAATGTTGTGCAACATGTAAAACAACATATGACAGCAGAAGTATAAAAACACAGTGCAAAGGATCTTCCAAAATTGTGTATAGTCTATAATCAGACTATACGAACCTCATGGTTAAAAACATCACTATAACAAGTAGTGAGATACACACGAACCTTTTACAAGATCCTAAAAGGTGTAGTGAAAAACCACACACCAAAAATCAATCTATTCGAACAAGTAACTAGTGATCTTATTCAACCTAAAACTTGATCTACTAAGACAAACACAATACTGATAGGAAATGTTGGTATACACTCGAACAGTACAAATAGGCATAGCATCGACCCTCACACTCCACTCACGGTTGTTTCTTGGATGCTACTCTCTTGAGTTTGGAGTAGTGCAAATGGGATTTCACTTTAACTCAAAACTTGAATGTCGACCAATGCAGTCTATTTATAGACTTGAAGACCAACTGCATTGTCCTATCCATTCGACCTTGGACAACCTTTTACAACTCCTCCACTATCTCCATGATCTTGGTGTAACCACCCATGATCTTTCTATTCTTACTCCATCAGTGCAACCGCTTGACAATATCTGAAATTGTCTTCAACCTGCAATGTAGGAAACATAGAAAAAACACATCTAATAAAACGAAGTCAGTGATAGGAGAAAGGGCAAATTTAAGATGTTGTGAAGAATGTTGTCCAACATCTGGAACAACATCCGTGCAACATCAACAATACATTTCTAAAATCTTTAGACCTTGTTGGTCTACAGATACCAACACTAACAAAAGATCAGGTCTTCCACTTTCTAGAGTTCAGATGAAGTTGACTTAATCAACTATGAATAACTTTATTCAATATGCTGACAATCATAAATAACTCATCTTTCCAATAAGAGAGTTAAAATTAATTGTCCTATCACGGATCATGTCATATCTAACAACGTTTATGTTGGAATTTAGAGGCACGTAAACAAGTAAAACATGCGCTGCGGAATTAAACTGTTCACCAACAACGAACATATAATTGCAAGAAATCTTACAGCAACTCAAGAGCAGATTTCTCAACTATGGTATCCCTGTAATCCCCGTTTACAAATTTGCACAGATTTGCCAACGTTGAATCCGAGATGAATTTGCTAGGAAAACTCTAACTCTAGATTTTATGGAGAAATTGAACAACTGATAAATGATGAATCCCAAGAGGTCATATATATATGAGAGACTCAGCTTAAATCTTAAGCTAGCCTGATTAGAAAATAATATCCCTAATCCTTATTTGTATAAATCCCTTGGATTTATTTCTCCATATAAAATCTTTACGAATTTAATTTCCATATGTGGAAAATCTCTACGATTTATTTCCTCATATAATTAAATCCTACAATAATATTCCATATATTATTGTTTGGAATTCCTATTTAATTAAATCTAATTTAATTAAATATTAATAATAATTAATTCCAAATTAATCTATTATTAATTAATTCTCCATAAATTAAATATTAAATCCAATTTAACATTTAATCAACCAACTTTAATCTGAAAGGAGACTACTTGTTGTGTGACCCATAAGCCCTCATATATCGAGTGATTAGTCAAACTAACGGTCTTAATTGAACCCTAGGCAATAAATTAGACATTCTCAATATATGAGGTACGTTGCGAGAAAAGTGCAACTACCTATAATTGAAACATGGGTAATTGCGATTTCCTCCTTTCATTCACGAATACTCGATTAGTCTTGAACATGATGAAGTGTCTATTCAAATAACTTAATCAGTTTATCTCAAATCACTAATTGATCATTAGTGTCACACTTAGTCACAAAGTCTAAGTTGATGGCCATTGACCAATGACTTAGATCCAATTATGATGAGAAGATGAGTATTCTCTCTAAATCCACTTTGAGGAATGAATCCTTTTCTTGGCTCAACTACCACGCACATGTATTTCGTGATGAACCCAATCCAAGTCATATCTACCCATAGACGGGTGCATGCATCGGTCATGGTCAAAGTTCATCACTCCACACATGTCGTAGGTATTGACCTCAAGTCAAAGGAGTATCGCATCGCTCCCACTAACTGAGACACCCGTAGACACATATAGTGGAACTACATCAAATAGTTTCTCGGATGGATATACCAATACCCTCTAAGGTATTTGTGCATTCATCATGAGATACCTAGTATCTCGTAGTAAGTGAGATCTTACTACACTCTCTAAGAGTATGATGCAGATAGCACACCAATCTCCATTGCATCATCAATATCACATTCTTGATGATCCTTTATTGGGGCTATTTGAGAATCATGCTTAAGTCATCTGAGTTCTCACACATTCAATGACAGCAGTGATTCATGGGAACACATATAAGAATAAATGCAAACAATCAAACATAATATTCTAATGAGTGTAACGCCATACATTTAATATTAAACAAATAATAATATTAAACCAGTATTGAATATTATCTGAGTATTATGTCCTTACAATGGATTGTCTCTAGGACACTAACACTAACAGTTTATTCCTTCTTTCAATCACACCATTGAGCAATGATGTATAAGGTTTTTGATAATCGTCGGATTATATATTTTTCATTACACAGTTCCTTGAACAGTATGGATAAACATTCACGTCCTTTTTCGGTTCTTAAAACCTTTAAGTTTATGTCATTTTATTCTTAGACCCATTTAGGTAATATGTGAAGCAATCCAATGCTTCATTTTTATGAGAAATTTTAGACATATAAAACATAAAAAAATTATCAATTTAAGCAATGAAAAAACTAATAAGTTCCATGATTTGCTATTTGACATTCATAAAATTACACTTATCAAAATAAAATAATTGCAATGAAGAATCAACAATTTTTATCAAATGGTTTTCTAATCACTTACGAACAAGACAATGTTCACATTTTGATAACTCAACTTTTAAAGACGAACTCCATAGTTCTTCTTTCACAAGCCAGTTATTCAAATCTTGCACAATGTGACTAAAGCTAGTATGCTAAATATCATCATTTACACAAGCATAACTAGATGAACAAATATTTAATAATCCATGATTTGTCATCATAATATTAAAATAATTGTTCTCTTACAGTCCAAAACCATATAAAACATAGAATAATTAAAATAATTGTATATACTATCACAACCATCTCTAATATAAATTTCAAAGTACATCTCAATTATAGAAGAATAGATGCAGAGTTGAGATCCTTAATGATCTCTAGAGAAAACAAGACATAACGCAATATGAAACATTAACCATTGTCAATCTCAAGTTTGCAAGTCTATAGTCTTCAACTCGAACTAAGTTTTCACATACATTCAAACTTGGAACAAATAATAAATAAAATGTCCATTTTCTTCCTTGAATCTATGATCCACAAGGATAAAATTCAGTTAATAAATACACCACAACAGACAATTATGCTAAAACCAAATAATTACAATGAATTTCTTCCTCCCTCTTGGACTCAAGATATTCATAAGTAAAATGACCAAGCTTGCAGGTCATCTAATTTTCAGTTTTGCACATATCTTCTTCTTAGCATTAGGATAATTTGAAGTTCAACTGCAGTATTCCTAATTTTATACTGCTCGTCATTTCCTCCATTTCTTCCAGTATGTCTAATGTTTAAAGTTTAAAGTATTTTAAAAAACTAGATTTAGAAACGAGAACACTTGATGCTGACTTGACAACCTCAAGTATTATATCCTTCAACTCAACAATAGAAATTGAATAAGTGAAAGTCTTAATACTTTTATCACAGGTAGTTTTAACCCTCAAGTGCTCCAATTGTAAGGAAATGACCATGTTAGATTTTGAATTTGATGTTAATCAGAAAGTAATGTGCTACCATACATCTCAATCAGATATTACCAAATATCATAAGTTGTAAGGTGTTGCACACACTCAAGGATCATAATATCCATAACCGAGCTCACCAGTATGTTATGAGCTAGGAATTTCTCATAATCCAAGTAAAGATAAGTCTTTTGATCCATTTTTGATCTGAATCTACAGCCCAAGATCTTGCATAATATGGTGCATTCTGTTCTCCAAGAACATTTAATTAATTATGATATCATGTGTCATAATTATCGTTATTGAGTTTGTTCTATTTTATTTAACTCGGCGTTGATAGCTTTTGAAGCTATTGTTTGGTTTGATTGAAGTGATTCACTGGGTTAATGTTCATTTATGTATCAATATGTTCAATGTTAAGCTAACAGACATTTGAAAATTTTAATACAAAATTTGATATCGAAAAATAACTTAAAGTCATTAATCATCAATCTAATTAAGTATCCTCATTAATCAGATTCAGTTCCAAAACATGAACACAAATAGTTTTAGCTTTTACTCCAATAAATAGCTAAAACTCCCACTTAACAACATGAAATTATATGCTTAATAACATTTATCATTATAAACGTAATAAAACACAATCATGTTATGAGTCAATAAAATAACTCAAAGTAGTCAAGAAAATCCAATGGCTACTATAAGCCCAAAAAATCAACTACTAAGATTATTCTTAATCTAATCTTATTTCAACATCACTATCAGACAATATTCATGAATAGTTCGAATCCTCTTACACATTTATGTCTCTTGAAGCACTACATTTAGTACTGACATTATGGAAAAAATTGGCGTAAGGATCTAGGTGATGATTCATATTCAAGCGTTACATTTACCTCTCAAGGTAATAACACCGGATCAATGAATCATTTTTAATACATAGACAACTTGTCTACTTGCATCTTTAACCCAATTCACCAATCATTTTTCTCATATTATCACAATATCTTTAACATTCCAATCTTGACATAATTTAATTCAAGAAAGCTACTATAAGTATTCTTGAAAAAGTTATAGCTCAATTTCTAACTTTTATTAAGTCTTGAGCTATCAAATCCGAATTTTCTCATGTGATGATAAAAAAAAAGAACAATTAAACTATTCATCTCCGTCAAGCAATTTAATGTTCCAAAATTATGTGCTAGTCTTTCGTGTAATTCTTAAAAAATTGCATTAAAAAATCTTGAATTTGTTGAACACGAATTGTCCATTAATTCGAGTCATACCTCTTAAAATTGAGCAACCATTTAGACATCCAATTCTTAAATATTTTTCACATGAATTATTAAGCTCACAATAATGCAAGAAAAGTCATTTTCAAGCATAATAAGTTAATTCACAAGTGATAATAATTCAATCATGATTCTCAAATTAATAGTTAAATAAATACTCAAACTTCCTTGGTTAAAATATTTAAAAACTATGTAAATTAAGAATCTACATTGAAAAATAAGAATGTAGCAATTTTCGGAACCAAAATCGGAGTTAAAACGAGCCCAAACGAGTCAAAACAAGATTGAATGAGCGCGAACTCGCCGGAAAAAACTCCAAGCGTCGGAAAATGGCCTATACGTGCCGAAAAACTGTCAAGCGCACGGGGACGCGCCGCCAGGCTCTTACACGTGCCGTCACGCACGTTCCAGACGCTCCACGTGCTGCCACGTACCCAGACGCGCGAGTAATGTTCCGAACGTGAACACATGCGCCGCCGACTTATTTGCCGGAATTGGTGCGTGAACACCACGCACCGCCGTCATATTTGCCTGATTTGGTGCGTGAACACTACGCGCCGCCGTGGGTTGGCCGATGTTGGCGCGTGTGTTTCATGCGCCGATGCTAGCCGTGTTTCATTCGTCTATTTAAATAAATCATGAATTTTGAAAAATCACAAAAATCATGCTTCGACCAAAAAAAAATATATATATTCTAGGCATAATTTGTACGAGAATCATAAACGCATACGGGAATCTAACACAATGGCTCTGATACCATTTTTGAAATATGGAGGATCGAAAAATCACCAACCTTTATTCCAGAATTGCAGCGGAAGAAGTAGAACCGGTTGAATTCTATGTACTGACTGGAATCTCGTTGTCAGGAATTCAATCACACGAATTGATTCACTATTCACAATGTTAAATGCCTTTTGATTTAGCGTATATACGTGATGTCATGAGAGGAGAAACTTGTTTTCTCTTTTCTCTGAATTCTGTATATTGTGTCGTTCATAGGAGAATAAATAATCTTAGAGATTTTTCCCGTAAGTTTGAATTCCCTGAACTCATCCTTTAATATCTCTAGGAAGTTAACTAACATCCATCATTTATCCACATTCATGTGTGGATTTATATAAATAAATAAATAAAATTTATTATTTATTATTTATTTACATTCACAAGGGAAATAATAACGGGAGTCATATCACAGTAATATGGGTTAAGATAGATAGTGCAATATTAATTATGTAGTGAGATTAATTAATATTTATGGGCTTGAATAATATTGTGGTTCAATATTGATAATTCAAGGTCCATTGGAAGGTAAGTCTTAATTCTCCTAAATGCCCCTTTTAGTAGCCCAAAGATAAAGTCTAATAACTTTAAAAGGTGATTAAAATCAAAGAAATATTGTTGCCTAATTTATCCATTATTTTTAAAATAATAGAGGAAGAGAGAGAAAATATTTTTTTTTATTTTCTTGGAAAGAGTTTATGGAAAAAGATAAGTATTCTTGGAGTACAAGATTATCCCATAAGTTCAAGAAAAGTCAAAGATCTTATTCTTCCTTTATTTTGTGATTTTCGAAATTTTTATAGATATGGAAGAAAAGATATTTTGTGAATATTATGGAAATAGAATATATGAGATATATTAAAGATTGTATCTTGGGAAGATACAAAGAAATTTCCCAACCCTAATATGCTACAAAAATTTTGCCCCCTTGCCTCTATATATAGGGGATGAAATTTTAATCCCCAACATAAATTCATGTGTTGGAAAAATTAGAAATCCACAAAGATGGTGCAACAATTTTTCTTTTTCCTTTTGTTAATTATTTGAATGAGATTCCTACCACCGGGATTATCAAATAAGGACGTGGGAATACGAGAGAAGGTCATTGGGTGTGTGATCAGATTCTCTACTGTTTAATCCGCCAAAACGTACGCCTTTCGTAACTCCTAGAAATCCGCATGCGTAGAATTTACGTGGCATAATTGTTCACATGATTTGTTGTTGTTTTAATTGTTATTTGAATTAATATAGAATTAATTCATGCTAGTAATATAAATAATTTAAATTTGTATTTAAATTGCACCTCAAATAGATCCGGGCACCCTATTTCCCAACAAAAGTGACATCTTCTCTGACAAAGCTTCACGCGTTCCGGTTTCGTCGATTTAGGTAAGATCAAAACTGAAAATCTCTTGTCTTATCTCTTTTGGGGTAATGATGGATTCGGGGGACCTACGACCTCAACATGGGAGAACGACCACCGTGTTTCTATCTTCTGATTCTGGCTCTCATCGGAATACGATGTCAGAATCTTCTTCCGAAGGCCACAATACTCGAGCTCCGGCTCAAGGTGTCGATTCCCAAGCTTTGGCTCTGGTTGCAACGACGGAGGTGCTAGATGAGCCCTCCAGTCATGCTGTCTAGATTGTGGATTTGGAAGGAGGAGTGACGTGGGTGACCGGGAGAATAATGGCAACGGTAGTGGCGATGATGAGGATGGCGAAGAGGAGGATGTTGAGCTCACTGCCTTGGTCTCTAAGGTTGTTGATGCGACCAAGTTGCAAATGGATTTGTCACAAGGTAGTTCGTTTACCTTTGACTACCAAGCCTATCGCTTGCCACACCGGTGCATTGCCCCAGTGCAGCCCCATCGTCCGTTTGTTAAAGGCCCGTGATGTGCCTTGCAAGTATCGAGCTCGAAGTAGTGAGTTTATTTATTTTTTCATTTTGACTTTTCATGGACTGGCCTAAATTTTTTTTTCCTAATGCAGATCAATCTCTTTTAAATGAGAATTAACTGGGTATCGATTTTGCAGTTCGCCTATTTTAAATCAGCTATGTCGACTTCAAATTCCGGATCGTTCCGCAAGAAAATCAGAATTGTTCTTCATCCCAACCATATCCGAGCCTAGTTCGAAACTGGTAAGAAATTTTCCTTCTGAGCTCAGGTTTTGATTTCCCTCATATGTTTATCGAACAGAAAAACTAAATATCCCTACTCTTTTAGTGCCAACAATTGTTACTATTGCCTTTGTTGACTCGCCCTTCCATCGAAGAATGGACAACTTCAACCCCATCAACCTCACCTGCAACGACAAGAAGATTTAGGGCAAAACTACCACAACTGGCCAGAGAAAAAATCGACTTCTCCCCCGCCAAGTCCAAACCTTCTACAACCGACGACCAAAAAAGGGGGCCGAGCTGGTCAGACTTCAACTGCCCCCCGGGTAGTTCGCCAAAGGGGTCTGATCTGATATAAGATTGGCCTAGCAACAATCTTAAGACGCTGTTGATATCTTCAGTAAATAGGTGTTCTGCTAGTCTTCGATGTCTTATTATCTTCGGGTCTTCTTATATTCTTGACATTTAGACCAATATATTGATTTTTCCCTCAATATATGACCTAACTCTATAACATCAGTTGTCTAACAGAGTCAACTGGTTTCCTATCAGATTCATCAGTTGACTAATAGGTTCGACTGGTCCTATTACATGTGTATTTGGAACTTTAATCAAAACTATAAATTTTCCTACAATATTGTTCCAACATATGTCATAACATAGATCACAACATCAACAATTTCGATTGGTTATATAATTTATATACTATTTTTATTTTGATTAAATTAAATTTAAAGCATTTATTTTAAATTTAATAATATAATTTTTTTTCACTCTCGCGTAACACGCAGGGCCAAGTACCAATACTCTTATATCTTAAAAGTATTATTGTATTTGATAGTTTCACCCTAATACTCTCAGAGGCAACAACATTTAAGGAAATAAGGAACTAAAGAGAAGTTTTGAAAAGACAATTTAAAAGAGAAGGAAATAAAAAATTATGAGAAAATTTTAAAATATAGTGAAAACTTCATACAATCATATTATCGAAACTGGAAAAAAATATTACTATAGAAAGGTATTCCTAAATAGATTTTTACATAGAAAAATATTAATATTTTCTATATAAATATAATATTCAATATAATACTCCCTCCGTTCCAAAAAACTTAGCACACTTTCCTTTTTGGTCTGTCCCATAAGACTTTGCACACCAAAAAGTGGACACATTTTTCTCAACTTATAACCTTACAATACACACTTATTGTCCTTTCTACCTCTCTCCATAAAGTATAAAACAAGTTTTCTTAATCTCTGTGGCGTCGAAAAGTTGGTGCAGAGTTTTCCGAGACAAAGGGAGTACATGTTATACTACATATATGTAAATCCATTAATAAATTTATTTAACTAATTAATATGAATTTGACTAAAACAAATACATGCACTTTGATAGTATAAAATACATGTATTAACTAATCGGATGATACGCGCAAGTTAAAAGATATAGTGACAAGCCATAAAATTAAGATATTTCAGAATCAATCATAGATAAATATTTTAAGCAATCTTAGACTTATTATAGTGATATAAATTTTTTTATATAAATGTCATTTTTGTTATATAGAGACAGAAATCTTTAGGACATGACCGAAAAACTATATAACTTATTATAATATGGAGTTCATTTTTAAATATAACTGGTCCTGAATCGGGCCATAATTTTTTTATTAATATAAATAGATTATCCTATATAAAATATTTTTATTGGAAGTTTTTAGTCTATATGCAAAATAAAATACAGAAGTGTTTTTGGGTGGCACACATTCTCAAGATGACTGTAATGTTTTTTTTTTTACGCGTTTCCCTTTTATACTCTCGACTCGCTCTCACTTTGGTGGGGTGACCACCGAAACCCCACATAAGGCGTTGTGATGATTTTCGTATTTATGACTAAATTATAAGGGGAAAAAATAAGACTTCTCTTTATCAGAACGAAATTAGTACTGTATGCATACATAAGTCTACAAATTATTATCGGATGGGATCCCCTATTTCACCCCATGTTTCATCTCCTATTTCACCTCACGGATTAATTACATGTGGCAATTTTAAGAATTATACTTAAATCCCTTATAACACCGTCTGTTAACAGACGTTCCCTGCTAATATCTGAAAATCTTAAAAAAAAAGAAACCTCTGTAGATTCTCGTATCAATTCCAAAATTGAGGAACTCAAATTTTCCAAAACAAATATGGCAAAGAATCAAGATTCAAAATTACCAGCAAGAAGAAGTACAAAAACGAAGAAATTCGAAGGGAACAAGAATTGCCTAAAATTCAAAACTGCCGAGAACAAAAGAACTCGAAAATTGATTTCTCGGGTAAAGATTAACTTTTTATTGTCATTATTCTGATGATATTGTGAATTCGGAATTCACCATGAAGTTATAATTTGTTGATTGCAGTTTGCAAAATATGGTAGACAAAGTGTTCGATAAAATGCCTAAATGAATCTTGTTTACAAACAGCATGGTAGACAACTGCAAGTACCTAGTCTATAATTTGATAATACCAACTGATATTACCTAATCTTAGTTTGTCTACTGCCAATACAATAGTGAATAAATTTTTTTCTTTCTTTTCTTCTTTTTCCCCTTTTTTTTCTTCTAACCTCTGTTTGTATTGCTTTATATTTCTTACAAAATCCTTGCATGTTATGCATTAATTATAATTATTAATTCCCTCTCTTATGTATGTTAGTTCACATGCATGAAGGGCAACTAAAGATGCATATATACGTATTGTTACAGTGTGTATTAAATGTTAGTTGGTTATATTGACGCCTAGATACACCAATGTTCATGTATGATAAGGTGTGACACTTAAAAAACAAATATGATAAATTAAAATCAATACTGTATTTTCTACAAATTGATGTTCATCAAAAGTGACAAGTTCAACAGGCTGGTAACTCTTGACCTCAATAGAGTTACCATACTAATCTAGAGAATGTTGTGCACAAGATTCTTTTCATTCCGGCATTTTATTATTTGAATCTTATTTTACATCTTTATGTCAAGATACTAACACTAACAATTTTTCATTTCAGGTTCTATTTTTCTTAGAATGGACACGAATACTTTTGTTGAAGTTACTCCAAGACGGAAGTTGAAATTTAGTGAGACGGATAGTAGCAATATGGAAGAGCTTTCAATTGTTCACCCCCTGACTACTACACAAGAGATAATTCCAAGAATTGATATGGAATTTGACAGTGAAGAAGCAGCATACAACTTCTACAACGAATATGCTAAGGTAGTTGGATTTAGCATTAGAAGACACATTGTTCAAGCGGATAATAATGGAAGGATACTTGACCGAGTATTTTGTTGTGAATGTCAAGGGCATAGACAAAAAGATAAAAGAGATGTGAGCTATAAGTCTAAACGCCCAATAACAAGAACAGGTTGTAGTGCAATGATGAAGATCAATGCTAGATATAGTACCAAATATAAAGTCGATCGTTTTGTTGCCGAACATAAAGGTCATGCCCTAGTGAGTCCTAGAAAAGCTCATATGCTCAAATCTCATAGAAAAATAAGCAATGTCCAAGCTTCACAAGAAGATGATCTAGATTCTTCAGGAATAACACCAAGAGCAAGTTTCACCTTGATGTCTAAGCAAGCGGGTGGCCGTGAAAATGTTGGATTTGTATTTGAAGATTATAAGAATTATTTGCGTTCAAAGAGAACTATGCAAATGAAATTCGGTGATACTGGTGGAGTATTGGAATACTTACAAAAGAGGCAATTAGATGATCCAAATTTCTTTTACGCTATACAAGTTGATGAGGATGAATTGATAACGAACATTCTTTGGATTGATGCCCAAATGAAGGCCGACTATGCTTGTTTTGGTGATGTGATTAGTTTTGATACGACTCATAGGAAAAATAAGGAGGGGCGACCATTTTCCCTATTTGTCAGTGTTAATCACCATAGACAAACAACTATATTTGGTGCATCTTTGTTGTATGATGAAACTGCATCAACATTCATATGGTTGTTTGATACGTTTACTAAAGCCATGTTTGGAAAAATACCTCAAACTGTTCTTACAGATCAAGATGCTGCAATGGCTAAGGCTTTGGCTACTCAATGGCCTGGAGCATATCACCGTTTATGTATTTGGCATATATACCAAAATGCTGCCACCCATTTAAGTAATGTGTTTGCAAGTTTTCCAGGTTTTCTGAAGGATTTCAAATCTTGTGTGTATGATCATGAAGAGGAGGAAGACTTCCTGAATGCATGGGGTCAGATGTTATAAAAGTATGAACTTCAAACTAATGATTGGTTGGCAAGGTTGTTCAAAATTAGAGAAAAATGGGCACTAGTATATGGGAGACATACATTTTACGCGGATATGACAACTATGCACGAAGTGAAAGTATGCACAGTATTCTTAAAAGATATGTGAATTATAACAATAACTTGTTGCAATTTTTCAATCACTTCGATAGGTTGATTCATGACCGCCGGTATAAAGAGTCGAAGGCGGATTTAAGAACTAGTCGAAGTACACCAGCCGCTACTTTTTCAATTCAAATATTGAAGCATGCATCTGACATTTATACTCATGAGGTCTTTGAGTTATTTCAAGATGAGTTGCATAAGGCTTACAACGCTAAGGTGGAGGTGTGCGGTAAAACAGAAGAGACTTCTGAGTATAAAATTACCCTTCCAAGAAAGCATCATTCACATAAGGTATTGTTTCACTCATCTCAGAATAAAGTCTCATGCTGCTGCAGAAAGTTTGAGTTTGGAGGAATTTTATGCTCACATATTATCAAAGTATTCTGTTTGAGAAATATTGTGGAGATTTCGAGTTGTATATTAAAAAGAGATGGACCAAGAGAGCGAAAAAAGATATTGTTGGATGAAAATATTATCAAAAGTATCTGGCATTGCATTGGATGAAAATGTACAAGCATCTGGAGAAATCGTTGTAAGAGGGTGGAAAAAAAAAAAAAAAAATCTAGTGAAGTCCTGGAAAAGAGTCAGAAGCGGCTTGGAGAAAACTCAACGAAAGAAGAAGCTGAATAAAACTGGTGTACAAATTGAAAACAATACCAAGTTACCTTTTTTTCTTTTTATTCTTGAGTATCAATTTAATATAATTTATATAAATCTTTGGTATATATATATATTTTTTAATTGTATCGTTGCTCATACTTGCATTTGAAATAAATTAGGAGTACGAAGTTTATAGGACTAATTTAAGTCTGGTTTATCCTAGTCAAGGATCTTCATCATCATATGTGGAACCATTACAATATCCCCAGGTTCACAAATTTTCATGTATTTGTTTATTAAATTTCAAGATATATCTATATATTGGTATATTGTTTGGTTTTAATATTTCTTTTTAAATATTGTAGATTTTCTACCAAAATACTAATCAACATGATGTTGCTCCCTACTATTCAAGAGATGGTCATGAAAGTGGAATGAGCTTAACACAGTTACTGCAGGTGACAACATATATTTAAACGATTATATTTTATTTTATATTTTTATTGCATTCTAATTTATTTATTTGTTCTTATACAACAACAACTAATCAAATCACATGGATTTGAAGGGAGTTATTTGAACAAATATAATTCTGAAGGTGAACATGAGAAAGCCAACAATGAGTACGATAATGTACCGAGAGAATAAAAATATGGAGTTCATTACTCACAATCGCATTGGTATATTAGTTCTTGTTATACTTTTTATTACATTTTTGTGAAGTCAACTTTTGTACAAATTTTTTTATGCTCAAGAAACATCGTTTATTGGAATTGTGAAAATTGTTGAGTGCTCACTTTTGATTACTGTTGGAACTATCATTCATTATATAAGAGGTGTATACGCATTGAGTTTAGAATTCACTTATTATTCGTGGGTCCAGATTAACCACGAACGCGCATTAATTTTCAATTTAATTAAGTATTATACATTTTTTAGACAGGGTTGAGATCATATAAAAATTGAGTGGGTCTCCTGTGCACCAAGTGCTCATTGTGCACTCGGGTATAGGAGTAACCCATTAAGAAAATGAGACCTTGTCATTAGTAAAAAGGAGGATCCACAATAAAATGGGCAGGATCAAAGTGAGTGTACGGATCTAAAATCCGTGCACCAAGTGTATATGAGACCTTGCCATAAAAGTTATATTTAATGATGAATCTAAAACATCTAAACTACTGCTTGTATTAAAGTGCAAGTGAAGGATATTTCTCAATTTACAAATGGTTAATAAATGAAAATGACTTAAGTAGGGTCGTAGATACTTGCTAAACCATTTTTTTTACAGAAACATCATTCCCTTTCATGCTTAATCACAAATTCAAGAAATTAAAGAATTACATGAAAGAGCATGGTTATCTAATTGGCAAAAGAGTGGAGATAGCTAAAATTATACATAATTGGAATAAATCAAATTAATATTTGTCTATGTTCTTACAAGATAAGAAGGAACAATTCTTCCAAGAAAATAAAAAGGATTGAGTATGCTAATATATATATACAGACATCAGTTGTCTGGGATAAAAAAAATTGAAATCTTGCAAAATTATCTTGAAGTTGATCATCATTTGCTAATCTCATTTTCACTGCCATCCACCCTTTCTTTACCTTCATCTTCTTTCTAGCTCCTTGCATCCAAACCATTGTTGGTAATTTTGATGTCTTGGTCAAAGTGGACTTCATAGTCAAATTCAGTCTTGTAAAATTCTGAATTTCCATCACATTTTCCTCTTGGAAAATACACAGGAGCTGCTGTCACTTTTAAGATTCACTGTCGATAATTCACTCTCTAATCTGTGTGTATTGGACCATTGGGGCGTATACTCATGTGAAAATCTGACAATTGACAAGAAAGATGAACAATTGATGAACATCAGTTATACATCCAAAAAGAACATGGAAATAAATATACTGGACATATGAAAATACATTTATTTCATAAATGTAAATTGGCATATTCATTCAGGCATTTTATCGAACACTTTGTCTAACATATTTTGCAACTTGCAATCAACAAATTATAACTTCATGATGCATTCCAAATTCACAATATCATACGAATAATGACAATAAAAAGTTCATCTTTACCCGAGAAATCAATTTTCGAGTACTTTTGTTCCCAGCAGTTTTGAATTTTAGGCAATTCTTGTTCCCTTCGAATTTCTTCGTTTTTGTACTTCTTCTTGTTGGTAATTTTGAATCTTGATTCTTTGCCATATGTGTTTTGGAAAATTTGAGTTCCTCAATTTTGGAATTGATACGAGAATCTACAGAGGTTTTCTTTTTTTAAGATTTTCAGGAATTAGCAGGGAATGTCTGTTAACAAGCGGTGTTATAAGGGATTTAAGTTTAATTCTTAAAATTGCCATATGTCATTAATCCGTGAGGTGAAATAGGAGATGAAACATGGGGTGAAATAGGGGATCCCATCCGTAAAATATTGGGACAAAAATGTTATGAATAGCATGTATTATGAAATTGTGTGTAAAGGTTATGTGCGGGATGAGTTTACAAACTATGAACTCTAGAGATAAAATGTTATAAAAAGATAATATATATTATGAGATTGTGTAAGGTATAATTTTATTTAATATTATGGAGTATTTGATTTAGATAAATAATTAACACATAATTTTTATTTTTTTTTCTTTTTCGAACCAACACATTCCTGTATTGTGAAAATTTGAGATTTGACAATAGATTAAATATTATAATTACGGTGTGATATTATAGTAGGATTAAATGTAATTTTAAGTCATTCAGACACTACTACACATTTAGGCTTGACAGCCTACACTTGGGACATTTCTTTTAAAAAAATTGACTCTCAAGTTATAGCTTGAGAGCGGTTTTATTAAAAAAAAAAAAAAATGGGTTTGAAACCGTCCAAGAATAAATCGAAAAGCGGTTTTAAACCGAATTGCAAGTTCAAAATGTTAAAAATCATTATCTCTAAGTAAACACTTGGGAAACGGTTAATAACCGTTTTTTTTTTTTTTTCGGATATATCAAATTTAGCGTCTGGCGATTTAACCGCCTACCTTCATTTCTTCCCCATATTATTCCTCTCCCCCAAATCGCCGTAAACCGATCAAGACCTAGCTCATCCTCTCACCCAATCATAAGCCCTCGTCGGTTTCTCCTCCAACCAAATAAATTACTGTCATAGATTGACCCTTCTCCTCTCCCCCCAAATCGTCGTACACTCCCCCCCTCCCTCTCCCACTGGCCGCCTCCGCCATCTGCCCCCTCGTCGCCATCCTCCTCCCCGCCGCCGCCATCGCCGCCATCCTCCATATATATATATATAGGTATTTTTTCTTTTATATATATATATATGTATATATGTATATATATTTTAATTTATATATATATATATATATTGCATGTGTTTATTTATATATGTGTTTGGGATTAATTGTTAGGATATATATATAAATATTGTGTTTATATATATATGTTTGAGATTAATTGTTAGATATATATATATATATATATATATATATATGTTTGGGATTAATTATTGTTAGGATATATATATATATATATGTTTGAGATTAATTGTTAGGATATATATATATATATATATATATATATATATATAAATGTGTTTATATATATATGTTTGGCATTAATTGTTAGGATATATATAGCTAATTTGTTATGATTAATTATTGTTAGTGTGGGATTAATGTTGGTTTAATTATATTGTTGTTAGTAGCTTGGATTAATTGTTGTTAGTGGCTTGAATGAATTTTTGTTAGTGTTAGAAATGAACATTTTGTTAGAGATGAATAATGCACTTAAGGTGTTTGATAATATGCTTGTGTGGGGATATAAGCATAAATTAGGATTAATACATTAGGATATATTTTGGTTATTAATTTAATGAATGGATAGTGATTAATGGTCATACATTAGGATACATATTGTCTTGTGAAGTAACAAAAATTGTGAATGAGTGAAAAATTGGAAGGATTTCAAAATTAGAAAATTAAAATGAATGTAGATTAAGTATGATTAGGTATGCTTTTAGGTTTAATACTTTAAGATAATTGTCTTGAGAAGCAGTCTTCATATTGTCTTTCCTATAGGCATCTCTAGTTCTATATGGATCGAAAGTGGGTTCGAGCAGATCGATTATCAGATGAGTATAGGAATGGGGTGGAAGAATTTTGTAATCATGCAATTAGACACTACACCGACCCTCGATACATTCCATGTCCGTGTTGGAAATGTATGAATGGAAAAACCGTTAGAGGTCGAGAAAGTCTGTTCCACCACTTGATGATTCACGGTATTGATAAAACATATACCGTTTGGACATATCATGGTGAGAGAAGAGATGGATGTACCTCAAGCAACCTAGAAACTGACTTTAGGTTTGAAGATACAGTGGATGCGAATATTTTCGATGATGTACCGACTGTTGATACATCGAGTGGGGATGACGATGATCTGCGAGATCACCCTTATATGTCGTGAGAAGTTAAGAGATTCTGTTTGGATTACCCTTTGTGGCCTGGTGTGTAAGAAGGCAACAAAACTGGTCACCGTGTGTTGATATTGTTCAACCTAAAAGCAAACTCACCGGTTGTCCGATGAGTGCTTCACAAGTAGGTCGAAAAAAAAGTTAGTGGTCTATCATTTTTTTATGGAAATGTATTGCCTAAGAGAGCATATGATGTTAAACAAATGCTCAAGTCCATTGGGTTAACACATCAGAAAATTCATGCTTGTCCGGATGATTGTATCTTATTTCGGAAGGAGTATGCAGACCTCGATGAATGTCCCAAGTGTGGGGAGAAGCAATATAAGAAAAATAAATCTCCCGCGAAGGTGTTGTGGTACTTTCCAATAATACCAAGATTCAGGAGAATGTATAGTAGCGTTGTGGATGCTAGAAATTTAACTTGGCATCATGATGATAGGATCAAAGATGGAATCTTAAAGACACCTGCCGATTTACCCGGTGGAAGACATTCGATGTCAGGCATCCAGAATTTGGCAACGAGCCACGACACTTGCGTCTTGCACTCTCAACTGACGGAATGAATCCGTTCGGTATCCAAAGTACCAACCATAGTACATGGCCAGTGATTTTGTTAGTTTATAACCTTTCACCTGAGTTGTGCATGAAGCGCACTTACATGATGTTGTCTATGTTGATATCAGGACCCAAACAACCTGGTAACGACATAGATGTATATCTGGCTCCTTTGATAGAGGACTTGAAGCTCATGTGGGATGAGGGTGTCGATGTGTATGATGCTTGTAGAAAGGAGAATTTCAAGTTGAAGGCCATCTTTGTTTGGAACTATCAATGACTTTCACGCCACAGAATCTATTGGATATAGTGTGAAAGGGGCGGATGCATGTCCTTGTTGTACCAAGAAGACACATCACATTCGCTTGAGTCATTGTAGGAAGACCGTTTATATGGGACATAGGAGGTGGTTGGACCCAACCCATAAGTACAGAACAATGGCCGATGCATTCGATGGCACAATCGAGACAGGTGAAGCACCACGTTTATTGTCAGGTTCGGATGTATTGAATGAGATGAAGAATATCGACACACAGTATGGAAAGATCTTCGCAAAGAGTGTCCCCACTAGCGGTTGGAAGAAGGAATCAATTTTCTTTCAATTGCCCTATTGGAAAGAGTTGTATGTTAGACACTTCATTGATCTAATGCACGTGGAGAAGAACGTTTATGCCAACTTGCTCAACACTCTCCTAGCTGATAAGAAGTCCAAGGATGGTTACAATGCAAGAATGGATATGATTGATATGGGAATAAGAGCAGAATTAAAACCTGTGCCTAGAGAAAGGGGTTAACCGTTCTTACCTCCTGCTACACACACCTTGTCCAAGAATGAGAAAAAAGAGTTACTTCAGCTGCTAAAGGATGTGAAAGTACCAGAGGGTTATTCCTCCAAAATACAGAGACTTGTATCAGATGATGGCGTGAGACTGATGAATTTGAAATCTCATGACTATCATGTCATCATGGAGACTTTCTTGTCCATTGCAATACGTTCTATCTTGCCTGAAAATGTGCGCATAACCATAACAAAGTTATGTTGGTTCTTCAAAGGCAATGAGTAGCAACGTCATAGATCCTAGAAAATTGCTTGGTTTTCAGAGGCAGATTGTGGGGACTCTCTGTGAGCTTGAGATGTATTTCCCTCCATCATTTTTTGATATAATGGTTCACCTAACAGTTCATTTGGTACACGAGACAAGGATGTGTGGTCCCGCCAGATGTCGATGGATGTATGGTGTAGAGATATATGAAAGTGCTAAAAGGATATGTGATGAATAAGTCTTATGGGAGGGATGCATTGCGTAAGCGAGATTTAGTAGAAGAAGTAGTGAGTCTTTCGGGTGCGAATTTATTTAGAATGTCGATGCAATTGGACTTCCGCCATCTAAGACACCAATAGGATGGATGGTGAAGGCATTACCGGTGGTCAACCCGTAAGTGTTAGTATGGAGGAACTAACGAGGGATGCACTTCAGCGCATTTCTTCTGTCACGGTTGACGTGCTTCCTTTTATTGACCAAGACATGCGATCACTTGTCGAGAGAAATCCCACCAGAGATAGATCATGGATTAAAGTTGAGCACAATCGCACGTTTGTTGACCGGTTCAATGGTTATGTAGCAAATATGTTGTCACGGGAAAGCGTAATCGATTGAATGAAAGAGTTAAGTGGTTATCCGTAATGTCCCGATAGACATGTGTATTCATACAAGTGTTATCTTAGCAACGGATACACATTTTATACGAGATCATGATGCCACAAGTACTATGCGAGAATAGTGGAGTGTCATTATCGCAGAATCGCAGATTGGATCAATCAAATACTACTTACTTTGGATGATTGTCAACATTTGGAAACTCGACTATATTGTTCACAGTCAACCAATCTTTGAGTGTAGTTGGGTGAGGATCCCTAACGGGGTCCAAGTTTAAAGTTCTGGGTTCGTACGCGTTGATTTGAAGAATGTGGGATACAGAGATGACCCTTACATAATGGCCAGTCAAGCACAACAAATTTTCTATGTCCCCGACCCAGTTAATAAGAAATGGTCCATTGTGGTTCTGTCAAACAAATTTAACAATAGTTTCCAGATTAGCGACCATGTCGATGAAGATGTTGACACAATTGATGATCCTTTTCAGAACTTCACTCATTCTGTACCATCTTTCGATGATCCTGCAAATCCACGCCCATACCAGAGAATAATTAGAGATGGGGATGAATATGGCAATCCGGATCTTGTTAACATTTATGGTCATGAACGAGAAAGGTCAACCAAAAAATGAAAAAGAAAAACAAGTGCTAAAAAGAAATGTACGACTTTATTGAATGTTGTTTCTTCTGCTTTATTAAATGTTGTTTCTTCTGGTTTATTGAATATTGTTTGTTAAATTATTATTGATTGAATAAAAATTCATACTATATTGATTGATTCGTTGTTTGCAGTTTGTCTATGAACGTGAGCTCAAGTCTTACTCTAAGAAAAGACTGGAGAAATGGAAAAACGATTGGACGGGGTACCTTTACAATCGATTCTTATATTCATACGATATTGAGTGATCGTTGTTTGAAATTTTGGTAGCATGTAATTAAATTATATATTTGTGATGATATATATTTCATGTTTTTGGTGTATTGGACGTATGTTTATGATTGTATGTTTATTTATTTCATGATGTGTATGTTTATTTATTTGATGTTTTGGTATATATATATGTGGTATAAGTTTTGGTTTATGGTTTTATTATAGGATTTTTGGTTTATGATTTATGGTATTGGACGTATATATAAGTTTTGGTTTATAGTTTTATTATAGGATTTTTAAAATATAAATTAATAATTAAAAAAAAAATATTGGACAACGGTTAATAACCGCTGTCTATCTAACATAATAAACGAAATTATAAAAAAAAAAGTTAGACAGCGGTTAATAACCGTTGTCCAAGGCCCTCTTTGAAATGCAGTTGAAAACCGCTGTCCAAGCCAACTTTTGGATAGCGGTTTTTTAATAGCTGTCCAAGCTTGGACAACTGTTACTGGACAACTGTTATAACCACTCTCTAAGGGCTTTTTTAACAGCTGTCCAAGCCAAAATGTGTATTAATGAGTTTAAGAGAAGAAGATGTATATATCAATAATATTATTGAAATAACTCTCCCATAAAACTTTCATACTAACAAATTGTTATCATTATACTTATAAATTAATATCATCATATAAACTAATATTTATATCATTTAATAATATGACATCAACTTATAAATACAATTATATTAATTGATGAGTATTATAGTATTAGTTTATAAGTGAAATTGTACAAATTTGATACTATGAACAAGTTTTACAGAAAATCTATTTAATATAGAATTAATAAAAATTTGTGTGAGATTATCATATAGTGTGTTTGATATTTATTTCAATAGAATAACTTTTAAGGTAAATTGAGTCTTTGCTAAAGTTTTATCTTAAAATGATACACTTAATTTATATATTTGTTTGGCAAAATTTTGTGTACATCAGTTACTCTGTGCAATTCAGTTATATTTATTTATACATGCAGTTTGTTTTTTCTATAACATTTACTTTGTTTACACCGAAATGCTCAATTTATTCAGTGTAAAAAAAGTAGAACGTTTCAGTATAAAAAGTTGCACATTTCAAAAAATAAATTGCACATTTAAAAAATACACTTAAATTTTTGGTGCACCTGATGCACAATAGACCTACCCACATTTAAAAAAAAAAAGTGATACTTTATTTTAAAGTGATAACCGTTGTATTGAAAAATATAACACGGTTTAACAAAAGATTGGCTCAAATAAAGTATTTCTCACATATGCACTAATTTTATATGAAAAATATAGAGGCACGCTTGCGTGAGATCATCTCACGGTGAGACGAAGTATAATTTGAGCATTGACGTTTTAACATTTTGAGAGGGGTAAGTGTAATTTATACTAAGTTGTACTCAGTCTCATGCATGAGACATTCTCATACGAATTTTTGTCAAAAATATAATAATTAATTAATATATGAATTTGGATAATATGAGATGGGTATCATGTTTTATAAATAAACAAATATAAAAAATAAAGTTTGAGTCCACAACCTTTAATACATCCTTCCCTATCCCCCTTTAATACACCCCACCTGCCCCTTAACATTATAAGTATATATTGCGACCAGCCTTAACCTGCCCATCCACATCCCAACTCTCGTCTCTCTCTCTCTCACCCACCTATTTATTGCTCACATCTATCTCACACTAATATAAATTCATTTCCTCTTAATTAATTTCATTACATGCATTTTACTCACCTCCATTTTCACCCACTCCTGATCCCTGCATGCTCTTAACAAAAAACTTCACATTATATAACATTAATAACAATACTCTCTTGTAGTTGTAGGCATGGCATCAAGGTTCTAGAAAACTGTGTTTTTGGTTGTTATATTCTTCATATCATGTATTGGTAGTGGGAAGTGTGAATTTGAGTACCGGCGTCAGAATTTGTAGGTTCGGTGAGGTCCACAATTGACATAATCCGGCATGTGATTTCCATGGTGTCGGAATTCGCCGGAGTGTTGGGCGATTTCCGCCTAAGTAATGCGGTTTCCGATTGTCTTGATTTGATGGATCTTTCGGTGGACTAGTTGAGCTCCACTCTCTCTGTTTCTCAGAATCCCAAAGGTACGCTGCCTATTTCCTTACCACTTTTTAGTTATTTCATTTTTTAAACTTCAATAATACTGCCAACCTTTAATCTTTGCCTGCTCTTTTTTTTTGAAAAGAGCAACACAAAGTGTGCATAGTTTACCGACACTCACATGGGAAAATGTGTTATGTCCAGATCGAGTTTGGTAAAAATTTTAAAATAAAAACTTACATAGACTTTCTCATGCATGAGACGGGGAACAATTTAGCTCATGTCAACATTCACCCCTCACAAGGTGTTAAAGCATCAATGTCCAGTCTCATATAAGTGTGCCTCATTTTTTAATAAATTAGTTATATGTTTGACATGAAAAGTAATTTAATTATGGATGACAGGATCCATAAGAAACCTAATAGTGTGATTTAATGAATAAAATTTTTTGATGGAAAAGTTGCTAATGAAAATTGATTCATTCCCATTATCCAATTCGTTTGTTGTTCCGTTTTCATTTTGAAATTGACAATCATTAGATTATTTACCATTTTGTAATTGTATTAGATTTTGCGTGTCTTGAATACCTTTATACTCAGTTTAATATATTTCATATTTACCTTTAGAAAACATTGTGTAATGTAATGAAACATACAATGTTAAATGGTATTTCATTCAAAATAGGTTTACACAATATAAGACAGATTTATTTCCAACAAAAACTAAATAAGGCATTTGATAGTTATAATTATTTATACGTGTAAAATGACTAATATACCTGCAGTTGAATATTAATTGTTTATGGTAATTCATCACAAAAACTAGGAAAATGGTACGTAAAGTTGGAAAAATATTAATTTTTTCTTTAAATTTCAAAGGTGGGAAAATATTTTTTCCTCTAAAACAAGAGTTAAATTAGAATTAAGAGGGGTAAGTAAGTTGCTTTTTTTGATATTGAGTAATTAAGTAGCATATGTAATTGAAGGTAGTGATGTGATGATATATAAATTAATGTACAGGGCGAAAAGACAATAGCATAGGAAATGTTGGTGCGGATATGAAGACATGGCTGAGTGGAGCCCTGATTAATCAAGATACTTGCAAAGAAGGTTTTGAGGGTACAAATAGCTTCCTCAAAACATTGATTGGTGGGAGCTTAGACCAAGTCACCTCATTAGTCTATGACATGCTTTCCACCATTAATTCTTCTTCCATTCCCCTTACGACGGAGAGTGGCAATAGTAAGTTTCCAGATTGGGTCGACAGCAATTTGGTCCAAGCCGGAGGAGGCATGATGGCGGACGCGGTGGTTTCGGCAGACGGGACGGGGAATTTTACTAGCATTAAGGACGCTGTTGCTGCAGCCCCTGAACATAGTAGTAAGAGATATGTTATATACGTGAAGAAGGGTGTTTATAAGGAGTATGTGGAGATAAGCAAGAAGAAATGTAATATAATGATGATTGGAGATGGCATCAATGCTACCGTTATTTCCGGTAATCGTCACTTTATCGATGGCTGGACAACATACCGATCTGCAACTTTTGGTAACATTTCCACCACCTCCATCTCTTCTCCCTATTATATATTACTTTTTAAATGGGAAAATTGATCTTTTTGTTCTGTAACTCTGGCTCATTTTGATCTTGGTCCTATTAACTTACGGTTTTAATTTGATCTTCGTCCTTTTGATCTTGGTCCTATTAACTTACGGTTTTAATTTGATCTTCGTCCTGTAATTTTACAAAATTCGATTATTTCGTCATGTCATCGACTAGTTACTTGCAATAGCAGGTGACAGGACTAAGAGTTGAATTTTTCTAAGTTACAGGACTAAAATCAAAGTTCGATCTTGGTCATGTAGCTTTACAAAATTCGACTTTTTAGTTATTTCACCTGCTATTGCAAGTAACTAGCTGATAACAGGATAAAAAAGTAAAATTTTGTAAAATAACATGACCAAAATCAAAAAACGTAAATTAGTAGGACATAAATTTACGATTACCGGAATTTGTATTCCCATTTTAAAATTTTGGTTTCCTTAGATGAGCGACTTAAATAACACCAATTTGTTTGACAAGATGTCTCTACTTCCTCCGATCGAATTAATTAATTTAGGTTGCTCCATTTATGAAATTTTGAATTTGTCCATACGTCAATACGCGCTCATTTAATGGAGGGGTGTGATTTTAATTTTGTAGTTCAGAAGTTGAAAGTTTTTTTTCAAGGCAAATTTGCAACTGAAATTAGACTTGAACTCGACAAGTATGTGATGTGGAGGTGGCGGGGTGAACACAAGAATTTATGTAGCACATGGACATGTCTCATGGCATGTTGGTCTCTTTTTTTAATATTTAAAGTCTTATCCATATTTATGATCCAGAATTCTTTAACATAGGCCCCGTAGTAGTCAAAATTTGGAATTAAAAAAAGCATAATAGTCCCCAATTATACGTCATCCTTGGCACCAGTTTAAATTATTTGTCTACATATTTATAAATTGTGTAATTTACACTAGTAGTTTGGTTTACAAGTATTTCACTTTTGTACCTGATTGTTATTTGTACTCAAATCTTGTATCTAGTTGTAATTTTTCTAATTTTAAAAGGGATGTTATGTGCGCGCAGCTGTTAAAGGGCAGGGATTCATAGCGCGGGACATAACATTAGAAAACACAGCAGGGCCGGAAAAGCACCAAGCAGTGGCCTTTCGATCGGATTCAGACCTTTCGGTGTTGTACCGTTATGTTATTATCGGGTACCAGGACGCACTATACGCCCATTCACTGCGCCAATTCTACAGGGATTGCCAAATTACAGGCACCGTAGATTTCATATTCGGAGACGAATCGTTGTGTTTTCAAACTGTCAAATCACGACCGAAAAAGGACTCCCAACCAAAAGAACACCATCATCGCACAAAGGCGAAAAGAACGTAAAATACTGTGCTTTTCCATCCAATTCGCAACATCACGGTTGAGCCGGTTTCTTGAATTCCACCACCCAAACTTATCTAGGCAGCCTCGAAACTCTACTCCCCCGCGATTATTATTATGCAACAGACATTAGCAACGCCATTAGGCCCGAGGGTTGGCTCGAGTGGAACGGAGATTTTGCTCTCAACACTCTGTTTTATGGGGAGTACATGAACTAAGGACCAGGTGCGGGGTTGGGGTCCTGAGTCAAATGGCCCGGCTACCGTGTCTTTAATACTTCAGTTGAAGCTAATAATTTTACGGTGTAACAGTTCATAATTGGGAACTCGTGGTTGCCTTCCAAGGGGTCAAGTTCACTGCTGGCCTTGCGATTTGAGTTGACTGATACTATTAATTTCATTTTATTTAATTTGGATGATATTGTACTTAAAGGTCCCTAGTAAGATTTGACTCAGCCGCATCAATGTATTCTCCAAAGTCTATATAGAAATATTGGAATGCATATGTTTAATGTGATGGAAAAAGTATTATTAATATTTCTTTAAAAGAAAATACATTGAAAAGGAAACTTGTGCAAAAGGCACATTAACCTAAAACTTGTGCAAAAGGAAACTTGTGCTAAAAAGAAGATTACCACCAATCCAAACAAAGATTACTTTGTAAAAGTGACATTTAATAACAAAAAAACCCCAAAATACGATAATTTATCAAGAAAATTAAGAGTAACACTCCAGTGAACCAGATTCACCCTATAAACTCTAATTCAATATGACCCGTTTTAAGGGATGGGTTCACCCTAATTTTCGCCCCCAATCCATTCACTCCACGCTGCATCTTGTTCCACGCTGCATTCTGCCGCTACATCTCATTCCATGTTGCATCGTACCGCTGCTCTCACGACGCTGCACCACGCTCTTCCACGCGCTCAATCATGCAATGAAGATAAGCAATGAAGAAGAAGATGAAGGGGGAAATAGCATTATGAATGATTATGAAGGGAAAGACTTCATAACACATACTAAAACTCATTCCACGTTGTGATTGTGCCTTCACTAGTGATCGTGATAATTTTTTTGCATAATAGTAATATTTTTTCTTCATAACAGTAATAGTTTATGTGTGTAACAGTGATACTCGTTGCCTGTTTGCAAACTTAATAAAGTTTGGCCGAAGCACTATTTTTAAAGCCTTTAGATTCAGCTTTATGAAAAAAAAGTGTTTCTAACCTTACACTTGTGTTTACAAACAGACACTTAGTATAGCATACAGTGACAGTGGTAGTTTTTATGAGTAACAGTGATAGTTTTTCTGTGTGGTGATAGTTATTTTTTCTTGCATATCAGTGATAATTTAATAGCATTACAATGAGTTTTTATACACAACAGTGATAGTTTATGTGTGTAACAAATACTACTTAGTATAACATAAATGACAGTGATAGTTTTTTTGAGTAACAGTTATAGTTTTTATTTGTATTGGTGATAGTCATTTCCGGCGACTGAGATCGCTGGAAATGACGAACAAAAAATTCCACTAACAAAATAAAAATCAAAAAACAAAAAAGACGAATAATGAAAAAGACGAACCTCAAATGTTAGTTTGTGGCCACGATTTTCAGCGGAGGCATTTCCGGACACAATTTGAAAGACGAAAATGAACTCAGATGGTAGTTTTCGGTCGCTTTAGTGGTAATTTTCGTAGAGGATAAGGGAGAGAGGCGCTAAATAAAAAATGAACTCAAAAGGTATATATGTGACTCATTTATAGTGTATGGATCAGATTTGACACGAGTTTATAACATGAACCAAATCTATATAATTTTTTTATCTAAAATTATCATAAAAAAGAGGGAGAGAGATTAAGATAAAAAGGCGTACCAATCGATCGATAATCTGAAGCATTCGTCGAAATTGAGAGTTGCTTTCAAGAAATTCAGTACGCATGTACTGCCCTTTTCACAAGTTTCATGTTAATGGGCCTTCAAGGGGCACATATCGGGCTTAAATGAATTCAATGGGTTTCAATTTGTAAGCCTTGAGTCATTAACAAATACGTGTTCTAAAATTAATATAATTTACACTCGAACTTCTGTTTTCCTGTTCTCCATTTATGTAAATAAAAATTGTATAATTATATGTATGTATAATCATATTCGGTTTATTAAAATTCAATATCCAGTATCCAATAAAACATTTTCATGGAATAAAATTAATATCACAACACTCATCATCAAGTATTATTTGACTTTGAGGTGATGATTTATATTTATTATGTTTGTCTTTATTAAATATGATTTGTTATTTTATTGACATTTATGTGATATGTTTGAGAATATAGGTCTTCTGACCTTTATAAACGAGAAGTTGAGAAGTTAATAGGTCTTATGACCTTTATAAACGAGGAGTATGTCTTATGACCTTTATAAACGAGGAGTAGGTCTTATGACCTTCATAAACGAGGAATATGTCTTCTGACCTTTATAAACGAAAAGAAAAGAAGTGATGTTACAGAAATTGCATGTTAACGTGTGTTGGGAAATGAATTTAATAAAAAAAAGATTTTGATTAGATCCCAAAACCCCTGAGTATGACATGTTCAGGATAATCTTGATAGATGAGTCAGGATTCAGTTTTAGAGTGTTCATAATGTTATCTGCACCGTGTATAGTCGGCAGATATAGATCCGGTTAGATTCTAAAGACTCAAGTAAGTTTCTGAAGACTCAGTATGAAACTGAGAATCTGAAGACCCAGTATGAGACTGAGAACCTGAAGACTCAGAGAAACCTGAAGACTCAGTATGAGACTGAGAACCCGAAGACTCAGAGAAACCTGAAGACTCAGTGAAACCTGAAGACTCAGTAAAACCTGAAGACTCGGAGAAACCTGAAGACTCAGTATGTCTCTGAAGACACTGAGACTCAGAGAATATCAAGGCACAAGAATTCATCAAGACTCAAGAATGCATCAATACTAAGTATATCCTGAATGTTCCGAGGCACTGAAGCTGATGAATATAGCCGTTGGAATCCAGCTGACGTGGACCAATGAGAGGAAGACAACCAGCCTGAAAAAGCTGCAGAACATACAAAAATAGTATGGATTTGAATGTGATTCTCTCCAACGGTAACATTCAAATCCACACTATAAATACAAGTTCTTCCATCAAATTAACTGTGAGAATATGCACAAGATGCTACAGAGCCAAGAGCGTTATAGTCAAGCATTCCCACCCTAGAACACAAGTCTGTAGATATACAAATATATTCAAAGAGTGTTCTAGAACCCAACCTAAGCAACCCACGATATATCTAAAGCTTAGAGAGATTTTCCCAACCTTAGCATTGAGGTTAAACAGATGTAAGGGAAAATCTCACCATAGTTGGAGACAACACCAAACCCAAACCCCATTCTCGTAAGAGATAACTAGTGGTGAAGTGAGGTAGTTGTTAGGCAATCCCGAGAGAGGGTGATAAGTCCCGAAGGAGTGTGAACTCGTTAAACATCTAAGAGGCGAGCCCGAGAGGGTGATAAGTCCAGTTTTGAGTTAGTAAACTACTGAGGTAGTCAGAAAGCTCAAAGTAGAAAGGTTTAGAAAGGTTTAGAAAGGTTATAGTAAACTACAGAGGTAGTCAGAAAACCTTAGGAAGTGTTTGAAGGAATTTTCCTAGGAACAGGGAGAGTGGATGTAGGTGCTTGAGTCTCCGAACCACTATACATTGTTGTGTTGTTTACTGCTTTACGTTCTTATATTGTCGTACGCATTCGATCATAAGCAAGACACATGAGCTTAAAAGAGAAAAATCTGGAATCACCATTCCTTCACCCCTGTTTTTATATGCATCGCTCGACATGTTTTTCTTCCGCACGCGCAAAATCGGGTTTTCCCACCGGGACCAACAAGTGGTATCAGAGCAGGTGCTCAAAAGATTACTTTTTCAATGTGATCGCCTGAGCAGATCTATTTTTAAACCTATCTCTGATTTGATACCAACAATGGTATCAGAGTAGGTGCTCAAAAGATTACTTTTTCAATATGATCGCCTGAGCAGATCTATTTTTAAACCTGTCTCTGATCTGATACCAACAAGTGGTATCAGAGCAGGTGCTCAAAAGATTACTTTTTCAATGTGATCGCCTGAGCAGATTTATTTTTAAACCTGTCTCTGATCTGATACCAACAAGTGGTATCAGAGCGGGAGTTCAAAAGGTTCAGTAATTTCAGAGTGACCACCTGAACAGATCTATTTAAAGAAAAACCCGTTTCTTTAAAAATGCATATATTCAGATGTTTTGGCATCTTTATCAATTGAGAAATTGTTGGGATATTTTAGTTCTATGCCAAAACATTATCAACTTGTGTTATTCAAGATAATTTACAGATAACAAGTTGAGGGGGAACGAAAGAACAAATTGAGGGGGAACTCACAGAATTAAAAATAGATGATCGAGATCAGACAAGGCTGCAGACGAGACTGATCGAGATCAGATATGTTAGATGAGTTCGGAGTCAACTAATGAGCTGTGCAAAATCAGAAGTGAAGAAAAGCTAAAAGCCAGCAAATCAGAAGAGAAGGTTGCAAATCAGAAGATGAGCAAAAGAGACTGATCGAGATCAGACGTGATCGAGATCAGATATGATAAACCTGATATGCTAACCTGATATGATGACCTAATGCTATCCTGATATGTTGATCTAAAGATATGTTGATCTAATCACGAATCGGTCGATCAGCAAAAGAAGAAATCGAGACAACTTTCGAGTAAAAAGTGATCCGAGGCTCAAGAGGGTAAAGTGAATCGAGACTCAAAGATAGGTCAAGAAACCCGAGGGTCAAGAAGTAAAAAGAGACCTGAGGGTCAGTAAGTAAAAGAGACCTGAGGGTCAGTAAGTAAAAGAGACCTGAGGGTCAGGATGTCCGGGTTAGAAGAAATCGAACTCACCAACATGAGTGTCAAGATGCTGATCGATCGACATAAGGTCCGAGAAGAAGAGGAATGAGGAGCCGAAATAAGATGTAAGATTGAAGACCAAGATCAAGACCTTTGTATTTCTTTTGTTTTTGTCTTTATTTTTCGGATAAGTTCATTGTAATCTGTAACTGATAACATACAATCAATGAAACTTTATCTTTATGCTCAAAGATAATACCTCATTATCTTTTTACATGTCTTAACTTTTGATATGCCTGATTATTGCTGTTTGGTAATGAAATTGTTGGGAGATTCATTGCTGAATTGATTATTAAGAGATTTACCATTCTTGTAATAGGAAAAACTGAAACCTGAGTATAGGTTAAGTGTTTTGTAACAAGATGGTTTTGGCATCATCAAAAAAGGGGGAAATTGTTGGGAAATGAATTTAATAAAAAAAGATTTTGATTAGATCCCAAAACGCCTGAGTGTGACATGTTCAGGATAATCTTGATAGATGAGTCAGGATTCAATTTTAGAGTGTTCAGGATGTTATCTGCACCTTGTATAGTCGGCAGATATAGATCAGATTAGATTCTGAAGACTCAGTAAGTTTATGAAGAAACCGGTTTCAAAGATGAAAATCAAGTTTCAAGACTCAAGATGAAATTGAGAATCAAGACTCAAGATGAGATCGAGAACTCAAGACTCAGAGAAAACCCGAGGACTCAAGATGAGATCGAGAACTCAAGACTCGAGAGAAACTCAAGACTCGGTGAAACTCAAGACTCAAAGTGAAACTCAAGACTCGAAAACCTCAAGACTCAAGATGTCTCAAGACACCGAGACTCGAGAGAATATGAAGGCTGAGATCATCAAGACTCAAGAATGCATCAATGCTAAGTATATCCTGAATGTTCCGAGGCACTGAAGCTGAGGAATATAACCGTTGGAATCCAGCTGACGTGGACCAATGAGAGGAAGACAACCAGCCTGAAAAAGCTGCAGAACATACAAAAATAGTATGGATTTGAATGTGATTCTCTCCAACGGTAACATTCAAATCCACACTATAAATACAAGTTCTTCCATCAAATTAACTGTGAGAATATGCACAAGATGCTACAGAGCCAATAGCGTTATAGTCAAGCATTCCCACCCTAGAACACAAGTCTGTAGATATACAAATATATTCAAAGAGTGTTCTAGAACCCAACTTAAGCAACCCACGATATATCTAAAGCTTAGAGAGATTTTCCCAACCTTAGCATTGAGGTTAAACAGATGTAAGGGAAAATCTCACCATAGTTGGAGTCAACACCAAACCCAAACCCCATTCTCGTAAGAGATAACTAGTGGTGAAGTGAGGTAGTTGTTAGGCAATCCCGAGAGAGGGTGATAAGTCCTGAAGGAGTGTGAACTCGTTAAACATCTAAGAGGCGAGCCCGAGAGTGTGATAAGTCCAATTTTGAGTTAGTAAACTACAGAGGTAGTAAGAAAGCTCAAAGTAGAAAGGTTTAGAAAGGTTAGTAAACTACAGAGGTAGTCAGAAAACCTTAAGAAGTGTTTGAAGGAATTTCCCTAGGAACAGGGAGAGTGGGTGTAGGAGCTTGAGTCTCCGAACCACTATACATTGTTGTGTCGTATACTGCTTTACGTTCTTATATTGTCGTACGCATTCGATCATAAGTAAGACACACCACATGAGCTTAAAACCGAAAAATCTGGAATCACCATTCCTTCACCCCTATTTTTATATGCATCGCTCGACATGTTTTGCTTCCGCACGCGCAAAATGGGTTTTCCCACCGGGACCAACAAGTGGTATCAGAGCAGGTGCTCAAAAGATTACTTTTTCAATGTGATCGCCTGAGCAGATCTATTTTTAAACTGCCTCTGATTTGATACCAACAAGTGGTATTAGAGCGGGAGTTCAAAAGGTTGACTAATTTCAGAGTGACCACCTGAACAGATCTTTTTAAAGAAAAACCCGTTTCTTTAAAAATGCATATATATTCTGATGTTTTGGCATCTTTATCAATTGAGAAATTGTTGGGATATTTTAGTTCTTTCAAAGGGGGAACTCAACTTGTGTTATTCAAATAATTTCGAGATAAAATAGATGATCGAAACGAAAGAATTTCAAATTGAGGGGAACTCACGGAATCAAAAATAGATGATCGAGATCGACGAGGTTCGATAGACCGAGTGATGAGTTCGAGTCAACCGATGAGTCAGGCAAAAATCGGTGAAGAAAAGCTAAAAGCCAAAGAAATCAAGATGAAAAAAAGAGATCGACGAGATCGACGTGATCGAGATCAGATATGATAAACCTGATATGCTAACCTAATATGATGACCTGATGCTATCCTGATATGTTGATCTAAAGATATGTTGATCTAATCAGTCGAACTGATCAGATCAGGCAAAGAAGAAATCAGATAGCCTAAGTAAAAGTGATCTGAGGCTCAGTAAGTAAAGTGAACTGAGACTCAGTATAGGTCAAGAGACCTGAGGGTCAGTAAGTAAAAGAAGTAAAAAGAGACCGAGGGTCGAGGGGATGTCCAAGTCGGAAGAAACTAAACTCGGTCAAGATGAGTGTCAAGATGCCCGACGACAAGGTCCGTAGAGAAGAAGAGGAATGAGGAGCCGAATCAAGATGTAAGATCAAGACCAAGATCAAGACCTTTGTATTTCTTTTGTTTTTGTCTTTATTTTTCTGATTAGTTCATTGTAATCTGTAACTGATAACATACAATCAATGAAACTTTATCTTTATGCTCAAAGATAATACCTCATTATCTTTTTACATGTCTTAACTTTTGATATGCCTGATTATTGCTGTTTGGTAATGAAATTGTTTGGAGATTCATTGTTGAATTGATTATTAAGAGATTTACCATTCTTGTAATAGGAAAAACTGAAACTTGAGTATAGGTTAAGTGTTTTGTAACAAGATGGTTTTGGCATCATCAAAAAGGGGAAAATTGTTAGGAAATGAATTTAATAAAAAAAAAGATTTTGATTAGATCCCAAAACCCCTGAGTATAACATGTTCAGGATAATCTTGATAGATGAGTCAGGATTCAGTTTTAGAGTGTTCAGGATGTTATCTGCACCGTGTATAGTCGGCAGATATAGATCAGGTTAGATTCTGAAGACTAGTAAGTTTCTGAACAAACTGAAGTTTCAGTATGAAAATGAAGTTTCTGAAGACTCAGTATGAAACTGAGAATCTGAAGACTCAGTATGAGACTGAGAACCTGAAGTCTCAGAGAAACCTGAAGACTCAGTATGAGACTGAGAACCTGAAGACTCAGAGAAACCTGAGGACTCAGTATGAGACTGAGAACCTGAAGACTCAGAGAAACCTGAAGACTCAGTGAAACCTAAAGACTCAGTGAAACCTGAAGACTCAGAGAAACCTGAAGACTCAGTATGTCTCTGAAGACACTGAGACTCAAGAATACTTAAGGCACAGTAATTACTGAAGACTCAGTAATGTACTGAATGCTAAGTATATCCTGAATGTTCCGAGGCACTGAAGCTAAGGAATATAGCCGTTGGAATCCAGCTGACGTGGACCAATGAGAGGAAGACAACCAGCCTGAAAAAGCTGCAGAACATACAAAAATAGTATGGATTTGAATGTGATTCTCTCCAACGGTAACATTCAAATCCATACTATAAATACAAGTTCTTCCATCAAATTAAGTGTGAGAATATGCACAAGATGCTACAGAGCCAAGAGCGTTATAGTCAAGTATTCCCACCCTAGAACACAAGTCTGTAGATATACAAATATATTCAAAGAGTGTTCTAGAACCCAACTTAAGCAACCCACGATATATCTAAAGCTTAGAGAGATTTTCCCAACCTTAGCATTGAGGTTAAACAGATGTAAGGGAAAATCTCACCATAGTTGGAGTCAACACCAAACCCAAACCCCATTCTCGTAAGAGATAACTAGTGGTGAAGTGAGGTAGTTGTTAGGCAATCCCGAGAGAGGGTGATAAGTCCTGAAGGAGTGTGAACTCGTTAAACATATAAGTAGCGAGCCCGAGAGGGTGATAAGTCCAGTTTTGAGTTAGTAAACTACAGAGGTAGTCAGAAAACCTTAGAAAGTGTTTGAAGGAATTTTCCTAGGAACAGGGAGAGTGGATGTTGGTGCTTGAGTCTCCGAACCACTATACATTGTTGTGTTGTTTACTGCTTTACGTTCTTATATTGTCGTACGCATTCGATTATAAGCAAGACACAACACATGAGCTTAAAAGAGAAAAATCTGGAATCACCATTCCTTCACCCCTGTTTTTATATGCATCGCTCGACATGTTTTGCTTCAGCACACGCAAAATGGGTTTTCCCACCGGGACCAACAACGTGTTTGGTGATTTAATTTCTTATTGTATTTGGTTTTGTTAAACATATCCCCACTGAGCTGTGGTTTGCTCATCCTTTCTTATTTCCCCTCTTCAGATTAAGAGTCGATGTGGCACAATGGAGGATGCATAGCTTGAAGATTTAATGAACTTCAATTTAATTTTATATAATTTAAGATTAAGTGCACATTTCCAATTATTGTTTAAATTCTTAATGATGAATATTTGATTAGATTATGGTTTCGTTTCGAATTTTATCGAGATCAATCGAAATTTATTTTATTTTAAAAGTTTTGCATAATTTGATAGTTAGATATTTCTTTCTGGTCATGCCCTTGAACTTATTTCTGCACATAAAGATTCTTGTTAAATTCTTTTTAAACTAGTTAAATCACTCTATAATGTACAGTTTTGTTTATAAAAAAATATATCAATTAGTGCTTAATTGTGAAAGATATTAATTTTAGCACCATTTATTTGTGGAGAACAATTTAATTATTTGATTTGATATATTTTTTTAAAATTGTATCTTAATATATCTTTACTAAACTTTCAAAATATATAGTTAAAAAGATTTTATTTTGATGATATAATTTTTCTAAAATTTAAACATATTTTATCAAAATTTACAATTATAATACTAAAATTTACAATTATAATATATAGATATATATATATATATATATCATTGAAAGTGTGTGTGCTTGTTTTCCAAAATGTTGTAAAAAATATTATGCAACATACACGACAACATATAACAACGGAAGCATAAAAACGCTTGGGAAAGGATTTTAAAATTTTGTATAGACTTAATTCAGTCTATACGAGCCTCGTGGCTAAAAACTTCACTATAACAAGTAGTGATACAAGCAAGGACCTTTCACAAGACTCAAAAAGGTATAGTGTAAAAACACACTTCCTAAACTATCTTTTCACAAGTATGATTAGTGATCTTATTAAACCTAAAATACAAGTTACACGGATGCCATGTTGATTGGATATTGGTATATATTCGACCAACACAAACCAATAATATCGACCCTCACGCTCCTAGATGTATTAAGTACTCAATAGGTTGTGGCTTGGATACTATCATTGAATTTTGGAGAAGACAAATTGAAATATCGATCTCCCTCACTTTTTGATGTCCAATGCAGTGTTTATATATAGGCTTCGAATTCAACTGCATTATCTCATCCACTAGGCCTGGTTTAGACAACCTAGAAAGTCTCCATACACCACTCCATGATCTTTAATAACTTCCCATGTTCTCCTCAACTCTCACTCCTACAATTACAACCGCTTGACATAATAATTACCATGCCGTCAACCTGCTGTGTAAGAAATGTTAGTGTTAGTGTCCTAGAGACAATTTATTGTAAGGACATAATACTCAGATAATATTCAGTGTTGGTTTAATATTATTGTTTATTTAATATTAAATATATGTCATTACACTTATTAGAATATTATGTTTGATTATTTGCATTTGTTCTTATCTGTGTTCCCTTGAGTCACTGTTGTTATTGAGTGTGTGAGAACTCAGATGACCTAAGCATGATTCTCAAATAGCCCCAATTGAGGATCATCAAGAATGGAATATTGATGATGCAAAGGAGATTAGTGTGCGATCTGCATCATACTCTTAAAGAGTGCAGTGAGATCTCACTTGCTACGAGATACTAGGTATCTCATGATGAATGCACAAATACCGTAAAGGGTATTGGTATGCCCATCCGAGAAACCGTTTGATGTAGTTCCACTATATGTGTCTACGGGTATCTCGGTTAGTGGGAGCGATGTGATACTCCTTTGACTTGAGGTCAATACGCACGACATGTGTGGAGTGATGAACTTTGACCATGACCGACGCTTCCATGGATAGATATGGTCTGGATTGGGTTCATCATGAAGTGCATGTAGGTAGTTGAGCCAAGAAAAGGATTCATTCCTCAAAGTGGATTTAGATAGAATACTTATCTTCTCATCATAATTGGATCAAAGTCATTGGCAAATGCACGTCAACTTGGACTTTGTGGCCATGTGTGACATAAGTGATCAATTAGTGATTAGAGATAAATTGATTAGGTTATTTGAATAGACACTTCATCATGTTCAAGACTAATCGAGTATTCGTGAATGAAAGGAGGAAATCACAATAGCCCATGTTTCAGTTACAGGTAGTTGCACGTTTCTCGTAACGTACCTCATATATTGAGAAAGTCTGATTTATTGTCTAGGGTTCAATTAAGACCATTAGTTTGACTAATCGCTCGATATATGAGGGCCTATGGGTCACACAACAAGTAGTTCCCTTTTACGGATTATAGTTGGTTGATTAAATGTTAAATTATATTTAATATTTAATTTATGGAGAACTAATTAATAATGGATTAATTTGGAATTAATTATTATTAATATTTAATTAAATTAAATTTAATTAAACAGGAATTCCCAATAATAATATATGAAATATTATTATAGGATTTAATATATATGAAACAAATCGTAGAGATTTGACATATATGGGAATTAAATTCGTAGAGATTTTATATGTGGTATATAAATCTAAGAGATTTATTTAAATAAAGATTAGGGATTTTATTTCCCAATCAGATTAGCTTAAGATTTAAGTTGGGGCCTCTCCTATATATGAGCTCTTAGGAATTCATAATACGGTTGTTCATATTTTCTCCATAAAATCTAGAGTTAGAATTTTCCTAAAAATTTTGTCTCGTGGATACCATAGTTGAGAAATCTGCTCTTGAATTACTGTAAGATTTCTTGTTATGTTTATTCGTAATCGTTTATGCAATTATATGTTCATTGTTGGTGAAGTCTTTAATTCCGCTGTGCATGTATTACGTGTATCAGAGCTTCAAGATCTTTGTTTTTAATTGCATAAAATTGGTTTTAAATTAATTTTTTTTTAATCATTGGGGCACGGTTTTGTTGGACAAACCGCATCTCACTTTTATTTTATCGCCCGCTAGGTTATTCCCGTTCGTCCTCAAACCCAAAACTAGGGTTTCCCCTTTTGGGGATTCGCCGCTGCATGTTATCCCTCCTACGGCCGGCGACGCTACGCCTCGCGACTCGTGCGGGAGCCAGCGGCGTGGCCCACGATTTTCACCCCGTACACGAGGCGTGGCAGTGGCAACTCGCGAGTGTTCGTCCAGGCCGTACTCTCCGTGTCGTTGTCGCTTGTTTCATCTTCCTGATGCTCGATTTGAATCTGGACTGTTTTATTTTGGTTCTTGTTGGGTTAATTGGGACTGTTAATTGTATTAATTTGTTGATTGAAACATGATGATGAAACGATTAATCTGGAAATTGGAAAATTTTTGGTATTTGGATTTTTTGGATTTTATTCGATTTGGAAAGGGTGATGATGTGGGAGGACTGTTTTAAAATTTTGATTTGGGATAGGCCCTCCCATGCAAATTTTAGAAATTGCACCTGAGCCCCTGAGAATAAAATAAAATAAATTAAAATTTAATTTTGGAGTTTTATTAAGTTTAATTCTGAAATTAAAATTTGGTTGGACCAAAACGATTAATTGGATTAATTGTAATTTTAATAATCTTAAAATTGGATTTTTAATTGGAATTAAAATTCGTTTTAAGAGATTTATTAAAACTCACTGTTAACTTGTTTACTCGTTTAAATTAGTTAAATCGTTTTATAGTCCGCATTATAACTGTTTGGGTAGGAGGTGCCCAATATTTGTCGGACCGTATTAAATGCTTGGGTAGACGGTGCCCAAATATTTGTTAGTCCGTATATGTCATGTTGGGTAGGCGGCGCCCGTAATTGCTCAAATGTGACTTAGATATCATGATGGATCTCGATTAAGCAATTAATACCCCACCTTTAAAATGTTCCTCACTAAAATATGGTTTTCTCATTAACTTGATAAGATGTCTTCCATCATAGTTAAAAGTAAACCGGAGATTTCGTTACAATGAGTACTTAAAGACCCTCGTCTTTTGCTCGGATCTACATCTAACAGGACTTTTATAGGGAGATGTAATGTCACCGCTTGATGGTTGTAAACAAACTTAACTTTGTTTCGCTAGCCCTCGCGGGGAACAAAGGATAAGGGACATCAATCGAACTAGGTTCGACAAGCTAGGAATTGCAGTTTGGCAATTGGTTTGGAGACCTAACATTTATGTTATTGTAATGATCAGCCCTCGCTGGGATTATGATAGTAGTAATGTGGATTCTAGTCCATTATGATTTATATTTGATATAAATTCGTACTTTTCCAATTAGGTCGTTAAGTATGTGAAAATAATGGAAACGAAATAAATTTAAAGGCCATATTTATTTTGATTACTGAATATAGACCATAAGAATTATGTGTTTTAATTCCCGTTTTATTTTATTTCTCTAGGATTGTTGAACTGAATAACTTATCATTGAGCAGCGTTTTGGAAATGAACAAATTGGTTGTGGCAAACTTTCTCGACTGGCACCGAGACGTTCTCTTGGTGCTCAGGCAAGAAAAGATTGAGTACGTGTTGGACACGCCAATCCTTGCTACCCCAGAGGCTGGCACTGAAGAGGCTGAGGCGTTTGACGCCGCAGCTCAGAAGAAGCATCAAGAGGATGCTTCCCAAGCTCAGTGTGTTATGCTACTCTGGATGACTCCGAATTGCAAAGGCAGCATGAGAAGATGCTTCCCTTCTAGATGATCAAGCATCTGAAGGATCTCTTTGATTCTGAATCTCGTTCCGAGATTTATGAAGTGATGAGAGATCTGTTTAGATGCCGATTGTCTGAGGGAGGGAAGGTTTCTCCTCATGTATTGAAGATGATTGGGCTAATCGAGAAACTTGATCGTCTGGGCATTGAGCTCAAGACCAATGTTGTTGTTTATCCCATTCTTCAACACTTCCCGATTCATATTGAAGTTTCGTAGTAAACTTTAATATGAATAAGACAGAATCGACTATGCCCGAGCTGCATAACATGTTAAAGACCTTTGAGTCTTCCACTGCTAAGGAAAAACCCATTCTCATGGTGAGTGCCTCTACTTCTTCTACTCCGAAAGGAAAGAAGAAGCAAAGAGGTAAGACAAAGAAAGGCTCCAAGCCAAGCTTCCTTAAGCCCAAAGGTGGAATTCAAAAGAGGCAAAGGGTGGACAAGGATGTATGCCTCCAGTGCAAGCAGAAGGGGCATTGGAAGAAGGACTTCAAGGTTCTAGCTGCTGAAAAGAAGACAGAAGGTGTCTCAGCCACTGGAACAGGTATGTTTGTTATTGAGATAAACATGTCCACAAATAATACTAACTGCTGGGTATTAGATACTTGTTGTGGCTCACACATTTGTACAAATGTGCAGGGTCTCAAGTATAGCAGGGCAGTTAGGTCAGGTGAAGTCGCTTTACCCGTTGGGAATGGAGCAAGAGTTGCTGCTGAGCGTGTTGGCGTTTACGTTTTAGATTTACCCTCTGGTTTTAGACTTCAACTGAATAATTGTTATTTTGTTCCTTCTATTACCCGCAATATTTTTTCTATCCCGATGTTGGATATTGAAGGTTTTTCCTTCCATTTTGCAAACAATAATTGTTATTTTTTGCTTAATGGTGATGTGTATGGAAATGCTCATTTATCTAATGGTTTATATTTTTTGCATTGTGGACAACATATTCTTAATATACAAAATAAAAGACTCAAACTTAGTAATCATGAAAACCTGACTTACTTGTGGCACTGTAGACTTGGTCATGCAAATGAGAAAAGAATCGCAAGGTTAAGAAAGTTGGACTACTTATCCCCATTCGACTTTGAGTCTTATGGAAACTACGAATCTTGTCTTAAGGGAAAAATGATCAACAAACCCTTTTCTGGGAAAGGGGTTCGTGCCAAACAAGTTCTAAAGTTGATCCACAGTGATGTTTGTGGACCATTGCCCACTCTAGCTAGGGGTCACTTCGGCTACTTCATAACTTTTACTGATGATTTCTCTAGGTTCGGGAATGTGTATCTGATGAAGCACAAATTCAAATCTTTTGAGAAGTTCAAAGAGTACAAAGCTGAAGTAGATAAACATCTTGGTAAGAGTATTAAGACTCTTCGATCGGATCGAGGAGGAGAATATCTTAGCCATGAATTCACTGATTATCTGAAGTTGCATGGAATCCAATCACAGTGGACTCCTCCCAGCACACCCCAAATGAATGGAGTGTTTGAGAGGAGAAATCGAACCTTGTTGGACATGGTAAGGTCCATGATGAGCTTTTCCTCTTTTCCAACATTCTTATGGGGATACGCGCTCCAAACCTCAATCTACATTCTGAATATGATTTCATCCAAATCAGTTGAGCATACGCCATACGAGCTATGGCGTGGCAAGAAGCCAAAGTTCTCTCACATGAGAGTGTGGGGTTGCCCCGCGTTTGTGAAGAAAATGCTCGCTGATAAGTTGGAATCAAAATGTGAAAATGGTTACTTTGTGGGATATCCTAAGGAAACTAGAGGATATTATTTCTATCTCCATGAGAAACAAACAGTGATTATTTCTAGGTAGGCCAAATTCCTTGAAGAAGACTACGTCTTCAAAGAACAAGGCCGTAAGACGATGGAACTTGAAGAAATTTAAGAACCACAAATTAACAAGGAGACTGATGTCTTGTCAAAGCAACATGACAAAGAATCAGTGGGAGCATTCAGCAGCTCACATGGTGGAAGTTTATCACTAAGTGATCCTCTTTCAGTCAGTGAGAGCGTAATTGGAGTTTCATTGTCCGAGCAATGAACTCAAAGTAGGCTGAACGAGAACAACATAGTTCAAACTACGCTCAAGAGGCATCCAAAAGTGTCGCTCTTGAGGCTTCCCCGGTCAACGATAAAATCGCTGCACCACAAAATTTTCACGACCAGAATGTGCAGCCTGGTCAACCACAACTCCGTAAGTCCACTAGAGTTCATAATCCACCCACCAGATATTATGGCTTCCTAGTGGAGAAGCATGATGACATGAGAATCTCGGATAAAGACAAACCTAGAACTTACACTGAGGCAACATTAGATGTTGACTCAAAGAAGTGGCATGAAGCCATGAAATTTGAGATGGACTCGATGTACTCCTGGGACTTGGTTTAGTTGCCGAAAGGGGTTAGACCCGTAGGTTGCAAATGGGTCTTCAAGTGTAAGACTGATGCAAATGGCAAAGTACAAATTGTTGTGGTCCCGCTATGGCAAGGCACTCGTCCCAGGGCGACCAGTATGTTGCGAGCAACCAGGAGAAAGTCACATAGACCTGGTCGGCATGGTCCGAAGTAAGGAATGAGATCCGAAGTATCAATAAAGGCGGATCTTCAGGGCATAATCAAGGAAAGTTCAACAGAAAGCAATATTCTGGCCGTGGAGGAGGGGATTCGTTCCTGGCCGAATGGAAACCCTAGGGGGCTTAAGGCTCTGGCCCACAATGGCCGGAGAAACCCTAGTTCCCCATCTATAAATACCCGTTGTATTGTTCATTGTAAAGGATCAAAACCTTAGTTCTTAGGCAGATATTATAGTGAAATTCTTGGCTTGGTACTGCCCCCGGACGTAGCCATATTTGGTGAACTGGGTCACCAAATTACGTGTTCTTCCTCATTTTCATATGTTATCATTGTTTTGTGAGTGATTGTTTATACGTTCGGGTAAATCCGGCTATAACAATTTGGCGCCGTTAGTGGGAATCCACGAATCAATAAAGAACTCACAAAGAACAATGGCGTAGAGCAACATCCCAATCATTGGCCTCGAGACCTATCCATGCGATGGAGTGAAGGCATCCCTATCCTCGGAATCGAGACCCCTGCAAGAGCAGGCTGCGGACGAGCAAAACTGGGCGCAGATTTTTAAGACTCCGGCAGAGATGAAGAACGCTTGGGTATACTTGCACAAGCGGAATCTGAACTTTGACGATGATGATGACAAGCAGCCCATCGTCAAGGTTGCCCGCTCCGGAGGGGTAACGAAGGGAAGAGCCCAACTAGGGGGACAACTTGACCTCAACCAAGCCATCTCGGCCGCGAAGGCCAACCCTCCCCCAAGAGAGGGGACGAACAGAGCCCACCGCATGGACGGACTACCCGGAGGGTACAATCAAGCAAACAACTCGGTCTTCAACCGCCTAGGCGGTAACTTGGCACAAAAAGGACCAGTCCTTGCGGAAGATGAAGTAAATTCTCACCTGATGGTCATGGTCGAAGAGGGCGACCACCAGAGGAAATTCAGGAACGAGCCGCGCATTTCGGCACTAAGTCGACTCAGCACCAACGACCATCAAGTGGCCCACGCAAACCAACAAGAGGCTGAACTCTCGCCCTGAGGCAAACGGTTAGGGCCCTTCAGGAAAGAATAGATAGCCAACCTGTCCCAGCCAGGCAGGCGACCAACTTTGCACTCCCCTCGTCGCCGCTCAGCGCAAACATCACGGCTGTTCCGCCAGACTAAGATCAACACGACCTCGATTGATCGATACAGAGGGGACTCTGACCCGAGGATGCATCTCGCCAAGTATAACTCATACATGACATTCGTGGGGGCTTCCGACAAAACCATGTGTCGACTCTTTCCCCTCATACTGAACGAACAAGCGCACAAATGGTTCACATCCATCGCCCCTCAATCTATTGACTCTTTCGAGCAATTGGGTTGGCTCTTCATGGGGCATTTCGCAGCCATGGCACCCAGACCGCAGGGAAACAATGACTTGCGAACATCGAGCAAGGCAAAGATGAGACAGACAGGGCCTACCTAGAAAGGTTTGACCGGCTCGTCTTGGACGGAGAACCAGTAGGCGATGAGGCCAAGCTATTAGGGGCAATCTCCGGACTGAAGAAGGGAACTAAGCTCTGGCGGAACGTCACCGCCAACTATCCAGCGACTTACGCGGAGTGTAGGGTCCGCGCAAGCGAGAAAGAAATCCCAGGCAACTTCAAGCCATTTGAGGACCCAGTGGCGGAACTAAGCTCTGGCGGCCAGGATAGGGGAAGGAAAGAAATCCGCACCCTCAAAGGCGAGCAAGAAACCAGGGCAGTATAAAACCCCGGGCAACTTCAAGCCATTTGAGGACCCAGTGGCGGTCAAACTAATAGATGCCTTTGGTGTGTCCCCCGGATACATCTTCACCCAGATAAAGGACAAACGACTGCTTGGTGACCCCCGACCCATCAAGAAGTGCAACAGTAGGCAGAGCCCGGGAAAGTATATCCACTACCATGAGATGGTCGGTCACAACAAAAAGAAAATCAGGAGACCAGATTTCTGCAGACCAGAAATCTGCAGACCAGAAATCAGTAGACCAGAAATCAGGCGAGCTGATCAGATCTGTTAGACACAAAAAAAGTGGCCAATGAGAAGATGACAACACATATATGGATGTGACATAAAGCTGCAAGCAACAGTGCAAAAGGACAAAGAAAAGCTGGAAGACTATTAGTATGGATTTGAATTTACTCTCCAACGGTAATATTCAAATCCACATTATAAATACATTGCACTATCTTCAAAAGAAGGCAATGGAGGATGCTGCAAAGTGAAGATTAAAGCCAAATATTCAAGCATCTCCATTCAAGAACACAAAACATTTAATATCCAAATTTACCCAAGAGTGTTCTTCATTATTTCTAAGCATAAATGTAATATCCTAAGCTTAGAGAGATTTTCCCAACCTTAGCTTAAAGGCTAAAACAATGTAAGGGAAAATCTCACCTAGTTGGAAATAACACCAAACCCATACTCTTTCTTGAGAGAGAAAATTAGTGGTAAAGTGAGGTAGTTAAGAAGCAATTCCGTAAGGGAGGGTAGGCAATCCCATGAGGGAGATAAGTCCCGAGAGAGTGAGAACTCATTAAACATCTATAGGAAATCCCATGAGGGAGATAAGTCCCGTTGAGTGAGAGCTCCATAAATATTTGTTGGTTAAGTTGGTGCCCCATGAAGGGAAGAGTGGATGTAGGACAAGTTAGTCCGAACCACTATAAAAATATGTGTGTTCTTATTTGCTTTCATATTAACTGTCACACATACTTTAGCAAATCTGTATAACACATTCGATAAATTTTAAAGTCACCTCACATTGAGATTTTACGAATTTTAAATCGGGTTTTTTCGGGATCAACAATAAATAATTTATTTAAGTAAATAACTAAGAAATTTAGTTTGGTTATATATAAAGTAAAAAGCATACTTACAGTATAACCCCAACAACAAGAACAACTCAACATTATTATCCATACCTGAAACCAATTCCACTTGGAAGATTTGGTATGATAAAACTTCTGAGCCCACCAAGGGACAAATCACGCAAGACTCTCCAAGTACACTATTCTATGTATTAATTTAGCAATCGTCATGTAATTAATATTATTGCCCAAGATTTAAGGTATCGAAGTCGCAATGATTCTCTTCCCAGCATAATTAAAAGCAATAATTATTAATTGCACACAATCCTTATTAAGTTACAGATATTAAGAAATAACGAACCACTGAGGTATAATTCTTTTGTATTCAGTACTGAAGAATTTATCCTTCTGTGGGTCCTATTCAGCGCATCATAATGCACTAGTGTAATCTCTTGGTCAAGACAAGCCAATTTGAGCTTTACACTTCAACCTTTCACGATGGATTGTTTGTTTCCATCTGGGTTGTGAATTTGTACTTGTTTACAAGGAAATTTTAACGTGATCTTCTGTGATCTGATATCACCACATTAACTACAATGTAACACGTACTATTTTCTGAAACAATTATGCAGTAAATATATATAACATTCATGTTAGTGTTAGTGTACTAGATACAATCTATTGTAAGGACATAATACTCGATGATATTCAGTTTGATTTAATATTATAGTTCATTTAATATTAATGTATGGCAATACACTTGTTTGAATATTATGTTTGATTGTTTGCATTTATTCATACAAATGTTCCCATAAGTCATTGTTGTCATTGAGGTTGTGAGAACTCAGATGACTTAAGCATGATTCTCAAATAGCCCCGATCAAGGATCATCAAGTATGGGATATTGATGATGCAATGGAGATTGGTGTGCGATCTGCATCATACTCTTAGAGAGTGTAGTAAGATCTCACTTACTACGAGATACTAGGTATCTCATGATGAATGCACAAATACCTTAGAGGGTATTGGTATACCCATCCGAAAAACTGTTTGATGTAGTTCCAATATATGTGTCTACGAGTGTCTCGATTACTAGGAGCGATGCGATACTCCTTTGACTTGAGGTCAATACGCACGACATATGTGGGATGATGAACTTTGACCATGACCGACACTTGCACCCTTCCATGGGTAGATATGGCTTGGATTGAGTTCATCACGAAGTGCATGTGCATGGTAGTTGAGTCAAGAATAAGATTCATTCCTCAAAGTGGATTTGGAGAGAATACTCAACTTCTCGTCATAATTGGATCAAAGTCATTAGCCAATGCACATCACCTAGGACTTTGTGATCAAAGATGACACAAATGATCAATTAGTGATTCGAGATAAATCGATTAAGCTATTTGAATAGACACTTCATCATGTTCAAGGCTAATCGAGTATTCGTGAATGAAAGGAGGAAATCGCAATAGCCTATGTTACAGTTACAGGTAGTTGTACATTTCTCGCAACGTGCCTCATATATTGAGATTGTCTGATTTATTGTCTAGGGTTCAATTAAAACCGTTAGTTTGACTAATCGCTCGATATATGAGGGCCTATGGGTCACACAACAAGTAACTCCCGTGTACGGATTAGAGATGATTGATTAAGTATTAAATTAGATTTAATATTTAATTTATGGAGAATTAATGATATATTAATTTGGAATTAATTATTATTATTATTTAATTAAATTAGATTTAATAAAGAAGAATCCCAAAATAATATTATGGAATATTATTGTAGGAAAATATATGTAGGGAAAAACGTATCTTTGAGATATGGTTTTCAAGATTAGGAATTATCTTCCTAATAAAGATTTGTTTAAGGTATAAGCTAATCTCTCCCTGTATATATGAGGTCTCGGGATTCATTATTTACTACAACAAGAAAACTTAGTTTCTCCATAAAATCAAGGATAGGAAATTTCCTAGCAAATTCCGTCTCAGATTTAACCCTAGCAAATTCTTGCAGATCTGTTCACGGGAATTACGTGGATACCATAGTTAAGAAATCTGTGTTTGATTTGTTGTAAGATTTCTCTTTATGTTTATATGTACTCAATTATGCAATTGTATGTTCGTTGTTGGTGAACTATTTATTTCCGCTGCGCATGTATTACGTGTTTACGTGCCTCTATATTTCAACAGTGGTATCAGAGCTCCAGACTCTTATTTAATTGCTTAATTGAATTGATTGTAGTTTTATTAAAAAGGATTTTTTTTTTTTATAAAACACACGGTGAGATCAAAATTGGATTTTGATCTCACCATGTTTATTGTTGTTGGGGTCACACGGCACGGTCAAAAAAAATTGGGGCAAGTGGTTATTAGATAACCCACTCACCCCCTTTTTCTCCACTGACTTCGTCTTCCCCACGCTAACTAGGGTTTCACTTTTGGGGCTCCTTCGCAATATTAGCGGCACACATACCACCGGTGAAGCTGCGCCGCATCGCTATTTGCCGGTGCTGAGCACCGTGCCTCGCGATGCGTGCGAAGGCTCGCAGCGTGTCCTCTTCTGTCCGTTTGCGTCGTTGCACTTGCTCCGTCGAATGTGTTGTATCTTTTCACGGCGGTGCCCCTCCTTCATCCTGATCGAGGCAGCGCGCCACCAGAACCGATACAAGCCGTTGGAGGCGCGCCGCCGATCTGTGCTAATTTTTCGACCCGTTTGGAATAGGACCGATTAAAAAGGGGCAGTGTCCCTCGCGCGTACTTGGAGGATATCGGGTGCGGCGGCGAGTCACCAGCACGCGAAGGGCGGCGGCGGCGACTCGCGCCGGTTCGAATGCACTCTCGACGAACCCTGGCTCCGATGACCTACCGGTCATACGTGGCAGAATCGTCCCTCACGGGATGGATTCAAGACCGGACCCGTGTTAATTCTTTCTTCTTAAATTATTCTGGACTGATTTTGGGTTTTACCATGATGAATCAAACTGTTCTTGTTTATGGGTTTGATTTTTCGATGATGTTGAAACATATTAATCTGGATTTTGGGTTTGGAGGCTTGATTGAATCCGTTTGGAATGGGTGATGATGTTTGGAGGACTGTTCTGCAAATTGGATTTGAGACAGGTCCTCCCGTGCAATTTTAGAATTTGCACCTAAGCCCCCTAAACAATAAACGATGAGTAACTTATTTTGAATAAAATAAAATTAATGATTTTTCATTTGGAAATTAATTGGATTAATTATCGTCTTAAATAACCATAAAATAAAATTGAAAATTGGATTTTTTTTAAAGATTTGTTTTAAAAGGTTTATTTAATCCCACTCGTTGACTTGTTTATTTAAATTCGTTAACACTTTTACAGTCCGTTTTATAACTGTTTGGGTAGGCGGCGCCCAATAATTATTGGACCGTATTAATTGTTTGGGTAGACGGCGCCCATATAAATGTTAGTCCGTGTAAATCATGTTTGGGTAGGCGGCACCCAATAATTGCTCAAATATGATTTAGATTAACATGTTGGATCTCGATTAAGCAATTAATACCCCGCCTTTAAAAATGTTCCTCACTAAAATATGGTTTTCTCATTAATTTGATAAGATGTCTTCCATCAAAATTAAAAGTAAATCGGAGATTTCGTTCCAATGAGTACTTAAAGACCCTCGTCATTTGCTCGGATCTACATCTAACGGGACTTTTATAGGGACATGTAATGTCGCCGCTTGATGGTTGTAAACCAGCTTAACTTTATTTTGCTAGCCCTCGCGGGGAACAAAGGGTAGGTGATATCAGTCGAACTGGGTTCGACAAACTAGGAATTGCGATTTTTGCAATTGGTTTGGAGACCTACCAGTTATGCTGTTATAATGATCAGCCCTCACTGGGATTATGATAGCAGTAATGTGGATCCTAGTCCATTATAATTTATATTTAATATAAGTTCGTACTTTTCCGATGAGGTCGTCAAGTATGTGAAAATAATGGAGACAAAATAAATTTAAAAGGCCATGTTTATTTTGATTGCTGAATATTGATCATAGGAATTATGTGTTTAATTCCCATTTTATTTTATTTCTCTAGGATTGTTGAAATGAATAATTGTTATTGAGATGTGTTTTGGAAACAAACAAATTGGCTAGGCCAAATTTTCTGGACTGGCACCGAAACATGTGTTTGGTGCTAAGGCAAGAAAAGATTGAGTACGTGTTGGACACGTATATCTCGGTTACCCTTAAAACTGGTACTCTGAGACAACCACGTTTGATGTAGCAGCTCAGAAGAAGCATCAAGAGGTTGCTTCCCAGACTCAGTGTGTGATGTTGCTCGGCATGACTCCCGATATACATAAGCAACATGAGAAAATGGATCTCTTCTAAATGCTCAAGCATCTGAAGGATCTCTTTGATTTCGAATCTCAATTCTGAGATTTATGAAATGATAAGAGATCTGTTCAAATGCCGGTTAGCTAAAGAAGAGAAGATTTCACCTCATGTGCTTAAGATGATAGGCCTAATTGAAAAACTTGGTAATTTAGGCTTTGAGCTAAAAGACCAACATTTTCATTTATGATATCCTCCAGTCGCTCTCGGATTCACATTTTAGCTTCATTGTGAACTACAATATGAATAAGACGGATGCGACCATGCCTAAACTTCACAACGTGCTCAAGACTTTTGAGTTCACTATCACTAAGATGGTGTTCAAAAGAAGGAGCGGGTAAACAAGGATGTGCGCCTCTACTGTAAGTAGAAGAGGGCACTGGAAGAAGGACTATGAGGTTCTAGTTGCTAAAAGGAATGCACTAGGTGCTTCTAGCACTAGAACATGTATGTTTGTTATTAAGATAAATATGTCCACTAATAACGCTAACTGCTTGGTATTGGATACTGAATTTAGCTCTCAGATTTGCACTAATGTGAAAGGGCTCATGTGTCATAGGGCGGGTGAGGTCGTCTTACACGTAGAAACGGAGCAAGAGTTGCTAACTGAACGTGTGGGGACCTATGTGTTAGACTTACCCTTTGGTTTTAGATTAGAACTTCATGATAGTCATCTAGTTCTTTCTATTACTCGCAACATGTAATTGTTGCATTATGGATATGATGTTCTTAATATACAAAATAAAATACTCAAACTTAGTAATCATGAAAACCCGACTAATTTATGGCATTGTAGAACTTGATCATGTAAACGAGAAAAGAATTGCAAGGTTAAGAAAGTTAGACTACTTAACCCCATTCGACTGTGAGTCTTATGGAGATTGTGAATCTTATCTCATGGGCAAGATGATCAATAGACCCTTTTCTAGGAAAGGGGTGCATGCAAAAGAAGTTATAGAGTTGATCTACAATGACGTTTGTGGACCGTTACCCACTCTAGCTGGGGGTAACTTCGGCTACTTCATCACTTTTACTGATGATTTCTCTAGATACGGATACGTGTATCTTATGAAACACAAATCCGAATATTATGAGAAATTCAAAAAGTTTAAAGCTGAAGTAGAGAAGTAACATGGTAAGAGTATCAAGACTCTTCGATCGGATCGAGGAGGTGAATACCTTAGCCATGAATTCACTGATTACTTGAAGTTGCATGGAATCCAGTCACAATGGACTACTCCCGGAACACCTCAGATGGACGGTGTGTTCGAGAGAAGAAACCGAACCCTGTTAAACATGGTGAGGTCCATGATGAGCTTTTCCTGTTTTCCAACATTCTTATGGGATACGCGTTACAAACCTCAATTTACATTTTGAATAGGATTCCAACTAAATCGGTTGAGCATACACCATATGAACCATGGTGTGGCAGGAAGCCAATTTTTACACATATCTAACATGGGGTTGCCCCGTGATTGTGAAAAGGATGCTTACCGACAAGTTGGAATCCAAAGGTGAAAAGGATTACTTTGTGGGATATCCTAAAGAAACTAAAGGATATTACTTCTATCTACCTGAGAAATAATCAGTGATTGTTTCTAGGCAGACCAAGTTCCTCAAAGAAGACTATGTCTTTAAGGAACAAAGTCGTAAGCTGATAGAACTTGAAGAAATTCAAGAACCACAAATTAACAAAGAGACTGATATCTTGTCAAACCAACATGACAAAGAATCAGTGGGAGCATTCAGCGATTTTCACGGTGGGAGTCTTTCACTAGGTGATCGTCTTTCAGCCAGTGGGAGCGTAATTGGAGTAGGCTTGCCAGTGCAAGAACCTCCAAGTGGGATGAATGAGAACAACATAGTTCAAACTCCAGCCCAAGAGGCATCTGAAAGTGTAGCTCTTGAGGACTCTTCGGACATTTATGAAATCGATGCACCACAAAATTTTTCATGATCAGAATGTACAGCCTGCACAACCACAACTCCGTAAGTATATTAGGAATTGTAATCCGCCCATTAGATACGGTTACCTCTTGGAGGAACTAGTTAATATGGACATACCGGATAAGAACGATTCTAATACTTATTCTGAAACAATATCAGATATTGATTCAGGGAAGTGGCATGAAGCCATGAAATTCGAGATGGACTCGATGTACACCAATCAAGTCTAGGACTTGGTTGAGTTTCCTAAAAGGGTTAGACCCATATGTTGCAATTGGGTCTTCATGAAAAAAAAAAGCTTTAAGTTATGAAAATAACAATTGGGTATATATATAAAGGACCTTTTGGCAAATTTAGTTACAATTTGCCAAAAAAAATTAAAAAATTGGCTACTCTAATTTTCCATATTATAAGGCAGTCGCCTCCTTTATTTTTTTTTAGAAAACCTTTAATTAATTTCATTTTCAAAATCGATTAATATATAAGGTTTTTAATTTAAAATTTATTAGAAACAATTTTTTTTTTAAATGCTACTACGACAAATTTTAAATCCGTCGTTAATGTAAACGTCGGGAATTGTAGCATCAATGCTTAGCTAGTGTACGAAAGCCGAGTGGAAGCTGAATTGGGTGGGAAACCGAGATAAGTCGCCGGCCAATTTCCTTTTGTAACTTTTAGCATTTATACACCGTCAAATTTTATTTATTTATCTTTATTATTTTTTAATTGGGTGCGAATATTATTGATTTTATTTTATGAAACACACTTATATTTGAGAATTACAATAGTCAAATTTGCAATGAGAGTATGATAACATATAAACTACCTTAACTAATTAAAAGATATTGTACCTAATCATTTTAAGTTAATGATTAATCATTTTTTTATGAACTAACTGTAGGAATTTGAATTATTCATAATGCCCGACTAAATATACGTATGTTATGAGTGGCAAAGGGTTATAGTCAACGCAAATGCATTGACTGTGATGAAACCTTCTCACTAGTTGCAAAGATCAAGTCTATTTGAATTTTACTTGCGATATCAGTACACTGTGCTTATGAGATTTGACAGATGGACGTCAAAACATGTTTCCTCAATGGAGACATTGATAAGGAAGTGCTTATGACTCAACCGGAAGGTTTCACATCTAAGTCAAATTCTAATCTAGTATGCAAGCTAAATATATCCATTTATGGATTGAAGCAAGCTTCTAGGAGTTGGAATATCCGATTTGATGAAGCTATCAAGTCTTTTGACTTCATCAGAAATTTAGAAGATCCTTGTGTTTATTGTAAACACAACGGGAAGAATATTGTTTTCATAATCGTGTATGTCAATAACACATCGATTTTGAGAAACAATATCCCGTTAATGAAGTCCGTTGAAGATTAGTTGTCGAAGACCTTCATGGTTAAGGATATTTGTGAAGCCTGCTACATCTTAGGGATCAAGATCCAAAGGGATAGATCCAGAAGGATGTTGAGGTTGTCACAGTCCACCTATGTAGACAAGGTGTTGAAGCGTTTTGCGATAGAGAACTCTAAGAGAGGGTCTCTACCGGCAAAATCATGGGATAAAGCTGTCAAAGAAGGATTGTCCTTCTGATGAAGTTGATATCAAGCACATGAAATATGTCCAATGTGCATATGTGATTGGGTCAATCATGTACGCCATGACTTGCAATAGGCCAAACGTGGCCTAAACTGTCAACATCACTGAGAGATGCCAACAGAATCCAGGTGAGTCTCACTGGATTGTTGTCAAGACCATTCTGAAGTATCTTAGACGAACTAAAGAATGTTTCCTTGTCTATAGTGGACAGTCAGAACCAGTAGTGACTGGTTATGCTGACGCAAGTTTCCAATCCGTCTATGATAATTACAAATCACAATCAGATTACGTTTCACTCTCAATAATGAGGCGGTCAGTTGGAATAGTTCCAAGCTAAAGGACCACATATTCAACAATCGAAGTTGAGTACATTGTTGTATCAGAAGCCTCAAGTAGGCTGTCTGGATTTTATAGTTCTTAAGAGAACTAGGGGTAGTTCCGAGTGCCAGTTGTCTGATAAAATTTTATTGAGACAACGCTGGTGCGATTGCGCAAGCAAAAGAACAGAGATCAACAAACATAAACGAGCATGTACCCAGACTTATCATTTGATCCGAGAAATCATAAGGATATTCCCACATATTTAATTTGGCAGACCCTTTCACCAAAACACTGATTGTTCATGTACACACTAGATATTTGATGGTCTAGGGGTTAGACATGTAGGTGATTGACTCTAGTCCAAGTGGGAGATTGTTAGTGTTAGTGTCCTAGAGACAATCTATTGTAAGGACATAATACTCGATGATAGTCAGTTTGATTTAATATTATAGTTCATTTAATATTAATGTATGGCAATACACTTGTTTGAATATTATGTTTGATTGTTTGAATTTATTCATACAAGTGTTCCCATAAGTCATTGTTGTCATTGAGGTTGTGAGAACTCGGATGACTTAAGCATGATTCTCAAATAGCCCCGATCAAGGATCATCAAGAATGGGATATTGATGATGCAATGGAGATTGGTGTGCGATCTGCATCATACTCTTAGAGAGTGTAGTGAGATCTCACTTACTACGAGATACTAGGTATCTCATGATCGATACACAAATACCTTAGAGGGTATTGGTATACCCATTCGAGAAACCGTTTGATGTAGTTCCACTATATGTGTCCACGAGTGTCTCGGTTAGTGGGAGCGATGCAATACTCCTTTGACTTGAGGTCAATACGCACGACATGTGTGGGATGATGAACTTTGACAATGACCGACGTTTGCACCCTTCCATGGGTAGATATGACTTGGATTGGGTTCATCACGAAGTGCATGTGCGTGGTAGTTGAGCCAAGAATAGGATTCATTCCTCAAAGTGGATTTAGAGAGAATACTCAACTTCTCGTCATAATTGGATCAAAGTCATTGGCCAATGCACGTCACCTTGGACTTTGTGACCAAAGGTGACACGAATGATCAATTAGTGATTCGAGATAAATCGATTATACTATTTGAATAGACACTTTATCATGTTCAAGGCTAAACGAATATTCGTGAATGAAAGGAGGAAATCATAATAGCCCATGTTACAGTTACAGGTAGTTGCACGTTTCTCGCAACGTACCTCATATATTGAGATTGTCTGATTTATTGTATAGGGTTCAATTAAGACCGTTAGTTTGACTAATCGCTCGATATATGAGGGCCTATAGGTCACACAACAAGTAACTCCCATGTACGGATTAGAGTTGGTTGATTAAGTATTAAATTAGATTTAATATTTAATTTATGGAGAATTAATGATATATTAATTTGGAATTAATTATTATTATTATTTAATTAAATTAGATTTAATTAAATAAGAATCCCAAAATAATATTATGGAATATTATTGTAGGAAAATATCTGTAGGAAAAAACGTATCTTTGAGATATGGTTTTCAAGATTAGGAATTATCTTCCTAATAAAGATTTGCTTAAGATATAAGCTAATCTCTCCCTATATATATGAGGTCCCGGGATTCATTATTTACTACAACAAGAAAACCTAGTTTCTCCATAAAATCTAGGATAGAAATATTCCTAGCAAATTCCGTCTCAGATTCAACCCTGGCATATTCTTGCAGATCTGTTCAGGGGGATTACGTGGATACCATAGTTGAGAAATATGCGTTTGATCTGTTGTAAGATTTCTCTTTATGTTTTTATGTACTCAATTATGCATTTGTATGTTCGTTGTTGGTGAACTATATATTTCTGCTGCGCATGTATTACGTGTTTACGTGCCTTTATATTCCAACAATTCAATCATATTTAAAGCAACAATGATATATAATTTAATTTAAGTAAATAAGACAGAAAATCAGTTTGGTTATACAAAGTAAAAGCATACTCTCTAGTATAACCCCAACACTTACCAGTGATCAGTTGGTTGGATATCAGTCTGTACTGATCACCTGCACTTTGATCAGTATACTTGCAAATCACACTGATCACACGAAAAAGTTTCGAAAGTCTATCTACCCCTCCCCTCTAGACTTCTGTCTCACTGAAACCCGCCCGGGACCTACAAGGCCTATAGCTGGTTCAATTCACTCACGCCGACCTCGCTGGAACTCTTTCACCAAATGGCGCAACTCTTTCTAGATCATTTCGCAACCATGATGCCTCGGTTGATGGGTAAGCAGAAGCCAGCTAACATCTGGCAATTCAAGGATGAAACCGACCATGCATATATCGATAAGGTCTATAAATTGATAATGGATGGAGAGCCATTGGGGGATGAGGCCAAAGTACTTGGAGTAGTCGAAGGTCTCAAGATGAATACTAAACTTTGGAAGACAATGAACACTCACTATCCAACATCATAAGCCTATTTCAGACACCGAACAGAATCTTATTAACAATGTTGAGCTGATCGCTCAATATCTAGAAGAACATGGTGTAAGCGAGGTGATAAAACCAACTGTTAAGCCGGAGAAACCATACAAGAAGCCAGGGCAACCTACAAAACCCCGGGATCATTCAAACCTTTTGATGATGGAGGACTCGAGGTGAAACTTCTCAAGGTATTAAGTGTTTCTCCGGGCCAAATTTTTAACACAAACAAAGGTAGACATCCACTCCCCCAGTCGAGAAAAATGTTGAAGGAGGCAGACATGCTAAACCCGAACAAGTTTTGTGACTATTACAATAGGATCGGCCACAACACCGGAGACTGCCGAGATCTGTTGAGGCAATTGTCGAAGCTCTATGAGGAAGGTAAGTTGTGCGAGTTCGTCAAGCCAGCTGCGGAGAACAAACAGCAGAACCAAAATAATGATCAGCACCAAGGAACAACAATCGAGTTATGTAGCTTGATCACCACTGATGGTGGAGGACGCCGAGGGTCGTATGATCTACCCAAGTGATGGCACTCTTAGGGGTTTACTCCCAGCGACCTCACTGATAAATCGTTCACTAGAAATTAGAGATGTGAGCTTTGGACAACATCGTATTAATGTGCATGCTGTTGGGGAATAGTGTGTCCGGATCTATTCGGGGTGAATTTAAATACAAATTTAATTCTGACAATTATTACTAGCATGAATTAATCCTATATTAATTCAAATAATAATTCAACAATAAATCATGCATACAAGTTCGTCACATAAATCCTACGCATGCGGAATAGCTAGGAGTTTACGTGAACTAACCTCTTGCACTGGAAATCGTCTGGAAGGTGGATCCCGTTCGCACGAACACACCAAAAAGCCTTCCCAAGTATTTTCAAGTCCTTGCTCGTCAATCCGGTGGTAGGACGCTCGCGAACAATTAACAAAAGGGAAAAATAAATTTTATGTTGCACCACCTTTGTGGATTTCTAATTTTTCCAACACATGGAAGTGCATTGGGGATGAAAAATTCATCCCCTATTTATAATACAGGGGGTGGGGGGGACGAAATTCAGGGCTTTAGGGAGATTGGGAAATTTCCTTGCTTCTTCTCCAAAAAACAATTTTGGATATATCACTACTACACATTTGAGCTTGGAGAGCTCTACTTGGACAACCCTTTTTTCGAATAGCTCTCCAAGTGGTCACTTGGAGAGCGGTTCTATTAAAAAAAAAAAAAGACAGCGGTTAAAAACCGCTGTCCAAGTTCAAAGGTTAGACAGCGGTTCATAACCGCTGTGCAAGGGCACTTGGAGAGCGGTTTTGAACCGCTGTCCAAGGTAAAGCTTGGAGAGCGGTTATGAACCGCTCTCCAAGTGAATTTTTTTTTTTGTAAAGCTTGTATCTATTATTCTTTATAGTGATTTCCTCATAATACATTATTCTTTCTCCTTCCTTGGGAGAAACTTTATATCTGTAATTAATTAGTCATTCTTTTCAAATATAGATTAATTAGACATTCTTTTCAATTAATTAGCCATTCTTTCTCATCAGTACTCATGTGTTTGTCTTTCTTTTTTTACTTTGCAAAATAACAAACTTTATGCAGTTCTTGTTTGTTATATGATGTACCATTTATTCTAACATGTCACAGTATTGAACTAATGCACATTACACTATAGAAAACTAACTCCATATTGTTTAATTAACATCCCTCTTGATATGAAAAAGAAATTAGCTTCATTTCCACCAATGAGATTTCTCTAATTTTTGGGTCCCAGAATTTTCAGTTGAACCTCTTGATATCCATATGCTATTAACAAAAGTGAGTCTTAGGTTTCATATGCATGATTTCATATGTAGGATTTACGTGAACTGTTTATATGCATGATTTGTTGTTGAATTATTATTTGAATTAATATATGATTAATATTTCATGCTAGTAATAATTGTTAGAATTAAATTTGTATTTAAATATTCATCCCGAATAGATCCGTGCAAATAATTCCCCAACATTTATCACTTAGTTGAAAAAACCAAACACATATTAGTCAAGAGACCAGGTGTTACAAAGTTTGAGAACTTAGGTAGTGATGTAGACGACATGACCCTAGTCTTCTTAGAATTCTTGGACAAGCACGCCTAACTTTTTTTTTTTTTTTGCATTTTATTCCAACCCATTAAGCAATTGGTAATTTGAAATTTATTAGTTTAATTGGACCTTTGCATTTTAATTTACTTTTGGAGACAAGTATTTAAGCCCACAGTAGGGATATGTTTAAAAAAAGGAAAAAGTAAAAGTATAAAGTATTAGTTGCGTCCAAAGAAAGGCTATAGAAAAGGAAAAGTAAATTTATATAAAAAAATTATTATATAAAAATGTGATTGAATTAATAAATAAGATAATTGAAATAAAGAATTTTAAAAAAAATGTAAGAAAAAATGATTTTTAGAACATATAGAATTAATTTCATTAAGTAAACGCAAGAAAGCAAGTGCCCGAGCGGAATTGATCCCCGCTCAGGCGCCCAAGGTCCCGTGTTCGGTCCCCCATGGGAGCGAATAATTGCATCAATTAATTGGGAGACTTGGTGGCTTATATATGAGATGCTTGGTGGGTCCGTGCCTAAAAATCGATTTTAAAAAAAATATATATATTAGACAGCGATTTAAAACCGTTGTCCAGTGAAGAATTTGGATTAATGATTTGCACAGCGGTTCAAAACCGCTGTCCAAGGGCGATTTCTTGGACAACGGTTTTTTATCAGCTGTCCAAGCTTGGACAACTGATACTTGGAGAGCGGTTATAAAAGCTCTCCAAGGTCATTTTTCACAGCTGTCCAAGCCCAAATGTGTATTAGTGTATCCAATATATTCTATTTCCCAATATATCTCCTAAATAAAATCTCCTCCTCCTTATGTTATGGAAATTTCAAAATTTTCATCATGAATAGTCAAGTGGGAGATTTCTTGAATTTAATGAGATAATCTTGTATTCCAAGAATACTTATCTTCATTCCATAACAAAATTCAAAGAAAATATTTCTCCCTCTTTTATCCATGAATTTCGAAAATATTAGAAAAATTAGGCAACAATAATTTATTTTATTTTAAATACCTTTTTTAGTTATTGGACTTTATGTTTGGGCTACTTGGGGGGGGCCTTTAGGAGAATTAAGATTGGACCTTCCAATGGACTTTGAATTTTCAATATTGAGCCACAATATTATTCAAGCCCATAAATATTAATTAATCCCACTACATAATTAATATTCCACTATCCATCTTAAACCCATATTACGCTTAATATGGCTCCCAGTTATTATTTCGTGTTTAAGATTATCTAGTCCATTAATTAATTCAAGCCACTGAAATAACTTTATATTAATTAACATCTTTTTCCTTGTTTAAGGAACGACTCAACATCATTATCCATACCGGAAATAAATTCCACTTGCAAGATTTGGTATGATAAATCTTATGAGCCTCCCAAGGGGACAAATCAAACAAGACGTACTTGCACACGTTTCACCGTATTAAATCATAGCAATCGTCGTGTAATCAATATCATTGCCCAAAATATAAAGTATTGAATCTCAATGATCCTCTTCCCATCATAAGTCAAAGCAACGACTATTGATTGCACACGATCCTATTTAAGGGACGGAGATTAAGAAATAATGAACCACTGAGGTCTAATTCTTCTATTTTCAGTGCTGAATAATTTGTCTTCCTGTAGGTCCTATTCAGTGCATCATGATGCGTTGGTGCAATCTCTTGGTCAAGACAAGCCAATCTGAGCCTTACACCTCAACCTTTCGTGATGGTTTGTTCATTTCCATCTAGGTCATGAAAGTGTACTTTTAGTTACAAGGGAATGTTAATTTAATCTTCTGTGATCTGGTATCACTAAATTAACTACAATGTAACACGTACTTCTTATTGAACAGTTATGCAGTAAATATGTGTAACATTCGATGATATTTAAAGCATCAGTGATAAATAATTTATTTCAGTAAATAAGACAGAAACTCAGTGTGATTATACAAAGTAAAAGCATACTTTCTAGTATAATCCCAACACATGCCCGTCCACACCGTTGTGCCAAAGACAAACCTCCTCTCTCTCTCTGAGGAGGATAAGGATGAAGTGGTCTATCCCAACTGGGATCCTCTGGTCATATCGGCCAACTTCATGGGAGTGCTCGTTAACCGCATCATGGTGGACAACGGGGTATTTCGCAATATTATCTTTAAGAAGACCTTGGATCTGCTCAGGAGTTTCACCAACTAAATCGAACCATGCGCTGGCAATCAGAGGATTTGGAAATCAGTCAGTGTAACCTTATGGATGAGATCAGTCAGAAACAAAACTTGACAGAGGTCGACCACATTCTGGTTGACCTGCCAAATACTAGCGAGGCCGCAATGTATTCGGGCCAAATGGAAGAAGGCCAATCCTCAAGGGGCCTCCCCGAGTTAGAACTACGACTTGGATTTGAGCTTATGGAAATAGATGTCAATCGAAAAGCATCAGATGAAGATCCAAGGGTAAAAGGGGGCGAGTAGCGAGCAACACTCGAATTTTGATATTGAGGGTAACTTGTCTGTATTTAAGTTTTCAGATCGACATTGGGGAGCAAAAAATGAAACTGGTTATCTCGACAAGAGACTGAAACTGCTTATACATATGTGTTATTGAATTGTGATGAAGTTCAACCATACATTCAATATGTATTTCATATATGTATCATTTAAATAAACTGTATATATTATTATATAATATTTGATTAATAATTGTATATTACTTTCAATAAGGATCTATACTGCATAGCTACACCATGAGAATGCAGGCTCATCTGTATTCCAAACATGAGCGTATGTGGAGAGTGGTCTCTCAAGGACCATTCCAGTTTACTATAGTGAATCCCAGAGGAACAGAAGATGAGAGAATTGATCCTAGAGCAGAATTTCCTAAGTCTGATGACCAACTGACTCCTGAGGAGAGAAAGTTAGTCAATCTAGACTAATTGCAAAAGACACACTATACAGCACAATTGATGATGGTGTGATGGGAATGATCTCTCACTGTAATACTGCTAAAGAGATTTAGGATACACTAGCTGTTATGTGCCAAGGCACAGATCATATAAAAGAAAACAAACTTTCAGTGGCAATTGGAAAGTTTGACAGTTTTGAAATGGATGATGGTGAATCAATAGACAAACTGGAAGTCAGATTCACTAGCATCATGAATGATCTAAATGCACTTGGAAAGAAATACCCACAGAGAGAAGTTGCATTGAAAATTCTTAGAGGTCTATCTAAGAAATGGGATATTCATGCAGTGGTGATTGAAAACACCAAGAATATTAACTCAATGCCTTACCAACAAGTCTTCTCTGAGCTGAAAGCCTATGAATTTGTAATTGATAAGAAATCCAAAAAGGCTGATATCAAAGATGATTCTTCATCGAGTAAGAATGTGGCTTTAAAAGCCAAAGATAAAACCTGTAAAACTAGAGAGTCTGAGAACCCCATGCCAAAAAATCGGGATGAGCTTGAGGATAAGCTAGACCGATGGCAAGAAGGTTTGATAGACTCAATAAGTAGATTTGGAAAATACAAAAAGCTATTACAGAACCACAGTGTACCGGAAGAAACCCGAGGACGGATCAACCGAGAAGAAGAAAGACACGAAAAGTGAAGGATCTTCATCCAAGAGAAAAGGACTCCAAGTCCAAAGAAGAAAATGATCGGGATGATGATGCCAACAGATCTTTATAAAGCGCCGGAAGAAAGGTCACTTCCAAATTATGATTATCCAGATTTGAGTGCTAAGGAGAGAAGAGAAAGGCAAGCTATAAGAGACCGGAAGTTCTCAAGCAAAAAAGGCCATGGTTGCGAGAAGAAGAACACTACGAGGAGGGATCTAGCTCTTGGATCGGATATTCTCAGACAAAGGAAAGTGATGACATCGCATCGATGGTCATTGAGGAGGTAAACTCTTCTTTCTCTATTGTTGCTCCTACACTAGCACAAGAGTTTTCAAGTTCCACCGAAAATGATCATTTTGACTGATGGATTCTTTCGAGAATCGATGAAGACTATGATGTTTTGCAAGGATCGCTAAATCAAAACTCAAGAGCGAATAAGGAACCGAAAGTGAAAATCTAAAATGGAAAGACTCTAGCAATATTGAAGTCACTTCTCAATTAATGGGAGCTCTTGATGAAATGGATGTTACGAAAGTACAACTCTCGAGAAAGAGAAGTTGATAATGTCCCTAATCGAAAAGCTAGAGAAATCCATCAAGAGATTCAAACTAATCGGAATCGAAGTTCAATGACCTCTCCGAGAAGCATAAAACTCTCTGAATCTGTGAGGATATCAAGATGTGAAGAAGTTAACTCTATTGAATAATGCATCTAATGTAATAGATGAAATTTGAGTTACCAGAGATCTGTGGACTATAAAATCTGGATTGGGATACATTCGGGGAACCTCACAAGGTCATCTAAATCTTTGCGTCAAGTAGCAAAGAAGACTATCTTTGTAAAAACCAGTGGCACCTACACTTCAAATCAAGAAATGCCCAAGGTTGTAGACAAAGGGAAAAGGACCTATGGTCTCGGTAAAACCGAATGATCGGGTTAGAAAGCCCAAACCTCGGTGAAGGCAAGAAAAACTCGAGCGATCGATTTGGAATGTTTCAGCAAGTACTTCAAAGCCTCGGGCTAAGAATGCAAACCTAAAAGGCTCCACTTTGAACCATCGGAGGAATCCTCGGATGAGAAACACTCGCCAGACACATTCTCAATGAAGAGACCAAGTCCTCGGTATCTTTGAAAGACCCAGATTTCAAGATAGACAACTTTGAACCTCACTTGCCTAAGGGTAAAGGTTATTCGAACCCGAGTCATCAAAAGATTTAGGCCGGCCGCACAAAAGCCTAAGCATTCCGAACGTAAGGCTGAACCAAAGAAGAACTCTAAGGCACATGTTCATGCTAAAGCTAGCACACATATATCTGTAAAAATCGCTAAGGCACCCAGAGTAGTGGATGTATATGTTGATGTTTATGGAAGAAAAATTAGCCACTCTAAAGTGATTAGAGTTGTCGAGATGATTTGGATTCCGAAAGGTACAAACTAACCTCGTAGGACCCTACACAAAATGGGTACCTAAGAATTGATCTTTTTTTTAGGGAGGAAAAACCGGGGCACTAAGTCGATGAAAGATCACATGGCAATCGATGAGCGAGAGATGAAAAAGCTCGATGTATGGTATCTTGACGGTGGATGCTCAAGACATATGGCAGATTCAAGAAGATGCTCGGTGTGACTATGTTGAACAAAGAGGCCCCTGAGATCACTTTTGGAGATAACTCAAGGGACGATCAAGGATATGGAACTTTGGAAGTCGACTCAGTTCATATCCATGATGTTTCATATGTATCGGATTGAAGCATAACTTCTTTGTCACCAATTAGCCAATTCGTGATAAGGGTTTCAATGTTGAGTTCTCCAAGAACTTATGCTTTGTGAAAGATGATACATCACGAGAAAGTATTCTTTGTTGGTACAAGAAAAGGGAATGTGTATCTTGGTCGATTGGAGTTCAACTCCTAAAGATACATGTTTAATTGCTAAAAGTTCCACGAGATACCAATTGGTTATGGCATAAAAGAATGAATCACCTAAACTTCAAAACCCTGAACAAGCTTGCAAGATTAGCTCTTGTGAGAGGGTTGCCTAATGAAGTGTTCAGTAAGGAACACATTTGTGATGCGTGCCAGAAAGGAAAACAAGTCAAAGCATCATTTAAAAGCAAAGTAGAAGTTTCTCTTGAGAGAATACTTCAGCTTTTACATATGGATCTGTTTGGTCCTATAACATCTGTGAGCACTAATGGCAGGAAATACACATTGATAGTAGTTGATGACTACTCAAGATATACTTGGGTCATATTCTTACTCAGTAAGAAAGAGACTCGAGATAAAAGTCGCCAGATTATTGAAAAAGACTCGATTATTGAAAAAACCCGAGTGTGGTCAAAATTAGATCCGACAAAAAGGAACCGAGTTTATAAATCATATCATTTTCGATTATTGTGCAAACAAATGGAATTCTACATGAAACATCACCGCAAGGACCCTCAACAAAATGGTATTCTTTGAAAGAAGGAACAGGACTACGAAAGAAAGTTCGCAAGGACAATGATAGTTGAAGTCGATATTCCTAAAATTTTTTTTTGAAGCTGTCAACACTGCATGCTACTCTCAGAATAGATCCATGCTGACAAAAAGTCAAGGCAAAACGCCTTATGAGCTTTGGAATGAAAGGAAGCCTCTTGTTTCTTTCTTTCGTGTGTTTGGTTGCAAGTGTTTCATACCCAATAATGGTAAAGATCGAGTTGAAAACATTTGATAGTAAAAGTCGATGAAGGAATATTAGGGATATTCTCAAGTCAAGAAAGCTTTCGAGTTTACAATTTGTAGGACTCTTATTGTGGAGGAAACACCTCATGTTGTTTTTGATGAATCTGTTTGTGTTGGAAGAAACAGGAACATGATGCAAATGAACCGACTAAGAGGATCACCAGATTAAGCACAAAACGAAAAGATAAATCATCCATCGAACACGAAAAGAAGAAGTCATTAATTATCTATGATTTGGAGTGACTCGGACTCGGATAAAGAAGTTCAGGATGGAAACCCGGGATGGTGAGACCCGGAAAACCAACACTCAAAAGGTGACCAATCGAGCAGACACGATTCGGACTTCAGTGCACGTGATGCCAATGAAGATGTGGTCACGGTGAGGCAATTTCGAATCTATCAACCAAAGGGGAACAAATGTCTCTCGACAATGTTCGAATAAATTTCCCCGAGGAAGATGATTCTCTTTCTCTGTTTTGTTGTTCCTCGAAGTTTCTTGATTTAATCGAACCTAACATTTCAAATGTTGAGGATACCATTGAAGGGGAACATCAAAAGGAAATGGTTAGATAGCCATCCTACAAGCCGATTGTGGGTGATCTAACCTGAAGGTGTTAAGACTAGAAGGTTCCATGGAGAGAGTGCACTATTCTGCTGCTTTCCTATCGGAGAAAGAACCTCTTGAGATTGGTGAAGCTCTACAAGATTCTCTTTGGATTTCTTGCCATGCAAGATGAAATTTGAATCAATTCTCGAGGAATGAAGTATGGGAGAGTGGTAGATAGACTAGAAAGGCACAATGTCATTGGAACCAAGTGGGTTTTCAAGAACAAAAGAGATGAAAACAACAACATTGTGAGAAACAAAAAAAATTTAGCTAGTTGCACAAGGTTATTCCCATGAAGAAGGCTTGGATTATGATGAAACCTTTTGCTGTTGTTGCAGAAGACTAGAAGCCATCGATTGTTTCTTGCATATGCTGCCCACATGAAGTTCACAGTCTATTAGATGGATGTGAAAAGAGAGGTTTATGTGGAACAACCTCCTGGTTTCAAACAAAATGACCAAGTTTACAGGCTAAGAAAAGCTTTGTATGGTCTTAAGCAAGCACCCAGAGCATGGTATGATACTCTTTCTCAGTTTCTTACTGACCATGGTTTTGTCAAAGGAACTATTGATAGAACTCTGTTCAGGATAGAGGATGGGGAAGATATCTTACTAGTTCAGATATATGTTGATGACATCATTTTTGGATCTCAAACCATCAAATTTGTGTGAAAAGTTTTCAACATCGATGAAAGGCAAGTTTGAAATGTCAATGATGGGAGAGATGAATTTCTTTCTAGGACTTCAAGTGAAACAATCAAAGGAAGGAATATTCATCAACCAGGCAAAGTACACCAGAGATCTGATTGCCAAATATGGTGTCTGTAATTGCAATGCAATTAGAATTCCCATGAATACTAACTACAAGATGGATCTCGATTTCGAAAGGCAAATAAGAAGTCATCCGATTATAGAGGAATCATTGGATCATTGCTCTATCTCACAGCAAGTAGGCCGGATATAACATTTGCTGTTGGGATATGTGCAAGATACCAAGCTAATCCTAAGGCTAGTCACATGGAGGCTGCCAAAAAGATACTGAAATATCTTAAGGGCACAACGGTGAATGAGGATTATGGTATCCGGTGATGATAACCTAGAGTTAAGCTGGTTACTCGGAATCTTCGATTATGGAGGATCAGAAATTGTGTGAAGTTCACTTGAGAACTTGTCAATTTCTAGGAAGCAAGGTGATATCTTGGTTTTCGAAGAAACAAACCTCGATAGCAACAAGTACCTCTGAAAATTTGAATATATGGTTAGGAAGGCTGCGGCATGCATTCTTTGGCTCGACAACAATTGAGGGATTATAAAGTTGTAGCCAATGAAGTACCAATATTTTGTGACAATAATAGTGTCATTGCTATTTCACAAAAACCCGTTATTGCACACCGGATGCAAGCATGTGGATAATGAGACATCACTTCATCGGAGATCATGTCGAGAAGAAGGACATAAGGATGGAGAAAATTCATATCGATAAGCAGAGAGTCGATATCTTGACTAAACCTTTGGCGGAATCAAGATTTCAAGAACTTTCGGTTGAATTAGGGATGCTAGAACCAGTGTATAGAGTAAAAATCAAAAAATTGAAGGTTTTCAGATGCATGAAGTTTTCTCAGAATCCTTCTAAGAAGCTCAGGATAAAATGGAAATCTTGAATCGAGTCTCGAAAACTTCGAAGATCTTGAACCAATTCAAGACTCAATATTATCTCGACATTTTATCAAGATCAAGACTTTCAAGAAGACCGATAGAGGGAAATTGGTCCGAAGAAGTAATGACTCATGCGATCCATTTATTGCTCAAGTAAATTCAAGAATCATTCGCAATAAATATAAAAACACCTGAGGAATGTTTTTTTTTTGGGCGGGATCGTTTTAAATTCCGAAGAAGGTCAACAGTCATTTAATGCTCTGCTACATTAATGACCAATGAGGATGTTTTGGCAGCTTACTTTTCGGAGTTTCATCGGTTCGTATACCAGATTAATCGAAGATTAATCTCAACCGTTGTTACTCACCTAACCAACACGATTCCCCACGATCTCAAGGCTATATAAACCCCAATCAGCCATTCAAGCCAAAATTTTATCAAACCCTTCGTTTTCAAATCCTCTGCAATTAAAAATCCCCTTTGCCCAGAAATTCTCCAAACCCTAAAGCTTCCATTCTTCAATCAAACTCTAAAATGGCTCCAACCCTGTTCGAGAGATTAGCCGAAACCAACAAGCCGTGGTACGAGTTCGTTGTCTCACTTGAAAGCACAACCAACTCAAAGCCAGAAGAGGAGGCTCTGATATGATTCGATCAAGCTAAACTCATTTCAACTAGTCATAAAACCCACTGGACCGAGGAGTTTGCGAAAGAGGTAATCGAATTAATCAGAATTTGAAGATAGATGAAGAGGGTTGTATACATTCTAAGTTAATCAGTATCACACTTAGAGCGATCATCCAAATACGCCGATTTTTGAGAGGGATCGTATATATTTCAAAAAAAATGAATGATGTTTTTGAGCTCGTGATAGAGGAGAGGATCCTACGACGTATATATCGGGGAAGAGAGCAGAGTACTTAGATAGGATTGCCGAGAATCTGTTAAGTTTGAGGCGACTTTGCGCATAAAGGCACTGAAGCCACAATATCGTGTGTTGATGGATATTGTGAGCAAGTGCATCATGAGTCTCTTGGGAGTTTTGAGCGAGATAAGTACCCAAGCTCAGATTGATCATGGCGATAGAAGCTTCACCCACCACGATTTCAACCGCTAAAATTCCGATCCAGACGGTGAGTGAAAGCGGACCAAAGTTTTGAGGAAGATTGACGGGGCGATTCAATCAAAGGCAAGATCCACCATGCCACCAAAATTGCTTACATTTTGGAGATGTGCCAGAGAGGAGGAGGATATCTTCGCCAATTCGACCCCATTTCCTAAATCTAAAATTCTCCTTAAACCCATTGGCCGCAAGGAAGCGGTCATCGGGGAAAGAGAAAAGAAGGTAGAATCACCTTCGCAATGGCTTTGAAAAAGAGACCCAACAAACTAGGGGGAAGGTGTTGTTGGAGGCAAAGATGGAGCAGGAGCAAAAATGATGAAATGAAGAATCTTGCTCCAAAACGCAGAAGATTGGTGGTTCTCACCGATTAAGATGAAAGTGATTCTGAAGAGATTCAATCTGAGGGTCAAACTGCTCAGAGTTCACCATTACAAGTGTTGGCTCAGGTTATCTCCAGGACACAGGATCGACCGAGGGAGCGGTGTCTTTTTTCGAGGTGCTCGAGACATCGTTCAAGACAGCATAAAATTTCTCAGAAATTTTCAAAGGAGCTCAGACCTCAGAGATGCCTACACCGATTGGTGTGTGCTCAGACAGAAGAGTCACCGAGTCGATCCAAGATGTGCAAGCTCGATGTCGAGCCAACTCGGACTAAACCGAGGATATACCAAGCCAGCCTCTTTAACCCACTCAGATGCAAACCGAGGACCTCGACGCACAAACTTCGATCTTCTTTGAGACTCAGAGCGTAATAGTCTTGATGAGCCCCGAGGATCTACTTCTTGATCCCTTAGCGTAAACTTCAAATGAACCAGAGCCCGAGAAAATGGGCGAGGTCAAGAAGGCGAGTGGAGGAGCAAGGGGGAACTGGCTATACTTGACCGACACCTCGAGCAAATTTCCGTTCTCGATCTGCAAGATATTTTCTTGATTAAGGACAATCAGATTTATCCTCAATCGACTCTTCCCGAGATGCTTGATATTCTTTGCTTTTAAAGGGAAGGCGGGTGGAATGAGGAGACGACTTTTTCGACCGACTTCTCAGGGTTCAGAAGGACAAAGCTCAGGATAAAAAACGCCGATTTTGATGAGCGGTTCAGAGGAAGTTGGCTGAGAGGAGAGCAACTAAAGTTGGTGCCCCAAGCAGTATAGACAAATCTCAAGATGGAGATGGGGACCAACAGGGGAGATCTTGAGGAGCAGATCTCGGAAGGAAAAGGAGACTTCATTGTCGATCAACTGGATCTAGTCAACATCAGACTGATGATAGTACCCTTCAGACTGAGGCGCAGCTGGAGACTGGAGCTCAGAATGAAGCTGAAGCTCAAGATGATCAGACAACACAGGAGGTGCAGAAGATTCCTGAGATTGATCTCACTCCCCTGATAGAGAAACTTGAGAAGGTTGAGCCAATGATGATCAAGATTGCTCAGATGGAAGAGACGTTGGCCAATCAAGCTCAAAAGATGGGCCGGTCTTAGTCACTCTTGAATCGGTGCAAATTCAAAACACTCTAACCACCCGGATGACCTCCATGGAAGGAAAGCTAAATGAGAAGCTGGAGGGAGTCAAGGTTGAGTTAAGTGATGAACTGAAGCAGAAACACCAGGAAAGTTCTGATTTCCAAGAGGTAAAACTGGCAGAAAAGAATGAGGTGTTAATCAAGTCTGCTGTTGAGGAAATGAGCTCAATGCTCATGACCAAGATGACAGAGATGTTCAAAGAAGCACTCGCCGGCGGTTTGCCCACTTATCTCAAGAATTTTACGTGCCAAGAACCATCTAAGGAATTTGGAAGATCTAACAAGATCGAGATAGCGGAGAAGTTAGATTTGTGTGAGCAAAGAGCAATATCACATGGACACAAAGACTCTCCAAGCTTCTTCCAAATTACGGTGCCAAGAAGGGAAAAAGGAAGTCAAGATCTCGAAAGTTCATGGCACGCATTGCTTTGGAGAAGAAGGCTCGTAAAGATCTTTGAAATGTATAATCTAGCAAAAGCCTTTAAAGAAGTCTGAGCTCTTGAGAAGTTGAAGTTCGCCAAGTAGAAAAGCCTATCTACACTCGAAGTTTTCGAAAGCAAGCTATGCTTGATGTTGCAAGAGAGAAACCGAAAAGCAGAGCAAAGGTTGGAACAAGCAAAATTTCTGCCGAATCGCCCATGAAGAGGAAAGCCTTGGGCGTTGTTCAACTCGAAAGCAAACGTCAAAGGCTTCTAAGTCAATCCAGAGAAAATCGACTTTGGATGATGAAGAAAAAAGAACAACAAAGGAAATCTGAGTCTCAACCTCGAAGAAAGTCTTCAACACGAGAAATGCTCAAGACACTCCAAGAAGAACAAGCTAAGAAAAGCCGCCGCGTCTCGTGAACGTCTGTGATCGTAAAAGAAGATAAGCGAAGAGCGTAAGCGAAGGAGTGATTTCAGGAAGTTTGCGAGCAAGAGGAAAGGAACATCAAAAGCACTAAAATGGCCCCACTTTGATAAATGGATGCCCATCAAACTCAACGATATGTGGGAAGAAGTCAAGAGAACCTTCTGGTTCAATTATGATGTTCTCGGGGAATGGAGAGGGAAAGCTCGGATCGAATGAAGCTTTCATTGAATACCTTCTTATCTTCTATCCAAAGTATCTACAGAGCTGGATTAACTTTGCGGATGAAGGAGAGGTACAGATAGTAGCCCCTGGTCCATATTCCTATCCACCTCCAAAACTTGATAATGGCTTGGTGAATGAGAAGGCCATTACTCAAGAGATTGCTCAAGATATCTTTGGTCGGTTGGGTTTAACAGAAACAAATCAGGACATCATCAAGGAAAGAAATGAGCTGAAGAAGAGATTTTTCGGAATGTTTGACCTGGAGGTGCCCGCTAATGAAGTTGAGAATGAAGCAAACTGAAAAGCAGAAGACTGAAGAGCCAAAATCAGAAGACTGAAGACTCAGAAGATTTTGTAATCCTTAAATTTTGTCTTTTTGATTTTGTTGATAAACTCATTGTAATATGTAACGGGATACCAATCATCAATGAAGATTTATCATTATGCTCAAAAGATAATATCTCATTATCTTATTTACATGTCTTTTATTTTGATATGCCTAAATGAATGTCTCTGAACTGATTGTATGTTGATAAGGGAGAAATTGTTTAAGTATTTGGTAATGAACTAGTTAAAAAGATTCATTACTGAAGAAATTGCTGAATGATTAAACTGTTGAGAAACTCTGAAATTGTTGAGAGATTCTCTGATTTAAGAAATTGTTGGGAGACAACCAATCTTGTAATAGGATAAACTGAAACCTGAGTATAGGTTATATGTTTGTAACAAGATAAGTTTTGGCATCATCAAAAAGGGGGAAATTGTTGGGAGATGAATTTTAATAAAGATTTATGATTTTGATTAGATCCCAAAACCCCCGACTATGACATGTTGAGAATGATCTCGATAGTTGAGTCGGGATTAGGTTTTTAGAATATTCGGGATGTTATCTGCGAGAATGTATAGTCGGCAGATATAGTTCAGGATAGTTCTTGAAGACTTCAAGAGAGGATCTTGAGAAAAATCAAGACTCAAGAAGAAGACTTCGATATATCGGTCAATTATAAACTACAAAGATTGAAGACCAAAGACTCGTAAGACTCGAAGACACAAAGATCAAGACCGAGAAACTAAAGATCAAGAATACTAAAGGCACGATAATATCGAAGACTCGAAGAAGGTCTTGAATGCTCGAGATGAACTCAATGTTCCGAGGCTTTGAATATATCTATCTGAAGGATGCAATCTCGAGAAGATCGCGATTCCTTAGAAAATAGATATTTGCCAAGACATTCAAATCGCAGAAAAAGGAACTAAGTCGGAAGTGTTGTTAAGGTTATATCAAACTCGAGTTTGTAACCAAAAAGAGCCGTTGAAGGTGTTTACCTTTAAGCGGAGACAAAAGTCAAAAAGAGGAAGACAACATTGTACCATCATACGACGAATCGACAAAGGATGTGTCTCTCGAAAAAGGATGTCGGATGTACAAAAGTTCCAGATCGCAAAAAGTGAAGACCGAAAATTTACATGAAAGGCTATTGCCTAGAAAGTGTTAGGGAGTTTCAAACCCTAAATATAGCCGTTTCACACACCACAAGAGGGAACTCACGAAAGTTTGTCTCTCCAACGGATAGTTTTCAAGAGTGACCTTGGTGTATGCCTATAAATCTTGGTGACCCTCTACATTGTAAGGTTACGGAAATTTATACATAACTTAAGAGCTCAAGCTTATTCTTGTAAAAGTTAAAAGCACTCGAAAAACTTAGAATTTCCCAAGTGCTTCAATATTGAAGAGAGCTCACTATACTAAGCCTAGCTTGATAAGAATTATCAAGCTTAGTCGAGATATCCTAACCCTTTGCATTGTGCTTCATTGTAAAGGATATCTCATCCTAGTTGAAACCAACCAAGAAACCCCAAACCTTGTGAAGGTAGTTGGAGTGTGTTTGTTGGTGAGAAGTGTTGTAAAGAGTTAGTAACCACGCAGAGTAGTGTAAAAACTCTAGAGGAGAAGTTAGTAAGCCACGGGGTAGTCCGAAAAGCTTGTGTGTGATTGAGTAAGTAAACTACGGAGGTAGTAAAAAGCTCAAGGTCGGGTTGAGTAAGTAAACCACGTGGAGTAGTGTAAAACTCGGGGCGAGTTGAGTAAGTAAACTACAAGGTAGTGTAAAGCTCGAAGTTGATAGTGAATTTCTCTCGAAGAGTCGGGGAGAGTGGGACGTAGGAGCTTGTGTCTCCGAACCACTATAATTATTTGTTTTTTTTTTATTGCTTTTTTATACGTGCTTATATATCTGTTGCATTGACTTGATTTTGAAAGCATACTTTTCAATCGATATTCAGTTGAAATCAATCCATTTGAAGTTGTATAAGTGAATCACACCTAATCACTATTTCATAAAGGGAAGGTTTTAAAGAAAGCTTAAATCGAGTTTAAACTAAGGGCCAACCATTCCGCCTGTTGAGTAATTTAGAACAGATAGTTATCAAACCGAACATACTTTTCTCGAGGGTTCATAAGTTAGTTATATCGATCCAAGCAACTCGGGATCTCGACACTCGGGACTCGGTTGGGATTATCTCGAGGTTTCGAAAGCATTTCGGGATCATTGTCTCGATGAGACTTTGACTCAGAGCGATCTGTGCTTCTCAGAACCTAATCTTCAGGATTATCTGACCCAAGCTGACCTCAGTAAGAAAAAGTTTTAAAAACACTGAACACGTGTATTCCCCCCCCATACACGTGTAAGACTCGTTTGCACCGGGACCAACACAAACTAAGGTGCATACAGAAGATTTCAATCTTTTTGTGGACTTAATAGCTGAGAATCCAAATTTGATAAAAATAGGCAGCGGCGAGGAGGAAGTTAACGAGGTCGACGGAAATGAGGATGATGATGATGATGAGGAAGAAGATGATGGTGATCATGATGAGGACGTCGACGAGGATGATGAACAATAATTATATTGTTTTCATTTGTAATATTCACATTGACAATCATTTAAATATTTGCATATTAAAATATTTTCTTATTTAAATGTTTTTAACATAATTTTTAATAATATATTGTTGATGTTGCCACCGATGTTACAACAATGGTTACAACATCAGTATTCGTCCTTTCTTCTTAACCACTAGCACTTTTATGTTCAATGTTGTCTTTGATGTTGTTGACTGCAGGTTGACGATCTAGGTTGTTCTGCAAGATTCTTGAAGGTTCCACAAGCTTCAAGAATCGAGTAGAAGAGACTAGATCATGCGGCTGCTTTAATAACTTGAAGAACCCACTAAGTGGAGAAGTTACAAAGATCATGAGATAGTGGATGGAAGAGTTTCTAGATCCTTCAAGGAGGCTCTAGTAAAGCCACACAAAGTCTATAAATAGAAGACATTGATGTTCATATCAAGTGTCAAACATTGCCACTAATCGTGTGCTGTTTAGTCGAAGCAACAACCAAGCATCAACTATAGAGTGCGTGAGTGCATCCAGAGTGATAGGGCCGTTGTTGTGGAGTTATTTTACCATAGAGAGTAATTGTAGGGTTTACAATATCTCGAATTGGTGCTAGATTTGTTTTGTGAGGAATGTTAGTCTCAGTGTTAGATAGTTTCATACACATAGAACAGGTCACCTTTGGTAGTGTAGAGATACATCTAGCCTTTAGATCATATGCTTGATCTTGTTTCAAGAGGATTCGATTTGTGAACCTCTTTGTATTCATTATTTTGATAAATAGTGATTTCGGCCATAAGGCATCACAATCTATATTGATATAGATTGTGCAAAGTCTTATTAATTTGTGTGTTGTATTCTGAGTTTTCCAGTGTTTCTGTCTTTTGAATGTTATTTTGAGTGTGACAACATTCAGTGTAGCATTACTCTGATTTTAATAAACACAACCCCGTGTAACACACTCTCATATATCATTTAATTATAATTTATAAAGTAAAAAAAATTATAATTTAAAAAGATTATTAAATAATTAAATTAGATAAGTAGAATAATCTAATTAAAAGAATTAAAAAATGATTTTTCTTTTCATAAACATCAATTAAAAATACAATTTTAAAAGAATATGACATAATTTATTTAGAATTTATAAAGTAAAAAATAATAATTTAAAAAGGTTATTAAATAGTTAAATTAGTAAAAAATGATTTATTTTTGGTAAACATCAATTAAAAATACAATTCTAAAAGAATATGACATAATTTAATTAGAATTTATAAAGTAAAAAAATTATTATATTATAATTTTATAAAGTTATTAAATAATTAAATTAGTTAAGTGGAATAAATTAATTAAAAGAATTTTTTGAAAAAAAAAAGTATTTTGATTACATATATAAATAATATCGTAAAATAAATTAATGAAAGCAAGTGCTAGAGTGGCTTAGTGCCTGTCCAGGAGCCTGCGAGGTCCCGTGTTAAATCTCATCGGGAGCGAATTTGCCTTATTATTATTCCAAGGCTTTGTGCTTGGTTATGTATGAGGTGCTTGTTGATTATATCAAAGTTCGTCCATGGCTCTAGTGGTTCGGTGCCCGCTCAGGCACCCGTGTGGCGTGGGTGCGGACCACCCTGGAGTCATTTTTTTTTCTTTCAAAAATTGCTAATTTTGCGACGGTTGATGACATTATAACCATCGTAAATCTACGACGGTTTAACGATGGCTGGACCATCGGAAATTTTCGTTTTACCGAAGGTTATTTAGCGACGATTTTACCGACGTTTGCCTGACCCGGATGCGGGTCTATTTGAGATGGCTCCAACCGTCGCTGGTCTGCGACGATAAAAAACCATCGCAGATCTGTGACAATTCTTAAAAAATCGTTGCTAAACCATTTAGCGACAGTTTTTTCCGTCGCAAAAGCCCCGTCTTTTTTTGTAGTGGAGAAAAATACGAAATTATTGTTACAAAACAGCCAATTAAAACACACAATTTACCCAAAAATCATACCCTAGACTTCTGAAAAACTTATTTGAACTCTTCTGAAATATAGAACCTCACATTAATCTTTCTCATAAATAGATAAAAACTTCATATTGAAATGTAATAATAGCCTCATTTACTCATCCAAATTTATTCCGTGCATACAGAGAAGATCAGCCAAATGGCAGACACGATTATTCAAAAATCAGCTGTTTTGACATTTTGACTAAATCAGATCAACAACACAAACAGAAATAACAAAACACACTCGAACGTCGTTGTTAAAAAGTATTCAAAGGCCAAGAGAAAATGGAAAGCTCGTAGCTGGCAGCCAATTCCCACCGCCGAGAAAATTCCCAGGCGTGAAAGGCTGAGCCTGGGCCGCAGTGGTCAGCACCCTGAATCCCCTCCACGTCACCCTGTTGGTCGTCCCTGCACCGGCGCCGGTGTTTTGATACTCAGCATAGAATAAAGTGTTGAGCGCAAAATTGCCATTCCACTCAAACCATCCCGCGGGATGAATGGCGTTGCTTATGTCACTTTGCATCACAACGGTCCTGGAATACTCTTTCCACGGCCTTCCGAGATATGTGGGGAAGCTGCTCTGCACGGGCCTGAGGTCTGACGTGGCACCGATTCTGCATTTCTGGATGACGATTCCCGTGTTCTGGTTGGGGTCGTCGCGGCCCTGGGCAGTTACCATGTTACGCTGCCCGGCGTTGGGGCGGCGGGCGTGGATGTCACAGTTCTGGAGGACAGCGTTGGCGTTGCCGAAGATGAAGTCGACTGTGCCGGCGATGAGGCACCCGGTGTAGAACTGGCGGAGAGAGTGGACGTAGAGGGTGTCTTGGTACGCCAGCATGTCGCACCGGTAGAAAGCGCAGAGGTCGGCGTTCACGCGTAGGGCCACTGCCTGATGTTTTGATGGGCCTGCTGTGTTCTGGAATGTGATATCCCGAGCTAGAAACCCGCTACCCACCACCGCTGCATCATATCAAATTATTTTTATAAAAATGAGAAAATATTAGGGAAATAAAAAAAACTGTCCTGCAATTTATACATTTTTTTTTGGTCTATCGATTTATCTAATTTTACTTCTATTCAATAACTTACATGAATCAAAATAAAAAAAAATGGTAAAAGTCTCTAAGTTAGAAAACGAAAATTAAAATTCGAAAGTTCCAAAAAATAAAAAATGTGCAAGTTAAAGAACGTACAACAATCAAAATGTAAAGTCAATAGAATCAAAATCAATATATCTTGCTAAATTAAAGTCGGTAATGTTGCCTACAGTACTTGTACAATATATTGTTAAAAGGAGTGGTGTATGATTCCCGTGGAACACAGGTTGGTGAAATTGAATTAATAAGTTCTCGTTTTCGAGGCTGCTGCTATTTTTCCTTTTCTTTTAAGGAAATGATATATTGAAAAAGATTGATCTACTATTATTTTGATTAATTGGCCTTCTTGTACGTATTTGCTGTCATCAAGAAATAACAAAATGAGGACAGAGATGGGAGAACCCGGACTTCTGATATTTTATTGGGGCAGCTAACTCTTGATTTGAAGACCGACACGTTAGATATTACAATTAATAATCATTAGCATATTGGTCTTAGAGTGTCTATTAACATGTCATTAAATAGTAAAATAGTCAATCAGAAATTAAGATGTACGTCTCTGAAGTGTCATTAAAGTCCAAAACGTCATTTAGTAGCATAATTTCTAACTTTTTGGAGGGATAAATATCAAACTGAAATTTGGCAAAAGTATCTTATATTGTGGTTCGATTCTCCTACCCCATATTTTTAACACATGGATCAAAATAAGGTGGTTCATTTGAATATTTTTTTATTATTTCACGTGTCATTCATTTATGTTATGCATTACAATGTAAAATATCAATTATGAAATAAGTGATCTCATTACCTATATTAATGGTTTAAACTTTTTTTTTGCTTCTGTCCTGATAAAAATATATACTTCCGTCTCGGAACACTTTGCACAGTTACTATTATGCTCGTGTTTTAACGAGCGAGTTTTTTATTACTATTTGAAATGATAAAGTAATTTTAAAAATGCGTATGACAGAGGAGGGTAAAGACAATCATACCCCACCTTAAAAGTTATTTTATTATTTCAAATAATAATAAACAACTCGCACGCAAAAAAAACACGAATAAAAAATAAATTTACTAAGTCTTCTGGGACAGAGGGAGTATATTTTTTGCCATTTCATGACACATTTACTCTTACTCAAAAGATTTGCGCATGTGGATTGCGTGATCGAGAGATAAACATTAATTTAATAAGAATAAATATGTCATAAAATAGAGAAGAAAAATTATAGAGAGGATAAAAAGAGTTTGAACTATTTATATAGGACAAAAAAAGTTTAAAAAAAAAAAAACCGAATGTATTAAAAAATGAGTAAATTAGTATGAAAAGACATGAGTTTGAGGTAAATAGAGAGGACTAACCAACAGTAGCAGAATTAAAGGTAGTGCTACCATCGACAACGTTCCGGCTGGCGGTAACGATGGTGCTGGTCCTTCCATCTCCCACAAACATCAAGTTAGTCTTGCTCCTCCCTATTTCCACATTCTCTCTGTACACTCCCGCCTTTATCCTAATCACATACCTCCTGCTACTCCCCGTGGGTGCGGCCGCTACCGCGGCCGCCACCGTCCGGAAATTCCCACTCCCATCCGCCGCCACCGTGACATCCGGAGTCACCGACGACGCCTGCAGCAGCCGCCTTCTCCTGCCGACAGCCACTCCGGCCAGTCCTTCTCCTCCCCAAGCCTCCGTTGCGTAGAACCAGCAGACTCAGAATCTGATAGGTTCTTGATTATAGCCATCACATTGCTCACGAGACGGAACACGTGCATCTGGCCTTTAATCAGTGCCTCACGGACCTTCTTATCCGCTCCATCGTGTGAGAATCCGTCGAGGCACGACTCCTGATTCGTCTGCGCTGCGCTCAGAAGTGTGAACAACTTGTCTTTGTGCCCCGACAGGGACGCGTTTTTGTAGCCATAATCTTTGAGCTCGGCTTCACTCTCGCGAAGCTCCTCCAGCGTGTCGGATATCATTTCGAGGCAGTCGTGTAGGGCCATCTTCTCGCGCCGACTCAGGGACGACTCGGCCCCAATTTTCTTGACGGTGTAGTAGTTTCCCTCCACCGTCAAGATGGTGTAGTTGAGGGCGGTGATGAGGACGTCCTTGCTGCTCTTTATGGCCGCCGCCGCCGCTGCAGTGATGGTGGAGACGCAGAGATCCGGGTACAGCGTCGCGGCGCAGGTGGACTTCACCACCGCCGCGACGCCGCCGTCATTCTTGTTGTGAGATAGGGCGACTGTGATGGAAATGGCGGCAACCAGTAGCAAAGAAGCGCATGCTGAAAGGATTAAGATTTTTCGTTTCCTGATTTTGTAATTTTGTTGTGAATGGGGATTATCCATGGATTGGATACTACTGTATGAGAAACTTGAGCATTGGGAGTGTACGTTTCTGTCGGTGAGGTAGTGGAAAGTCTGGTTAAATGGCAGAGTGGTAGTTGCAACTTGTATTCTATGGTTATGGAAATTTAAGGTGTGGTCGGAATTTCTCAACTATTAGCAAATCTACCACTTTGAAAAGTCACCAGCAAATATTATGGTTGGATTCCCATATTTCAGTTTTCGTATTTCAATGTTATTTTTCTTTTCTGATTTTTAACACATGAATACAGGTTCTTGGTTATTGAATATTTTTTATTATTTCACTTCTCATCCATTCATATTATGGAATACAAAATGAAACATTAATTATAAAATAGGTGATCTTATTCCCAAATATCAAGGGATTAAGTTTTCGGAGTCCAATAACTACGAATAATTGATACCGATTGTTTTGATTTTTTATTTTATTTTAGTTCTGTAAATTTTTAATTTTTTTAAAATTAGTCATCTAACATATCGTAGCGGGTTATTGAGCAGGTAACCGCCACACGTGTAATTATTTTATTTTTCTCTTTATTTCGAAGCGTCACTTTAATTTCTTAAATCCTAATAATTTTTTATCGAATTTTAGGTCGGAGTCTTTAATTTTTGGTCGGGTTTAAAACACTCTATATATTAAGATAAAGCGAATAATGTCGGTTTACCGTGTCTAAACTGATTAGAAAATCAAATAATAAACCAAATTACGCAGAAATCACTCTTCCTCAAAAAAAAAATATACAAAAAAAAATTCATCCCACGATTATTAGGATTAAAAATGTCTAGGTGGCATTTCAAAATTAAAGAAAAAAAATAAAATAATTACACATGTGACGGTTACCTGTTTAGTTACCTGTTGCAAAAGGTTTATTTGATTAATTTTAAATTTTTGATAATTTTCTGGACCAAAATTAAAAATTAAAAACAATTTGGATCAATTTCAAAACGAAACAAAAATTCGGGAGTACAAAAATTTTAATCCAAATATTAATATCTTCTTAAATTTGTCTACAGTACTTGTATATTCTAAAAAAGAATAGTAGTATATTAATATGATTCCAGTTGATCATGGATTCATGGGTTGGTAAACTTTAGGTGATGTGAATTAAAGCTCTCATTTTCGAGGGGTAGGGGCTGTGATGCTGCATTTTTATTTCCCTTTGGAAAAATGAAATTACTTTGAAGAAAATTTGAGCTACAGTTAGGTTAATTGGCGTTGTTGTACGTATGTGCTGTCATCGAGAAATGATAAAATGAGGACAGAGATGGGGAAATATGGACATAAGGGGGCACTTGCTGATTACTACGTTTCACATCCCAAAATTACTAAAAGATAAATTGCTAGTAATTCTTTCTGCCCACTACAATGAAAATTGACTGTATTACCCAATTTACCCTGCAGAACACGAAACTAATAGACTGTATTACACCATTTGATTTTTGAGTTGAAAGATGACAGGAGTCATCTTTTTTTTTTAATTAGTATTTATTTTATGTCTTATCATTTATATTATGTCTTGTCTCATTTACTTGGGTATTTCTTATTGCAGTTAGAGTATCATATTGACGGTTAATAGTTAGTTAATTTAAATCATCAAATTTAAAATTTAAAGGTTTAAAATTAACGATCTGCTACCTTTTGTACTAAACATCGTACTAATTATCGTTTTATATCGTATAAATCATCATTTTGCATCGTATTGTCGTACTGCTATAATAAATTAAATTATTTAAAAAATACAATTATCAATTTACGAAATTATCCTTATGACTCTTTTTTTTAAAAAGATACATATTTCATTAATTCATCAAATTAATATTTCTCATCTCCTCTACTTTCGTATACCAGAAAATTGATGGCGCCTAAACTCGCCGGGGTCTCCTCCGCCACCATTATCGTTATCGAATTTACTGCGATGTTCCGTTAATTTCTTGTAAAGATAAGGTTTGTGATTAGGGTTTTTCTTCCCCAATTTTAATACTGAAGACGTCCCCCAATCGATTACTAGGTTTCATGTGAATTTTCAAATTAATTTTCAGAAACAAACCGTGGTTCAAAGTTAAAGCTAACAGACTCTCATGCACTAAGAAGGCTGATAGGGAAGGAGGGAGACTGCTCGAAATTAATGTTTCAAAGCTAGATCAAAATGAGTTCACTATGAAGCAAGTTTCAGGGGAGAATTATTTTGTACCGCCTTGCCTCTATTATGGCTATTTCGCCGGGAGTCAACCAGACAAAACCACAAATGTAGGTAGTTCATATTGTTATATTCTATGTTGTTTCAAATTTATTTTTTTGACTTAGGTGTTTTCTTGATGCAGGAGGTATTTTATTTTACCACATGTCCCGTCGTAGAAAGATCGGAGAAGATGACCAGCGCGCGCGATGACTGGAGAAGATGACCAGCGGGGAAGTGATGGCAGCGTGGCGACGGTTAAGTGCCGTGGTGGAGGAGGCACGAATGAAATGAAGGGTTTAATTAAGAATTTTTTTTTCTTTTAGTGGAGAAGTTTGAGAAATTTTAGTGGGGAAAGAAATGAAAGATTCATTTCATTCGTTTGATTATATGTATTAAGTATTCTAATTATTTTAGAAGGGGTATGATATGTAGGTCCCGAACGAGTTTCAGTGAGGGCTGAAGTCTAGAGGGGAGGGGTGAATAGACTTCAAAAACTTTTTCGTGGATCAGATGTGTTTGCACGTATGTCTGATCAGAGTGCGATGTGAATCAGTTTGGACTGATATCTGACTTACTAATCTGGTAGATAGATCAGTTCGGCGTCTATTAACTTAACTGATGGTGCGGAAGATAAGTTAACCCGTGTCAAAAACCGTTTTACTCAACCAAGAATTCTGACCAATCTTGTTCAGATCAGATAACTAAAACGTTAAACTGATCAGATCAGTAGCTTGATGCTAATCTGATCGTGGTGCAGAATATGCATGCAGATAATAAAGTAATGTGTAAAGCAAGATAAATGCACACAGATTTATAGTGGTTCGGACAACTTGTCCTACGTCCACTCTTCCCTATCAGCAGGGGCACCAACTTAACCAACTTGGACTTAGTTTATTGTTTTAGTCCAAGACAGTACAACCAACAGATATTTAACGAGTTCTCACTCAACCGATCCCAGAAATCTAATCTAGAAACCCTAGATAGAAATCTTACTATAACAAACTTAACCTAACAGTGTTTGGGTAAGAATTATTTTGTTCCAACTGGAATACTATCCTATCTTCTAAGTAGCCAAGAGCTAGAGGATAAGTATTCTGCTAAGAACTTAAGGGATGAACACTTAAGAAATAATCTTGAGCTTGTGTTCTTCTTGCGGAAATCTTGAGAGCTTTTTGCTTGTGAATAATTTCCGTAACCTTACTCTGAAGGCTTGATCCCATATTTAGCCCAAGTTCGAATTAGCCGTTGGAGAGCAATTTGAACTTCGGTCTATTTTAGGTAGGCTTGCAGGCTTGACTTGATGTGCGCAGAAAGGTCATGTCGTCTTCGTGCAATATTGTCCTTTCTAGCCGTTTGGCTTGGTACGCCATATCCTGCAATCTTCAGAACCGTACATACATGTCTCTTTCTAAGTGGCTAAACAAGTACACTTATTCAGCGTCTTTGAAAATCTTTGACTTAAGTATACTTCGAGTCTGAGAAACATCGTATGCTTTAAGGATAAGAAGAAATACTTATCGTGGTTCTTTCTTGGCCTCTACTGATCTGTTGTCCATCAGATCAGTAGTCTTGAATCATCTGATAAGGTTGTCTTAGCTGCAACTTGTCGACTCTGTTGATGTCTTCATAGAGTAGGTCTTCTGATGTGATTCGGTCTTCCTTCTGATCTTCTCTTCTGATCTTGAGTCTGATCTTCACTTCTGATCTTGATCCTGAACTTCACTTATGATCTTCATTTATTGAGTTCCCCCTCAATATGTGACCTAATCTAAATCATCAGCTGTCTAACATGTTCAGGTGGTTTCCTATCTATTCATCAGTCGACTAACAGGTTCGACTAGTCCTATTACAACTGTTTTGGAACTTCCATCAAAACTCCAAATTTCCTAACAATTTCCCCCTTTTTGATGGAACCAAAACTTAATCAGAAAGGATGCTGAACATAAATAAAGCAGTATAAATAAAAGAGACAGTTCATCAGAAGACAATGAGAGTTTGTCTTAAGATAAAAAAAAAAAGGATATTTCATTGATAGCGTGTGAAAATTACAAGTACAAAGTGAAATATACCTACCCTGACCTTACAATATAAGTCTTCTGATTCAGTATCTCTCCTCCAAATGAACTTCACAGAAGTTGAACAATCTTGTCTTTATCTGAGCAACCTTGTCTTCATCAGTGATGTCATCTTGTTCAAGGCATCTGTTAAGAGTGTCATTAAAAGCAATCTTGTCCAGTTTGCAGTCCGGAGTCTTCTTGTAGTCCATCACCTCAATGTCTGGTGCGACCGGTGTGCTACACAACATTTTCGCCTCCCTCATCAGCTCAGTAAAGAATTCTGGATGTTTGTTACTCAACCAGTCTCTGAACATGTCATTCTTGTCAGTTTCAGTTGGGATGACCTGGTTGATGTAAGCTGAAATGTACCATTCTCCTTTGATTATCTTCCAAGCTCCTTCCAGGTCTGGACGAGCTCGCACTATTAGATCAACATCAGCATCTAGGATTGGCTCAACATAGCGCGATCCTTCTCCTTCTCCTGCCACAAGGCCTTTCTTCTTCTTCAACCGATAGGCTTTGTCAAGCTGTTCTGCTTCTCCCCTTCTTCATTGCCTCTCAGCCTCTGCTTTCTTCAGCTCTTCTTCTTTTCATTTATCTTGCAGAGCAGCTGGAGCTTTCTTTTTGGCAACCATGACTTTCTTGCTGGCTCGTCTGATTCAGTTGAAGATTCGATCAGCTCAGCTTTCTCCAACTCAGCAGCAGCTTGGACATCTTTCCTTAGTCTCTTTTTGTCCAATGTAATCTGGATGCCCGCCACATAGTTCTCAACCTGGTTTAGCCTTCCCTGAATATCAGCATCCTTAGCTTCTTCCCCCTTTTTGGTTCCTTCAAAAAGGCCCTTGAGTTCAACACTTAGATTGGTAATTTTCGAAGATAAGTCTTGTTGAAGATTTTTAAGGGCTGAGGATTCAGGTTCAGCAGCAGATTGAACTTGGGCAACAACAGTTAGCATCGATTCTTCTGCTTTGTTTACCACATTGCTAACTCTGTCAAAAAGGCTATCAAGCTTATCTGCTGTAGAATTTGCCTTGTGCTGTGCAGCAGCCAAATCCTCATACAGCTTGGTCATTTTGACCATCTGTTCGTTCATCATCAGCGTAAACTGCTGGGATTTGTTCTGCTCAATCTCCGCCATTTTTTGTGTCATCTCAAGCAATTTGTCAGCTGTTGTGTCCCTGACATCTTCTGTAATTCTGGCGCAGTGCTCTGAGATGCGCTCTCTCTCTGATCTGATGGCTTTCTTGATCTGAGCTGGTACAAAGAAGCTGACATCGTCTCTGAACATGTTGGCCATATTAGCCCTGAAGGATGTCTTGATGTGCTTCATCAGATTCTCCTCAAAATGTGGACAGGTTTGGAGAGTCTGTACCAGTTGACCTGTTGAAGAAGATGGTCCCTCAACATCAGCTTCGCGCGCTGGACTTTCTTCAGCAGTCAGATCAACTAACTCCTCGGTTGCTTGTGCCTCAGCTGATGGGGACTCTGCCGTGTCTCCCACATATGCTTCATCGGCGACTGCCTCAACTTCTTCTGGTTCTTCAATGATAACCATCTCTTTAGCAGTTTGCTCCGTGTCAGCCATTTGTTCAAAAACTTCTTCCACCTCAATCGACCTTCCAGCCTAAACCTCTTCTTCAAACCATCTCCTTTGCTGCATTGTTCTGCTGTACTTAACCATTTTGTGAGTGATCTCCCTGTGCAATGGAGTGTCCGGCATTCCCAACTTCCTGGTTATCAGCCCAGCCATTGCATCATCAGAGATCAGATCTGTGGCAATCTCCACCTCAGCTATCTTCCTCATCTCATGTTCGTATTCCAGGAATGGGCGAATGCCACCCTTTTGCTCAAGCACAATTCCAAAGTCTTCAAACTTTTTCAAGCGTATGTCTCACCAGGTGAGAACATCAAGAACAGCAGTCCGTGCCTCTGGCTTCACCTCCAATTCTGGATATTTCTCTGAGAGCAGTTTCTCCAGCCTCCTGCGAATAATCTTCTCTGTGAAAGAGATCGGAGCATGTGCAGGTGCTGGTGTAGATGCAGGTGCAGCTTCAACTTCAGCTTCAGCTTCAGGAGAAGTTGGTCTGGAGAAAGTGATCATAGTCAACGGATCTGGATCAGCAATCAAAATTTGAGGAGATATGATTGGCTGATCTGATGCAGCTGATGTGGTCTGCTGCTGTGTCTCAGAGTGAGAAAACATTGGTGCAGCAGTAGACCTCGATCCTAGATCTGTCCTCTTCTTGGAAAGTCTGCTGATGGGCACATTATCCGCATCAGAATCAGATGATTCGTCCAATATCTGAAATCCCTTGGACTTCCCTTTTCCAAAGAGCTGGAACACCAGAATCTAATTTTCTTTATCTTTTTCTTTGGTTCCCTGAAAGAGATCCCCTTTTCTGGTTTCCTGGCAGCAATTTTCTTCTTCTTCGTCCCCCATCGCTTTCTTTCGACCTCCACAGTGGTTTCACAAATTTTGCCTCTTCATCCTCATCCGCAAGGCCAGGAATTGCCTTGTCTGATATAATAAGCATTCTTTTGTGGGTCAACACGTAGGGAATCATCTCGTCCTCACTCCATTCCCTATCTTTCATCATATCAATCAGAATCAATGTTACCTTAAGTAACATTGTGATCTTGGCAGCTAGAACAATCTTTCCACCTTTGGATACAAACTTTGCTGACTCCTCCAGCAACCTCCTTTTCAAAAACCCTAGCCAATCAATCTTTGCCTTGTCGATTATGGCATTCATTATTCTGGCCTTCTTTAGGGTTATGGCATCCAGGCTGTAAGAAATTCCAGCTATCACTTTTTGGACAATAACAACAATCGATATTTCCTCCTCAACATAGGTTTCTTGAAACCCTTGGTGTGATGTGAATTGGCAGGTCGTAGCAGGTTTCTGATTACATCATTTCCTTCAGCCGCCCTGTAGACATCCAGATAATCCCATCCTCCGGTGATGGCAAACGGAAGATTCGAAACAAGTCTGCATCAGTGATTTCCAGCCATTCACCTTGGACCTCTGAGTACAACACACCGTCGTGGTCTCTTAAATTGTAAATAAATTCAAGAGACCCATCCAGAATAATCGAATCGGCACTCGCTGAGCAATAGGTTTTGAGGCTATTGTTCTGTAGTAGCTTTAAAATTTCTAGGGATTCTCGTCTTGAAATCGACACACCTATCCTCAACAATGTCTTCGGCAAAATTTCTGAATATTGGATCTTCAGGTTCCGGAGAATTTTGCGAAGAAGAATGTGCGGTCTCTGCAACATGTCTAACTTTGGGTTCCATTTCTGCAAATGAACACAAAATTCTCAATTTCTATCGAATATTCACATAAAACACAAATACATATACAAAACCATATCAATAGCAAATAAGAGCATATCTAAGACCAAATTTAAATTACCAGTTAGATCTGGAAAAAGATGAACAAGTAAACGTTTTGGAATTTGCAGAGATGTTTTAGAGCGAGAAGATAATTTTTGCAGAAAGAAAATTTGAGGTTTGTGAGTTTTGTGAAAATGGTGGAGTGGGAGGGTTTTTGGAATTATAAACGAGAGGAAAACCCAATCATTTTAAAACTGGGAACCCAAAAATACATCCAATCATAATCTACGGTTGAGATTAGGCGGTTTGTTAAAGTAGACATCGTGCGGCTTAAGAAAATTGTAGGCCACAGCTTTTGGATTTAAAAAACCGTGATAAATGCATTTAATACAAAATCCTCGCGTCCGTATTTAATGAAAGACAGAGTGACATCATACGCATTAGGGAGATAAGAATAAACAAATAAGGAAAATATAAAACAGTAAAGGGATCAGAAAAGTGTATCTGATTGACTGATATTGTATCAGCCAATTACCAAAAGTGTAGATTCTTGTCCCTCTTTTCTGATTTCCAATATGTTGAACCTAATATACCTTCTAAACCTTAATATTTTCCCACCGTGCATTACCGCTCAAATCAAGATTACTCATCGATCTTTTTCGATCGAGATGAACTTCCCCCTTCATCTGACCTTCCTTTCTGATCATTTCCCAATTGATCTCTTCTGATCAAATGAAGTTCTCTTTTCATCTGACCATCTTACCTGTTCAATCTCTTAACCAACTGGTGTTTGAGATCAGACCACCAAAATACTCTGGGGCTGCATCTCCTAAATCCAGTAGACCTAGCTCGTTGCATAATTCTCTAAATCTGACTTCAGCTAGAGGCTTGGTTAAGATGTCAGCTCTTTGCTTATCAGTATGGATCTTTTCCATTATGATGTTCCCTTTTTCTGCATGGTCTCTTTTGAAGTGATGTCTGATGTCCACGTGCTTGCATCTTGTATGCAGAATGGGGTTCTGCGTGATAGCAATTGCACTATTACTGTCACAGAAGATAGGTACATTGGTAGCGATTATGTTGTAATCCCTCATTGGCCGACAAAGCCAGAAGCGGTTGGGGAGCAACAATTTACACCGCAACCATATATTCTCGCCAAGATAGTAGATGTGGCAACAGACATTTGCTTCTTAGAGAACCACGAGATCAGTTTGTTTTAAACCCGACATGTACCGATGTGGATTTCCTATCTATCCTACATCCACCATAATCGTAATCGAGTACCCACTAAGCTCTAGATTATCATCTGCTTTTGGATACCATAAATCTAAGTTTACAAATATTCTTCAAATACTTAAGAATCCGCCATTTCGCTTCAAGGTGGCTTTGTTTGGGATTTGCCTGAAATCTGGCACATACACCTACTGCAAATGTTATATCTGGTCTGTTTGTAGTCAGGTATAGTAAAGATCCAATCAAAGCCCTATACTCTTTCTGATTAGTCTTCTTACCACCTTCATCTGGATCCATCTTGAATGCAGTTAACATTGGAATTTTGGCTTCCTTACAATTCTGAACTCCATACTTAGCCAACAAATTCCTTATGTACTTTGCCTGACAGATGAAGATCCCAGTGTGAGCTTGCTTGACCTGCAGACCCAGAAAGTAGCTCATCTGACCCATCATGGACATCTCAAATTTCCCTTGCTAGTTTGCTGAATTTCTCATAGAGCTTCTGATTGGGAGAACCAAATATAATGTCGTCCACATAGATCTGAACCATGAGAATGTCTTCTCCATCTTCTATCCTAAACAAGGTCCTATCAATCAAGCCCTTAGTAAATCCATTCTCTACCAAGAACTGAGAAAGTGTATCATACCAAGCTCTAGGAGCTTGTTTCAGTCCATAAAGAACTTTTCTTAAACGGTACACTTGGTTGCTTATTTCAAAGCCAGGAGGTTGTTCAACATAAACTTCCTCTGCTAGAACCCCATTTAAGAATGCACTCTTTACATCCATCTGATAAACTATAAATCCCAGTTGAGCAGCATAAGCCAGAAATAGCCGAATGACTTCTAGGCGAGCGACTGGTGCATAGGTTTCATCATATTAAATCCCTTCTGATTGTGAATAGCCCTTTGCAACAAGTCTTGCCTTATTTCTGGTTATCACATTGTGCTCATCTTTATTGTTCTTGAATACCCACTTGGTACCAATCACATCTTGGAGAGTTGGCCTGTCTACAAGTTCCCAAACTTGATTCCTCTCAAACTGCTCTAATACTTCTTGCATTGCCAAAATCTAACTTGCATCAGATAAGGCTTCTTCAATAGTAAGAGGTTCCTTCATAGACAGATAGCAACAATACATTGCACTCTCACCAATCTGATTTCTAGTCTTAACTCTGCCAGCTGGATCACCAATTATCAGATTTGTTGGATGATCCCTTAGAGATAACTTTGGTGCAGCTGTTAAAATCTCTGGAGCAGATGTACCTTCTGAAGTAGATGTACCTACTGTAGTAGAAGTCTCTTCTGGAGTTGATGAATCTTCAGGAAGATCATCATCCTCATCACCTGCTACATTTTCTGCACTAGAAGTTAGGAAAGGTACTTGAATGGGACTCATCTAACCAGAACAGATATCAGCAGATGTTTGAATCATCTCAGTTTGCTAACTTTCTGTCTGAGTACCAGATGTTCCCCCTGAACTAGAAGGTTCAGTTGCGACTGTCTCAACTTGAACATCTTCTTCATCAACGGGTTTAATTTTTTTTTAATTACCCGTTCGAGATCCAAACCCGGCCCGATCTGAACCCGGCCCAAGTGGTTCGTGGTACACCCGACCCGAATGGTTAATTGTTTAGGGTTTAAGGTTCATCATTTAGGGTTTAGATTTATGGCTCATGGTTCATCTAAAACCTAAACCATGAACCTTAAACCCTAAACCATTAACCATTCGGGTTGGGTGAACCATGAACCACTTGGGCCGGGTTCAGATCGGGCCGGGTTGGGTCCAGAATGGGTATTTAAAAAAAACTCAAGAAAAAAAAAACCTAAACCCATTCGGGTCGGGTGAACCATGCACCAGTTGGGCCGAGTTCAGGTTGGGTAAAAAATTAAAAAATAATTGGAAAAAAATGGAAAAATCTAAACCCTAAACCTTGAACCTTAAACCCTAAGCCATTAACCATTCGGGTCGGGTGAACCATGAACCACTTGGATCGAGTTCGGATCGGGCTGGGTTGGGTCCGGAACGGGTATTTAAAAAAACTCAAGAAAAAAAAAAACTTAAACCCATTCGGGTCGGGTGAACCATGCACCAGTCGGATCGAGTTCGGGTCGGGTAAAAAATTAAAAAATAATTGAAAAAAAATGGAAAACAAAAGTTGAAAAAAAAAATCCAATTGCACGCACAGGAGAATTTGTCGAAAAGAAAATATTACAATTATGGTATAAAATTAAATGAAATAAAAAATATCTAAATATATACATATATGGTGATTAAGGAAAAAAATAAATTTTCTTATGTTGCACTGCCACATCGTCAGCCATGTAGGCGGTGAGAACAATTATAGTGCCCACTGGTAGGCCTTATATCATTCCCATTACTTTATGTTTTATTTTATTAATTTTATGTTTTGTCTCATATTTTTTTTTGTTCACAATTATAATAGCAATAATTTTTTTTTTGGTCGGACAAAGTTAGTTATTAAATGTTAGTAGTTTGTACACCAAGCACCCAAACACTCTACAAATTCATCAAGCCACCTCATAACTCCCATACTCCAATTCATTCCCAAAGGGAATCGAACCTGGGTCTCCCACTCAATTTAGGAGCCCAGTGGCCAGGTGGTTTAAGCCACCTGGTTATTATAATAGCAATAATAAAATAATTTAAGAACTATTCATTCTTTATTTTTCAACTTTGGGCCTTACGATTTCGTGCACAATATTGCGTATTCGCACAAAAAAGAGAACATTCGAACAAAAATTGCACATTTGCACAATGAGATGCACATTCGCAGTAAAAGTTGCATATTTTAATTTGTATTTTCTTTATGTCTTGTCTCATTTTTTTTTATTTGGTCAATTATAATAGCAATAATAAAATAATTTTAAAATATTTTTTATTGTTTATTTTCCAAATTCTTGTCTTACTATTTCGTGCACAATATTGCATCTTGTCCAAAAAAAAAGAGCACATTCACACAGAAGTTGCACATTCACTGTAAAAGTTGCACATTCACACAAAATGCATTGCATACCACATAATATATTGCATATGCACATAACACATTTCTATATACATATAAGCAATTTGCTTCTTCACATTTCAAAGAGTTGTTAGAAATGGAAGATGATGGTGATGATTTTTCTATCATCAACAAAAAATCCACCCCCACTCCCACTCCCACTCCCACTCCCAAAATTCCCACAAAAAACGACACTACAATCATTAAACCTACTTAAAAATGCCATAACACCACCAAAACTACAGAACACAATTAGTAGTGGATTAGCTAATTAAATACTAAAATCAATCAGGTTAATTCATTTTGTTGCACTCTCCCTATCTTGTATCTTCCATTTGAATCTATAATAACGAATGAAAGTGAAATAATTAATACTTGAACTTAAAAGGAACTAAATTGAAACAAATGAAATATTATCATTAGACACTTACAAGATGATTTGGCCAAACGATGCTATGTCCTATTGCTTGTCCAATATTTTTGACACCTCCAACTTTTCGGATTAATAGTTCCTCATGTTTAATTACCACAATAAGTTTCACCTCACACCATTCAGGACCTAATAGTTCTTTGTTTCCTAAAAACTTAACTGGATTTAAACTATCAATGGTTCCTTTCGCAACATGGACTGGAGCAGAAATATCATTTGAGAGAACCTTTGCTCCAACCTGTTAAAATAAATATTATTATTCTTTAAACAATAGAAAAACTAGCTTCACCAATGAAGTATATAAAGTCAAATGATTTAAAGGAGATAATTTTTTCTCCATAACAAACTAAAAAAGTTTCATTACTATCTTCCATTCATTAATATATACAAGATTTCTCTATCACACCCAGTGATTACAACTAAAACGTAAACACTAAAACCAATCAATTTAACAAAATTTCTTATATATACATGCTAAATAAATAAATATATAAATAAATAAATAAATATATAAATAATGTTGGGATTCATCAATATTTCTATTTATATATCATTGCATCTATATGATACAAATATAGTCTAAATAAAACTTTTTCAGTTATGCAATTAATTGATTAAATAGGTATAGAAAAAAATAATAATTAAAGTAACCATTAAAGTAAATGAAAAAACAAAATAATCCAGAAGAATAGTTAAAACTTCTGAAATTTACAAATTATGCCTCCCTACAAGGGGCGAGAATTGGCACTTGAGGGCCTAGCAGATTGGGCAGGTGCAGAGGGCCTAGCAGATTGGGTAGGTGCAGAGGGCTTAGCATATTGGACAGGTGCAGAGGGCCTAACAGTTTGGGCAGGTGCAGAATTATGGGAGGTTGATGGGACATTTGTGATGATTGAATTTCCTCTCACCTCCTCATTTCTCAACAACCTTTCAATTAACTTGTTCTTCTTTTCAAGTTCCTTTTCCAATTTTTCTTTTTCCATAGCCAATTGTTGGATATCATCCTGGCCAAATGAATTACTACAACATACACCCTTTGCAGTTACTCCGTAACAATACATGCACCTTTATCTTCGTCAAGGAATTGAGAATATATATACACGTCTCGTGCACTAGGTGGCAATTGGTTTTTTAGTTGTTGCATAATTTTCCAATATAAAAATTTTGCACAATAAAAATTATCACAAGAGAATAACTAGATTTACACTGTTATAAGAAAACATAATTAGAGAAGTGAATAAGGAAGCTTCACCAATTCATTGGTAACTTCGGGATTAGATGAATTGCCATTTCGCGAGTAGCACTTTGAGAATATATCTGCTCTAGTTATATCACTTATTACCAACTCCTCATTGTCCATATCATCGTCATATGTCCCATCCTTATGTAAACGTTCTTTGTTGGGAAATTTGGAGTTTTGATGGAAGTTCCAAAACAGGTGAAATAGGACCAGTCGAACCTGTTAGTCGACTGATGAATAGATAGGAAACCAGCTGAACGTGTTAGACATCTGATGATTTAGATTAGGTCACATATTGAGGGGGAACTCAATATATGAAGATCAGAAGTGAAGTTCAGGATCAAGATCAGAAGAGAAAATCAGAAGGAAGACCTGAATCACATCAGAAGACCTACTCTATGAAGACATCAGCAGAGTCGATAAGTTGCAGCTAAGACAACCTTATAAGATGACTCAAGACTACTGATCTGATGGACAACAGATCAGTAGAGGCCAAGAAAGAACCACGATAAGTACTTTTTCTTATCCTTAAAGCATACGATGTTTCTCAGACTCGAAGTATAATTAAGTCAAAGCTTTTCAAAGACACCGAATAAGTGTACTTGTTTAGCCACTTGGAAAGAGACAAGTATGTACGGTTCTGAAGATTGCAGGATATGGCGTATCAAGCCAAACTACTAGAAAGGACAATATTGCACGAAGACGGCATGGGCTTTCTGCGCACATCAAGTCAAGCCTGCAAGCCTACCTAAAATAGACCGAAATTCAAATTGCTCTCCAACGGCTAGTGTTGGGAAATCTGTATTTTAGTTTTGATGGAAGTTCCAAAACAGGTTGTAATAGGACCAGTCAGACCTATTAGCTGACTGATGACTTAGAATCAGATTAAGATGACCAGCTGAAATGTATAGATAGCTGATGTAAAAGATAAGTCACATATTGAGGGGGAACTCAATATGTATAAGTCAGGTCGAAGTATCAGATGACCCAGATAAGGTCAGATGATCAGAAGACTAAGAACAAATCAGAAGACAAGATGTCAGAAGATCAGGTGAAGACAGATGAACCTGAAGACTCGGATGAACCTGAAGACTCAGATAGACACTGAAGACTCAGATGAACCCGAAGACTCAGATGAACCTGAAGACTCAGATAGACACTGAAGACTCAGATGAACCTGAAGACTCAGACAAAACCTGAAGACTCAGTAACAAACCTGAAGACTCAGTATGACTGAATACACTGAGGCTCAGAGACACCTGAAGATCAAAAGACCTGAAGACCTACATTCAGCCGAGTCTGCATATTGAGCTAAGACAATCTGCAACAGAAGACTCAACAAGGTAGACTGATCAGTTACCAGATCAAGTCAGCTCACACCTGGTGACAATCAAAATTATACACCAGACAAGATGAATCTTCTACAAAAGGAATATCAATCGTCTAACGGACAAATTACAGAAATGCCACCTCGCGAAGCCAAGGAGAAAGCGACAAGTGCACAAAAAGAGCTGACAATGCGGGATACGACGCTGTGGACAAAAACGACACTAATCATTCCTACGGCCGCACCGATAATCGGAGCACGTCACAATCATATCCTACAACCTACCTAATATAGCCCGAAATTCAAGTTGCTCTCCAACGGCTCTTTGATTTCGAGGTCTATAAAATGGGATTGCTCGAAAGGAAGAAAAATAGACCAACTACTATCACATGAACAATTGAGCAAAGCGGAACAACATCATTAACGCAGATTCTCAAGAAGCAAAAAGCCTTCAGAATTTCCGCTCGAAGAACACCATATTTGAAGATTATTCTTAGAGTGTTCATCCCATTGTTCTTAGCAAGAAATCCTATCCACTAGCATTTTGGCAACCTAAAACACCAGGATAGATTTCCAGTTGGAGCCCTCAAACATTCTTTACCCAAACGCAAGTTAGGTTAAGTTTGTTCCCGGAAGATTTCAGACTAGGGATTCTAGTTTTCTGATTTCTAGTTCGGTTGAGTGTGAACTCGATAAACATCTTTAGAGTGTGAACTCAATAAACATCTCGGCCATCCCGTGAGGGATATAAGTCCCGCAGGTTAAGTTCGGTTAAGCTCGGTTAAGTTCGGTTAAGGTTCCCCTGTGTTAAGGGAAGAGTGGACGTAAGACGGGTTTCGTCTGAACCACTATAAAAAGTCTTGTGTGCATTTACTTGCTTTCTTATTGCTTTACACTATTCACACAACTGAGTTTAAAACTGCTACATATTCTAAGTTAAGCTCAGTCTGCACCAAGCAACTGATCTGATCAGGTTGACACCTTAGTCAGCTGGTTGAAAACTATCTTAAGAATCTGAATTGATAAAACTGGTTTTTCACACGGGTTAAAACAAGCTTCCGCACTCTCAGTTAAACTGACATATATCAAGCTGATCTGCCCTCAGGCACTCAGTAAGATTGAACATTAGTCTAAACTGATACACTAGCACTCTGATCGGGTAATCTGCAAATCACACCTGATCCGCACGAAAAGTTTTAGAAGTCTATTTACCCCTCCCCTCTAGACTTCCACCCTCAAAAAACCCGTTCGGGACCTACAAGTGGTATCAGAGCAGTGGTTCTACAGACAACTGGCTTTGAGTATCATCGATTCTTGAGGAAGAATCTTTGTGGTCATTTGAACAGATCTTGAAAAACCGTTTTCAGAACTCATTCGTTTTCAAAATCACTCAGCATGGATAATACCTCTGGCATGTATCATGATTTGCCTAAGTTTTCAATTGATGAGTATGCAGATTGGGCTATATATATGTGCAACCATCTAGGATCGATAAGCGGCAGAATGATGAAAGTCATTGAACGAGGACCCATCATCATATATATCACGACAACCCAGCAGTTGGAGGAGATCCATATCATGCACCGGGAAGTCTTGTACGAAAAAGCCCAGCCCTGATGGATGCAGAAGAAAGAAAACTGTATACTCTAGATACAATCGCCAGACATATAATCATGAAGACGATGGATAAAGTCACAAAGGATAAGATAAAGTATCTCAAAATTGCGAAACAAATGTGGGATACTATTGCTGAGATGTGCGAAGGTAATGATCAGATCAAAGATAGCCTATTACAAGCTGAACTGGTGAAGTTCGAAAAGCTCAAGATGCTGCCCAACGAGACCATCAATGAGCTCGATGGGAGGATCACCATGTCAGTAAATAAGCTACGAGAACTTGGAAGAGAGATGTCAGACAAAGATATCAACTACAAGATCCTAAGATCTCTCACCAAGAAATGGGACATGAAAGTCACGGTAATCAAGGATTGCCAAGACATTTCAAAGATGAAGCCGAATAGCTTGTTCCTAAGCCTTAAAGCCCACGAGTTCGATTTAATCGAAAGAGGACAAGCGAGATGAAGGCGAGACGCCTTTCAAGCCTCAATGTCTAAATCGATTCGTTTAAAAGCAACCAAAGAAGAGATCAAAGGCCATCGAACTCGTTGGAAACATAATGAGTCAAGGTAAGCAGATCGCTTTGCTTACAAAAGAAACTTGAAAGATCAAATACACAACTTGGTAAGTATCGAGATTCTACAGAGACTATCAAGACAATGTGAAGAAAGCAGGAGGCCAACCGACCGATCACTAGAAAGAACCGGATCGATGATCGAAGAGATCAGAGAAGAAGAAAAGAAAAGAGATGATCTGTCGGATGAGAGAAGAGATAACAGATTTGTGAAGGAGTTGATTACCATCGAAGGGAAGTCACCGGACGGATCCTATGATGAGTGACTCACCCGGCAGAGGAAGTTCCGTAGATCGAGGATCATGCTTCAATCTGAGAAACCAGTCACTACAAAGACCAACCCGCCTCGACGACTCCTCCGAGAGAAAGGGAAGAGAAACGAATGTAAGAGAGCAACGCCTCGTAGATAGAAAAGTCATGGTCGCTGACATATCTGGAATTGATGATTCCTATCTGCCTTCTGAGGACTCTGGCTACTCATCTGCAGAAGACTTCTGTCTGATAAGCAGTGCTGTTGACTTCCACGAACATGAAGATCTGATATTCTCTTCAGATGACGATGAAATTCGCTTAATGGCCAAGGAGGAAGACCAATCTGAGGTAACCTCCAAACCTTACGCTTTCAATTTCCACACTCGCTATTATTAGCTCACTATTTGGAGAGATTGACTTGCAAACTCTACTCGAGCAATTGCTTGATGATCTCTCTGATGCAGTAGACACTTATACAATAGTGGAAGCTGAAAATGACAAGTTAAGGATCGGAAATAATCAGCTTGTTAAAGAGAACATTTGTCAAGAAAAGTTTCAACCGAATCGAAATTATTTAAACCGCCTCAAAAGGTAACCGAGGAACTTAACATTCGAAAGTTAAATCTTCGATCGGGAGAAGCAGATCAAAGACCAAACTAGCAATCAACAAAAATGACAAGTCGATGATTTCAAAATCCTTCAAGCTAAATTTGATGAGCTATTCGACTACATGAGAGTCTAAAATCATCGAGGATAGTTTTTGCAAGAAAATAGAGGTTTTCACGAAGTCATAAAAAACCGTTCCAAGATATGAACACCTATTTTGAACGCCGACTAACAAAGAAGGAATTGGGTATGAGAACCCTTCTACATCCTCAAAAGCCCCGTTTGATTCACTTCGGAAGGGTGTAATCAAACGAGTCTCTCGACAAAGATACACAAAAAGCTAAACATGTATATCGATAAGGGAAAAAGACCCATCGAGCAAAGTAAGGCAAGTGCCTAATCGTAAAGGAACGTAAATGGACCCCGGTGATTAACATCACCGAGAATCAACGAAGAACCCGGTTCTTCGAGAAGAAACCTCAACTCGATCAAAGATTAGGTATCGAAGAGACAACACAGAAAAAGGAAATCTAATCCGAGACCCAATCAAGGTCAATCGCCTAATAAGCAAGCTATAGGTAAACCGCAAAGACCATCTATGCCAAAGAGATATGAATCTTTTTGATGGTAGCAATCGTACCTACCCTTATAACCAGAGATCTAGGGCATCTTGGACTCGAGCCACCTTTGGATTAAAAGAAGACAAAATATAAAGAAAAATCCCAAGTCTTCTAAGTCACCCAAGGCTCACACTAATAAGCATACTAATCAGAAAGCATATAAAGAGACGTATGATTATGTTGATTTGTATGGGAGACAAATCAGACCTTCTAATCTATCTGATTACCATAGAAGTGTTTACATTTGTGTGGATCCCTAAATCCACCACTAACCCCCAGGACCCAATTCAAAGGGGTACCTAAAGCTTTGATTCGACAGGTGTTCGCGTGGGATCGCCAAAAAAAGGAGGTGTACAAGCAACTATCTAGTACATCGATAGTGGATGCTCAAGGCACATGACTGGAAGCAAACATCTCCTTAGCTCTTACAAAGAACAAGAAGGCCCACGTGTACTCTTCGGTTATGATAACTTTGGCTTTACCAAAGATTCGGAACCTTAGAGAATGATGATGTACAGGTAACTGGAGTCTCATATGTCGAAGGATTAAAGCACAATCTACTATCAGTATCACAATTCTGCGACAACGGATTCAGCGTTGAGTTCTCGAGCGACAAGTGTACGATTAGGAATCGAGTCACTCAACAAACCTTGTTAATTGGTTCAAGGAAAGGGACGATCTACACAAAGAGATTGGAGCAGGTTGTCCGAGGAATACATGCTTAATTGTTAAGAGTTCCAAAAAGTAGCGATTGGGCTCGCACAAAAGATTGAGTCATCTGAACTTCAAGACTCTTAACAAGATAGCTAGGATGTCTTTGGTTGAGGGACTTCCGAATGAGATATTCTCCAAAGATCAGACATGTGCCGCATGTCAGAAGGGAAAACAAGTTAAAGCCTCATTCAAGGGAATACCTGGACCGACATCCAAAGAAGTATCGCAGAATCGCTCCATATGGATCTATTCGGACAAGTTACACCAGTCATTCTCAGTGGATGCAAATATACTCTAGTAATCGTGGATGATTATTCCAAGTTTACTTGGGTTGTATTCTTATACAAGAAGAACGAGATAACGACAAAGATACGCGAGCTGCTCAAGAAGCTACAAAACGAGAAGGGTGTCAGCATAGTAAAAATCAAATCAGATAAAGGTACAAAGTTCCTGAATTCCTTCATTACTAATTTTTGCACTGAGTTTGGTATACAGCATGAAACGTCAGCTGCAAGAACGCCACAACAAAATGGAGTAGCAGAACGGAGAAACAGAACTCTCAAGGAAAATGCTCGCACTATATTAGCTGAACATGCCACACCAAGCCGTTTCGGGCGTATAATCAACACGTGATGCCATACTCGTATCAGAGATGTTCTCGACTAAGACTCACTTCAAAACACCTTATGAACTATGGAAGGGCGAAAACCTCGTGTTTCATACTTCCATGTTTTTTGGGTGCAAGTGTTTCATACACAACAATGGGAAAAGTCGGGTTGAAGACTTTTGAGGCCAAGTCGATGAGGGTATATTCTTAGGATATTCCTCATCCAAAGAAGACTTTCGAGTTTACAACAAACGAACCCTAGTTGTGGAAGAAACACCACATGTGGTCTTTGATGAGATATCTTCTGAACAGAGAGAAAGTCGCCTCGAGAACAAGCCGCACCAGATCAACCGCCACCGACACGCAGAAAATGGATCACCTAAGCATTAAGGAGAAAAGAAGTTTGAACACGTAAAAAGTGTACATCCCGTAACTTGATCTTGGCGATTCAACAGTCAATCGGACCCTAAGGCACGCATAATTATTTGTCGATTGAAGAAGTTCGATACAATCGAGATCAAGATCAACTGAACCATCTAGTTCAGGGGGAACTCCTAAAGTTCCTACGAACAAACATCAGCACATGATGAGTCCAACATCAGCTGAGACATGTTCTTATCAAGTGGATCATAATTTCGCACCACTCCCAATCACTAGTAATGAACTACTATCAGATATGGATGATGTTCTCCAAACAGGCCTTTACATCGAGCGAAGGACTGGATTACCAGTCATCCAACTGATTTGATTATCGGAGACCCATCTGATAGAGTAAAAACTAGACATTAGATTGGTGAAAGTGCCATGTACTGTTGTTATCTGTCTTTGAAGGAACCAACTACAGTAGAGGAAGCTCTACAAGACGCAAGCTGGATTCTAGCCATGGAAGAGGAACTGGAACAGTTTGAGAGGAATCAAGTTTGGAAACTGGTGGATAGACCAACTCATCAGGACGTGATTGGCACGAAGTAGGTATTCAAGAACAAGGCAAGACTTGTTGCTAAGGGGTATTCACAATCAGAAGGAATTGATTATGATGAGACCTTTGCACCGGATCGCTACTTTAGAAAGCCATCTGTTGTTTACGGCATATGTCGCCCTGAGAGGGTTCACGTGTATCGGATGGATGTAAAAGTGCATTCTTAAACGGGGTACTAGCAGAGGAAGTTTATGTCGAACAACCTCCAGGCTTTGAAAAAGGCAACCAAGTGTACCGTTTAAGGAAAGCTCTTTACGGACTGAAACAAGCTCCTCGATCTTGGTATGATACACTCTCTCAGTTCTTGATACACAGCGGGTTCACTAAAGGAATAGTGGACAGAACCTTATTTAGAATAGAAGATGGAGAAGATATTCTGATGGTTCAGATTTACGTGGACGACATCATCTTCGGATCTCCCAATAAGAAGCTATGTGAGAAGTTCAGCAAATTGATGCAAGGGAAATTCGAGATGTCCATGATGGGTTAGATGAATTACTTTTTGGGTTTACAAGTCAAGCAGAGTACATAAGGGATATTCATCTGCCAGGCGAAGTACACAAGAAATCTACTGGCAAAGTTTGGAGTTCAACATTGTAAGGAAGCCAAAATTCCAATGATGACCGGGTTCAAGATGGATCCAGATGAAGATGGTCAGAAAGTTAATCGAGAAAAGAATCTGAGCTCGATTGGATCACTACTATACCCGACCGCCCGGACCGGACATTACTTTTGCAGTAGGTGTATGTGCCAGATTTCAAGCAAATCCAATGCAAAGCCACTTAGAAGCAGCTAAGCGGATTCTCAATTATCTGAAGGGGACTGTAAACCTTGGTTTATTTTACCCATCAGATGATAATCTAGAGCTTAGTGGGTATTCGATTGGACACGGAGGTTGCGAGAATCGGCGGTGAAGTCAACCTCGGGATCATGTCGATTTGGGAAATAAACCGATCTCTTGGTTTTCGAGAAAAGCGGACATCGGTTGTGACATCTCTTGAGGCGAATATACGGCTCGAGGAAGTCGTTGTTCCCAACCTGATTCGCTAAGTCGGCGGTGAGGGATTACAACGTCGTAGCTAAGAACGTACCTATATTCTCGTGATAGTAATAGTTTATTGCAATCACTCGTAATCTTGTTCTCATACAAGATGCAAGCATGTGGATGTCAGACACCATTTTATCAGAGATCACGTTGAAAAGAAGAATATCAGGATGGAAAAGATCCATACTGACAAGCAGAAAGCTGATATCTTAACTAAGCCGCTAGCTGAGATCAGATTCAGAGAGTTATGCAACGAGCTAGGGCTTCTGGATCTTGGAGAAAATGCACCAGATATGGTTGAAGGACTGATCTCCAGAACCAGTTGGTTAAAAGACTAACCAAGTTAAGTGGAATCAGTAGAGTTAGGAATCTCAACTGAACAGACGACCAGACGAGTAGCCGATCTGAAGTTCAGGTAAGGAGCAGATCAGAAAGTCAGATAAGTAGTCGATCTGAAGTTTAGACAAGGAGAAGATTAGTTCAAGACATATCAGATTAAGGGGGAACTGATCAGATTGGAAGATAACTTTATAAGTCAATTAAGCTACAGTCAACAAGCAAGTCAAGTAAAGCTACAGATCGCATAAGTCAGAAGAAGCAACACAACAATGAAATAACAGAATTTTTCATTAATAAAGACCCGGATGTCAGATTTACAAGTTACAAGTGATATCACAAGATACAAGTGCTACAAGCTATCTTCAAGTGGTATTACAAGTACAAGAAGACCCGGAGGTCAAAACATAAACCATAAGCCCTAAGCCAACCCTAGGCAGGGAAGAAGGGAGAGAGTTCAAGGTATGATGCTCTCATTTTCCCTCGATCCTAAGAAGGGACGTCAGAGAGGCCTTGTGAATCCTGAGCTAATCTCAAAAGCTTCGGAGTGAGGAGCGAGAGAGGCTTTGAAGGATGTCCAAGCCAGGAGCCCTCAGACGTGAAATCAACGGGCTCTCCAGCTGTTAAATGGGGCACAGTGCCACAGGTTTGGTCACAAGGATCAAACGGACACTAGTGTCTCATGTAAAAATTGAGCTTGATATATGGAGATCAGCTGTTGACTGATGCAGAGCATATACCATACTCATGTTTTGTTTCAGACTGAGTCTGTTGATGCTAATTCCGTCATCTCGATAGGCGCACAAGGTGCATACGATTAGGAAAAGTGCCTTCTCATTTGCCTTAGCAGATCCGCCTCCATGGTGGTAAAGAAGCTTAGCATTGATCGTATGTGAAATCTTAGATGACGACGAAAGCAATGTGAATGAACACACAGGGTTGATTTGAGAAGCTGAATTCATTGGAAAAGGGTTAAAGGTTCCCACCGGAAGTTTCACCGGAAATAAGGAACTCATCGGAAAAGCATGAAGTATATGCTAAAGAAGATGAATGGTTTATGTTGTGTTGGTTGCCTAAACACCCCAGACTAATTTATAGAAGGAAATTAGGGGTATAAATGCAAATTTATTTTCTCAGAAGACCTTAAGAGAAATTTACATCGACAACGCGTATGGAACACGCGGCTAATGGTTGGATGAGTTAACGGTGTGATTAATCACAGCGTATCTATGCCATTATTACGGAATGTCAAATCGCACCGATTTGGGAATCGAGGCAACTTTTGGACTCCCCGAAGTAAAAGTTTTGGCAGGAGTTGACTTCAATAAATACGGGCTGATTAGAAGAAGACTGAAGGATGAAGTGTATCAGATAAGTGCATCAGAAAAGTGTATCAGATAAGTGGATCAGATAAGTAACGAAGTGTTTCAAGCAAGAATCTGATCAGATGAGTGAGATATTATTGGGTTATGCTTAAGGCTACCATCAGTAAAGTCAACAAATACCAGATCAGATCACAAGTGGTAACTGGTTGATTACAATATCAATCAGTCAGATACGTTCTCTTATTTAACCCTTTTTGTATACCTTACATGCGTTATTTATTTAAATAATTTATTTTACTCTGTTCATGACGCATGCTCTGCAAAACTTTTAATGCGGACTTGGAAATGTGTTTTTAATGCGTTTTATTGCAAATTTTCGAGTCCGAAATACGAGAAGACTACTTTTCTCAACCGTGCGATCAAAATACTTTTTGGCCGACTAATCTCAGCCACTGATTTAAAAACACGGATACTTGAGTACTTTGGAAAGTTGTGCAAAAAGGTTTTCCCTCGTATTCTATAAAATCCAAATCTTTTCAGAAAACCTCTTTCCACTACTTCGTCTTCTCAAAGTTCTTAAAAGATCAAATTCTTTCAAAAAACCTTCAGAGAATTACTTTCGAGATCAATTGATTATACTCTTCCGATTTCTAAATCTTTCGAATCAATTTCTGGTAATTTCTTGTTTAATTAATTGCATGATCTCAATTTCTCTCTGGTACCTAGGTTTACAAGTTGAGATGCTATATTTATGTGGTTTTTAAGATCTAAACGCTTATTTTCTAAATTGATGCTAAAATTACTAGTTTGACTGAATTTATTGAAATATCTTACTCAAACTAAACATCAATTTGCATATCGTATAGAAATGGCATATCTAATTCCACGACCAGGCCAAGGGAAAAAGTTCTGCAATTTTTCATCGATGAAGAAAGACATCATTGATGAAAAGTACGTAGTCTTCACCATCACCTCAGACCCTGAATCGCTGGAAATTCTGGAGTGCTTGCGAGCGTGTGGACTTGAACGCTATTGCTCTACACATCAGAACATCGTCCACGCACATGAAGCTCTAGAGTTTCTATACAATCTACAGAGGGATGAAGACATTGATGCTGACCTGATTTCTTCCGTTGGTGGACTGGAAATTCGAGTGTCGAATGATGATCTCCAGAGGATATTCGGCCTAACTCGAGGAAGCATCAACCCAGAGACCTACACGACTGATGTAGGAGAAAAGAGATTTCCTGAAGCCGAGTTGTTGAGACCTGCAAACAAGGAGAACACGACGAACGTCACGTCTGAAGAGAAAATATCACCTTCTTCTTGAGATTGTTCAGAAGGTGATCATGTGCTCAACCTACAGTCTTGATGCAGTCACTTCGTACAAGATAAGTGTCATGGCTGCAATAATCAAGAAGGCTTCAGATATCGATTGGTTGGGTATGGTCAAAGCAAGACTGAGAAAAGACTCCGGGAAGTTCGAACTGACCCAGAGCAATGAAGTCTGCTTATCTTCCAAGTGCTCATTTATACACAAAATCTCTATCATTCTTTCAGATAAGCTGCCACAAAATTATAAATGGAACGAGAATGGAGCGAAGATGTATAAGCAAAGCACAAGGCCATATTGGGCAAGGATGAGTCCCTACCTGGACAAGCTGATGAAGATCCAACTCCTTATGTGCCCAAACCCAAGGGAGAAAAGAAGGGAAAAGATAAGGCAATGCAGAATGCGAAGTGCGAAGAAGAGGCCATTCCAGAGTAGAGGATGAAGAGGAAGGATCTGGCCAAGAAACCAGATGCTCAGCGGAAACGTCAGAAAAGAGTCTCATCTCCTCTAAAAACTACTCCAAGTTCTCGCTTGAAAGAAGTCGGTGAGAACGAAGGATCGGATCAAGTAAGATCGGAAGAAGAGATAGCAATCCGCTTTGAGCCAACTATCGAGAAGAAAGGGAAGAAAGATGATTGCTGGCAGAAGGGAGAAAAATCGAGAGGGATGTAAGTGGAGCAACCTTAGGAAGAATCACCATTTGATTCTCTCAAAACGCTGAAAACAAACCACACATATCCCCACAAATATCCCAATCTCCAATCAAGTCACAGGAGCCTGAGAGATCCGACAAGCGAGTGTCCGTCTCTCATAATCCCTTCAATACCGTAACCGTGCTTGCTTCACCGCGCCCGTAAAAGCACCATCATAAGGATAATGAAGCAACGGATCAAGGAGTATCTCACCGGATCTATGCCCCGAATGGATCAACATCCGGCATCCAAAGAATGAGATAGAAAAAATAGTGTTCTAGAGGGATATCAGACTAAAAAGCATTGAAGAATTTCTGATTCTCATGACAACTCTGGGATCAGATTTCTTTGTAGACTTGGAGTTGAAGTGCTTGAACACTGCTGGGATTGAAAGTGCTATTGAATTGGCATCTGACGATGATATCAGATGGTTAATTCACGAAAGGTTCGGGATTGCTGATAACAGGGAGGAAACCATTCAACCTCCCACGGATCATAAGGGGGAGTCTGCCGATGAACCAAGAATGGGTGTTTGCAGATGAGACCCGACTTGGCAAGGCTTCAACATCGACCGATCGCTCACGATGAGCTCGATACCCTAGATCATTATCTCGAGAAGATTGGGATGGGATCAAGGTCGCATTTGAAGACAAATTCGCAGCGCTCAAAGCAGATTTGATGATGCGATTTGAAGATGAGCAAGCAAAACTAGTTCACAAGGAACGAAGTCACACAATTGGGATGCACAATGCCATCCTTGCTGAAGTAATGCAACTAGTAAATCCTCTTGCTGAGAAGCTCAAACTCGATCGATTTAACTCACGGTTCGAGAGAGATGCTCATCGAACACGAATACTTTTTGGAAAGTGTCCGGGCATCCTTGGACAAAACTAACAACCACATGGATATGGGTTGGAAACATTTTCTAGCTTCTATAAGCGAGCAAGACCGAAATCGAAATTGCTCTCGGACGCTTCTTCACTCCTCGCACCTTCGCCACTGCTCGATTATCCTCTTGTTGTCGAGGAACTCGAGAGAGGAGATCTCACGGCAATTAAATGCTCGAATCAAGAAGATGTCCAACCTCTTTGATGAAACCAAAAAGGGGGAAGGAAAAAGAGAATAAATAAAGAAAGAAAAAAAAAAAAGTTGGAATACAGTTGGTAAAAATTTCATCTCGCTTCGAAAACCATCAGATTCGACTTGCCAAACCACTCCATCTATCGATCTCGTTCTTTGAAGTGAAGGAAACGTGGAGAAACATAGCAAAGAGATCACTGAGCAGAAAACTGCTCTTTTAGAGGTTACTGCCAGAGTCGACAAGATTGAAGACTTTTCTTCGTTCGTACAGAAAAGAATGGAAACTGATGATCAGACCAAGAGCCTTGAACTCGTTAAGAAATTAGTCAAGAAGATTTAACAAGATGAACAAGGGACTCGAGAAGGAAGAAAGGCAAAGGCAAGATGGCAAAAGCTACTGCGGAAGATCAAAGACAAGGCCAATTACTCTCTACTAAAAGCCAGATGACTCCTGAACAAGTTCAAGAGCAAACAAGATAGAGAATTAGAGAGGCCGCCATTAAAAAGCAGAAGTTAGCAGAGGCTAAGGGACTGAACATTGCTTACATCCGAAGGAAGAGGAAGAACGAAGCTGCAGCAGAGGAGATTGCTTGGGAGAAGAATGCCCTTCCGGCACCTGTTAAAGACATCTTCTGTGCACGGCTAGATTTGCTTCCAGAATGGGATCAGATCAGAGGAGAATGGTTATGTGACGTACACATCCTGGAGAAGATTCCAATTCATCAAAATCAGACTGAAAATGATGATGAATTCCGGAACTGGTTAGAAACGATGTATCCAAACTTCTACCAAACAGTGATGAAAGAAGGGAAAATCATGTCACTAATACCAAAAGCTCCACCCTTTGAACTACTCCTTCCACCTTTGCGTCCAGACAAAAAGCTAGATCCTGTTAAGTTCAAAAATGCCTACTATGGATTTGCTGAAAAAGGAGGGATCCATATAAGAGAAGAGTTGGACAAACTAATGCAAAGGATGTACAAGATGTTTGGCATCCCCAAAGAGCTACAAATGTTCAAGTACACCTGAAGAAGACAACTTGGAATCAGATGATAAGTACGCTTTTCATGTATTCTATAATGCACACACCTATCTGAATGAAATATTCCTTCTCACTGATTCTAAGACAACATCTCATTGTCTTCTGAGGTATGTACTGTTTACATTATCTACATTTCCATTCATGGTATCTGTTTTTCTGATTAAGTGTTTTGGTTCCATCAAAAAGGGGGAAATTGTTGGGAAATCTGTATTTTAGTTTTGATGGAAGTCCCAAAACAGGTTGTAATAGGACCGGTCGGACACATTACCGATCGATGACTTAGAATCGATTAAGATGACCAAATTTTTAAATGTATAGATAGTCGATGTAAAAGATGTGTCACATATTGAGGGGGAACTCAATATGTATAGGTCAGTCGAAGTATCGGATGACCCGGATAAGGTCGGATGATCAAGACTATGAACAAATCAAGACAAGAAGTCAAGATCGGTGAAGATAAGAAGACATCAAGACTCGGATGAACTCGAAGACTCAGATAGACATCAAGACTCGGATGAACTCAAGACTCAAGAATAAACCTCAAGACTCAAGATGATGAATACACCGAGGCTCAGAGACACCAAGATCAAAAGACACAAGATCTACATTCGGTAGAGTCTGCGATATTGAGCTTAGACAATCTGCAATGTAAGACTCAACAAGGTAGATCGATCGGCCATTCGATCAAGTCACCACACCGTGACAATCAAAATTATACACCGCACAAGATTTAATCTTCTACAAAAGGAATATCAATCGCCTAACGGACAAATTCTTTGAAATGCCGCCTCATGCCATATCGAGAAAGCGACACGTGCACAAAAAAAGAGGCGACAATGCGGGATACGACGTTGGGGACAAAAACGACGCTAATCATGCCTATGGCCACGCCGATAGTCGGAGCACGTCATAATCATATCCTACAACCTACCTAATATAGCCCGAAATTCAAATTGCTCTCCAACGGCTCTTTGATTTCGAGGTTTATAAAATGGGATTGCTCGAAAGGAAGAAAAAGAGACCAACTACTATCACATGAACAATTGAGCAAAGCGGAACAATATCATTAACGCAGATTCTCAAGAATCAAAAAGCCTTCAGAATTTCCCCTCGAAGAACACCATATTTGAAGATTATTCTTAGAGTGTTCATCCCATTGTTCTTAGCAAGAAATCCTATCCACTAGAATTTTGGCTACCTAAAACACCGGGATAGATTTCGGTTGGAACCCTCAAACATTCTTTACCCAAACGCAAGTTAGGTTAAGTTTGTTCAGGAAGATTTCGGATTAGGGATTCTAGTTTTTACGATTTCTAGTTCGGTTGAGTGTGAACTCGATAAATATCTATAGAGTGTGAACTCAATAAACATCTCGGCCATCCCGTGAGGGATATAAGTCCCATGCAGTTAAGATATAAACTCTAAAGGCGGGTTTACACTATAAAAAGTCTTGTGTGCATTTACTTGCTTTCTTATTGCTTTACAATTCACGAGTTTAAAATCGCTACATATTCTAAGTTAATCCGACAAAAAGTTTTGAGAAGTCTATTCACCATAGTCCTCTCTAGACTTAAGAATCCATTGATAAAATTTGGTTTTTCACGGGTTAAAACAAGCTTCCCGACTTCCGTTAAAATGACCAAGTCGCTAGTTCAAAGAAGATTGAACATCAATCTATAAATCGAAGGGACCAAAACCTTCAGACAAAAAGTTTTAGAAGTCTACGGAAATTATTCTAGACTTAAGCAAACCGTTCGGGACCCGCAAGATTTTGCCTATAAATAAGGGACCAAACCACAATAACGGAAATTATTCATTCTTAAATGTTCATTCCCTTACGAAGAACACAATCACAAGAGTTATTCTTAAATGTTCATCCCTTAGTACTTAGCAGAATACTTATCCTCTAGCTTTAGGCTAATCAAAAGATAGGATAGTATTCCAGTTGGAACAAAACAAATCTTATACCAAAACTGTGTTAGGTTAAGTTTGTTTTAGCAAGATTTCTATCTAGGGTTTCTAGATTAGATTTCTGGGATTGGTTGAGTGTGAACTCGTTAAATATCTGTTGGTTGTACTGTGTTGGACTAACACATTAAATTCAGTCCAGTTGGTAAGGTTGGTGCCCCTGCTGATAGGGAAGAGTGGACGTAGGACAAGTTGTCCGAACCACTATAAATTTGTGTGCCTTTAATCTGCATTACACATCTGTACACAACTTGTTATTTGCATGCATATTCTGTACCTAAATCAGATTAACATCAAGCTACTGATCTGATCAGTTTAACGTTTTAGTTATCTGATCTGAACAAGATTGGTCAGAATTCTTGGTTGAGTAAATCGATTTTTCACACTGGTTAACTTATCTTCCGCACCATCAGTTAAGTTGATAGATTTAACCGATCTATCTACCGATCAAGAAGTCGGATATCACCCAAACCGATTCACATCGACTCGATCGGATATATACGTGCAAACACATCTGATCCATGAAAAAGTTTTTGAAGTCTATTCACCCCTCCCCTCTAGACTTCAACCCTCACTGAAACCCGTTCGAGACCTACAAGTAGTATCAGAGCAGTGGTTCTTCCGACCACTGGCTTTGAATATCATTGATTCTTGAGGAAGAACCTTTGTGGTCACTTGAATTGATCTTTGAAAACCTTTTTTAAAACTCATTTTCTTAAAAAAAAAAAACATAATCACCACAAACATGGATAACACTTCAGGTATGCATCATAATCTACCCATGTTTTCTGTTGATGAGTATGCAGATTGATCCATAGACATGAGAGACCATCTGGGAGTGATTAGCAACAGAATGGATGAGATTCTTGAGATAGGACCGATTATCATCTATCACTATAATCCAGCTGAAGCAGGAGAACGAGATCCTACTCAACCAGTTGGAGCAAGAATCAGAAAGAGTTCCTCTCTGATGGATGCAGATGAGAGGAAACTGACTAACCTGGATACTGTTGCCAAACATCTCATCATGAAAACCATGGATGCTACTACAAGAGAGAAAGTGAAGTACCTGAAGACAGCTAAGGAAGTCTGGGATACGCTTGCTGAAATCTGCAGAGGAAATGAACAGATCAAGGACAGCAGACTACAAGCTGAGCTGGTTGTATTTGAGAAACTCAAGATGTTGCCAAATGGAACAGTTGATCAATTTAATGGAAGGATCATACGAGGAGTCAACCGACTTTGTGATCTCGGACGAGTTATGTCAAACAAGGATATCAATTACAAGATTCTTAGATCGCTGACTAAGAAATGGGATACGAAGGTGACTGTGATTAAGGACTGTCAAGATATTGCTACAATGAAACCAAATGATCTAATCTTCAGTTTCAAAGCTCATGAGTTTGACCTGATCGAGACAGGACAAGGATCTGATGATGTCCCAGCTGAAACAACTCCCAATCCCAAATCTGTTGCATTTCAGGCATCAAGTAGTAGTTCCCGAATTGTGGAACCAGTTGGAAACATCATCATCAAAAGTTTGAACAAATTGCCTTCTTCGACAAGAAAGCTGGAAAGAACAAATGTTCAAATGGGCAACTACAGTAAATTTTATGATGACTATCGAAGGAATATAGGAAGAGATCGTCGTTCATCTGACAGATCGCAAGAGAGGTATCGTTCATTTGATAATCGAGATAACCGAAGAGAAGAAAGACAGGACGGTCATTCTGACGAAAGGAAGGATGATCGAAGAGATGACCGTAAAGAAAGTAGACGTGATGATAAATTAGATAGGAAAGGTTCTGACTATCGACAGAATGGGAAGTCTCCTGACAGGCATTACAGAAGACACGATTCTCCAAGCAGAGGAAGCTCAGGGGATTCAAGAGTGTGCTATAATCGTTGTGAAACAAAGCCATTCTGATCTTGATGTCCCGACTGACCCCCAAAGAAAAGAGAGAGAAAGAAAGCGTAAGAGAACAGAGATACAGGGACAGGAAAGCAATAGTTGCAGATACGTCTGGCATTGATGATTCCTACCTGCCCTCAGATGATTCTGGTTACTCATCTGTTGAAGATTTCTATTCAATAACAACAACTGATGATGTCGATGATAACCTGAGAGCTGAGAACATCAGGCTTGTTAAGGAAATTGAGGCAAGTAGAGCAGCTGAACTAAAATCAGCTGAAACTGTTCAGAAGGTGACAACAGAATTGGAGTCTCTGAAGGTCTGCTCTTCGGATCAGGGAAACCTGGTTAAGGAACAGTTGGCTCTCAACCTACAACAAGCCAATGAACTCAAATCTCTTCAGGCTAAGTTTGATGAACTCTTCCGGATGCATGAGAATCTGAAAGTTCTTGAGGACGGTCTACGTAAGAAAATAGAGGTTTTCACGAAATCTTCTAAAACTGTTCAAGACTTGAACAACTATTTTCGTACGCCGACTGACAAGAAGGAAATTGGGTATGAAATCCCTTCTGGATCCTCAAAAGTCCCGTCTGGTTCACATATGAAAAGTGTAACCAAACGAGTTTCTGACCAAGATACACGAAATACCAAATCTGTATCTAGTAAGGGAAAAGGACCAGCTGATCAGGCAAGACAAGTGTTAGATCAGAAAGGGAATAAATGAACCCCAACTAACCAGACATCATCCTAGGTATCATCAGATGAACCCAGTTCTTCTGAGGATACCACACCCCAATCAGCAGAGTAGGTATCAGGCTGGACTATCTCGAAAGGGGCCGTCCCAGCTGATGCAGACTCGTCCAAGCTGCAAGCTAAGAGTAAACTGCTAAGACCAATTATGCCAGAAAGATATGAATCTTTTAATGGTAGCAGTTGTACCTACCCTTACAATCAGAAACCTAGGGCTGCTGCACCTGAGCCCCACTAGATTAAAAGAAGATAAGTCTCAATGAAAAATCCCAAGTCTTCTAATTTATCCAATGCTCACACTCATAATCATACGAACCAGATTGCATATGAAGAGACGTATGACTATGTAGATGTTTATGGGAGACAGATCAAGCCTTATGGTTTCAACAAAGGTGCCAGATATGTCTGGATCCCGAAAGGTACCTCTAAACCCCCAGGACCCGATTCTACTGGGGTACCTAAAGTTTGAATTGTTTGCAGAATCGCTTGGGACTGGTAAATAAGGGTGGAGAACAGGCAGCTATCTGGTACATAGATAGTGGATGCTCAAGACACATGACTGGAAGCTAGTTTCTTCTTAGCAACTATGTTGAAAGACCAGGCCCAAGAGTTCTCTTTGGTGATGATAACTTTGGTCATACCAGAGGAGTCGGAACCTTAGTGAACGATGACGTACAGATCACAGGAGTTTCATATGTTGATGGATTAAAGCACAACCTGTTATCTGTTTCACAATTCTGTGACAATGGTTTTAGTGTTGAGTTCTAGACAGAAAAATGCACAGTCAGGAATCGAGCTACTCAACAGATCTTGCTGATTGGTTCAAGAAAAGGAACGATATACACTGTTGATTGGAACAGTTGTCCAAGAAATGCATGCCTGATTGTTAAGAGTTCTAAGAGCTCCAGCTGGCTCTGGCACAAGAGGATGAGCCATCTGCACAAGATAGCAAGGATGTCTTTGGTAGAAGGACTCCCGAATGAAGTTTTCTTTAAGGATCAGACATGTTCAGCATGCCAGAAGGGAAAGCAAGTCAAGGCTTCATTCAAAGGGATACCTTCTCCTCCATCCAGCAGAGTACTGCAACTGCTCCATATGGATTTGTTTGGACCAGTTACACCTCTAAGTCTCAGTGGATGCAAATACACTCTGGTAGTCGTGAATGATTATTCCAAGTTCACCTGGGTTATATTCTTGTACAAGAAAAGTGAAACTACAACCAAACTACCCGAGCTGCTCAAGAAAATTCAGAATGAGAAGGGTCTCAGCATAGTGAAAATCAATCAGACAAAGGTACTGAATTCCTTAACCAGTTTATATCTGATTTTTGCCCTGAGTTTGGTATACAGCATGAGACATCAGCTGCAAGAACACCACAACAGAATGGCGTAGCAGAAAGAAGGAACAGAACACTCAAAGAAGCTGCACGCACTATGTTAGCTGAACATGCTACTCAAAGTTGTTTCTGGGCAGAAGTTATCAATATAGCTTGTCACACATAGAACAGATGTTCTCTGACTAAGATTCACTTTAAAACACCCTATGAACTGTGGAAGGGCAGAAAACCTCGTGTTTCTTACTTCCATGTTTTTGGGTGCAAGTGTTTCATACACAACAATGGGAAGAGTCAGTTGAAAACTTTTGATGCCAAAGCAGATGAGGGTATATTCTTAGGATATTCCTCAACAAGCAAGGCATTTAGGGTCTTCAACAGACGAACCCCTAGTTGTGGAAGAAATACCTCATGTGGTCTTTGATGAGACATCTTCGATCGAGAGAAGTCCGCCTCGTAAGCGACGCGGCACCGGATGCAATCGCTATTTTCGATCGAGAAGTCCACTCGGCGAGCGACACCAGATGCAACTGCTATTCCAGATGCACATAAAATGGATCTGCTAAGGCTCAAAGGAAAGGAACCAAAATATGTCACAGTATATGTTCCTAACTTTGACCATGATGATTCACCAGGTCAGAAAGACCCCAAGGTACGTTCAACTATCAGTGAAGAAGTTCGCATACGGTGAGACAAGAATAACTAAACCATCCGGTTCGGGGGAACACCGATGTTACGCAGCAGACTTCAACACATGATGAGTCCAACATCAGCTGAGACATGTCCATGCCAAGTGGATCCTACTCAAGTACCTCTCCCAGTCTCTAGTGATGAATCTTTATCAGAAGAGCATGATGATCTCCTAACAGATGACAATCAGGACAGAAGGACCTGGATAACCAGTCATCCAACTGATCTGATCATCGGAGACCCATCTGATAGAGTTAGAACTAGACATCAGATTGGTGAAAAGTGCAATGTATTGTTGTTATTTGTCTTTGAAGGAAACACTTACAGTTGAAGAAGCTCTTCAAGATGCAAGCTGGATTCTAGCCATGAAAGAAGAACTAGAACAGTTTGAAAGAAATAAAGTTTGGGAACTTGTAGACAAACCAACTCATCAAGATGTGATTGGTACTAAGTGGGTATTCAAGAACAAGAAGGATGAGCACAATGTAATAACCAGAAATAAGGCAAGACTTGTTGCTAAGGGATATTCACAATCAGAAGGATTGATTATGATGAAACCTTTGCACCGATCGCTACGCTGAAGCCATTCTTTATTTGTTAAAGCTTATGCGACTCATAGGGGATTTCTTGTGTATCGGATGGATGTAAAGAGTGCATTCTTAAGCGGTCTTGCTAATGAGGATGTTTATGTTGAACAACCTCCTGGCTTTGAAATAAGCAACCAAGTGTACCGTTTAAGAAAAGCTCTTTATGAACTGAAACAGGCTCCTAGAGCTTGGTATGATACATTGTCCCAGTTCTTGATAGAGAATAGTTTTACCAAGAGCTTGATTGATCGGACCTTGTTCAGAATAGAAGATGGAGAAGACATTTTCTTGGTTCAGATCTATGTGGACGACATTATATTTGGTTCTCCCAATCAGAAGCTATGTGAGAAATTCAGTAAGCTGATGCAAGGGAAATTTGAGATGTCCATGATGGGTCAGATGAGCTACTTTCTGGGTCTACAGGTCAAGCAAGCTCACACTGGGATCTTCATCTGTCAGGCAAAATACACAAGGAATTTGTTGGCTAAGTATGGAGTTCAGAATTGCAAGGAAGTCAGAATTCCAATGTTAACTGCATTCAAGATGGATCCAGATGAAGGTGGTAAGAAGACTAATCAGAAAGAGTATAGGGCTTTGATTGGATCTTTACTTTACCTGACTGCAAGCAGACCAGATATAACATTTGCAGTAGGTGTATGTGCCAGATTTCTGGCAAATCCCAAACAAAGCCACCTTGAAGCAGCTAAGCGGATTCTTAAGTATCTGAAGGGTACTGTAAACTTAGGTTTATGGTATCCAACAGATGATAATCTAAAGCTTAGTGGGTACTCTGATTCTGATTATGGAGGATGTAGGATAGATAGAAAATCTACATCAGGTATTTGCTAGTTCTTGGGAAGCAAGCTGGTCTCGTGGTTTTCTAAGAAGCAAACATTTGTTGCCACATCTACTACTGAAGCAGAATATATGGCTGCAGGTAGCTGTTGCTCCCAACTGCTCTGGCTCTGTCAGCAGCTGAGGGATTACAACATAACTGCTACCAATGTACCTATCTTCTGTGACAGTAATAGTGCGATTGCTATAACTCAGAATCCAGTTCTGCACACGAGATGCAAACATGTGGACATCAGACACCACTTTATCCGAGATCATGCAGAAAAGAAGAACATCAAAATGGCAAAAGATCCATACTGATAAGCAAAGAGCTGACATCTTAACCAAGCCTCTAGCTGAAGTCAGATTTAGAGAATTATGCTACCAGCTAGGTCTACTGGATTTAAGAGATGCAGCCCCAGAGTATTTTGGTGGTCTGATCTCAAACACCAGTTGGTTAAGAGACTGATCATATATAATCAGTTGAGTAAGGAACCTCAACTGATCAGAAAAATTAGTTAGGCACTGAACAGATAAAGGCTTTTAGATTAAGGGGGAACTAAGCAAAAATCGCATAATGAAATCAAATCAACACAACAATGGAATTAAGAGAGAATTTCATTGATAAAGACCCGGAGGTCGAAACTTTTCATTACAATAGACCCGGAGGTCGAAAGAAAAATCCTAAACCCTAAACCTTAAAACCGATGAGCTTTCTCATTTTAAATGACTACCAGTGTCATACATGTGGTGCAAAACATATAAGGTATTGAAAAAGGGCGACTTGACTTGATCAAGTTCGCATATACAATACTAAATCCATATTACATGACATAAATTGCTCATTGATGCTAACCACGTCGTCTCGATCGGAACACAAGGCATAGACGGCCACCTCCATGATAAAGGCGACAAATCCACAAGCAGGGTGGCAGTGAAGCTTAGCAATGGTCGTTTGGTCATCTTCCAATGAAGACGAGATCAGAAACAAGGGAAGCACAGGGATGGACTGAGAACCGGAGGACTTGCCGGAATAGAAGAAGCCTACTGGCAGAGGACTTGCCGGAATCAAGGACTCACCGGAAATTCTCATGTGCAAACTTGAGAACGAAAATTGATGAATGATTCTCTAAACTTAGTTCTATTTATAGAGGATAAGCGGGGGTGGAACTGCAATTTTTAATAATTTGAGACCCCCCCAAAGAAATTGACGTCACAAAGTGACAGACCATCATTGCGGGTATGTCACATCACGCCGATTCAGGAAATCGAGGCTACCGTTCGACTCCCCGAGAATTAGGTTTTGGCGGGAGCACACTCCAAGACCCGGATAGGATCAGATTGGATCAGATTGGTTCAACAGAAATTTGATCAGCTAAGTTGGACATAGTTGGGAAAACTTGTTAAGGTATAGGCTACACGGTAAGATCAATAAGTCAGAAGAGTTGGATCAGATACAACAGGTAAGATGGTCAGATGAAAAGAGAACTTCATCTGATCAGAAGAGATCAATTGGGAAATGATCAGAAAGGAAGGTCAGATGAAGGGGGAAGTTCATCTGATCAGAAAAGATCAGTAGAGGACTGATTTGAGCAGAACAGACGGTGGTAAAATACTAAGGCTTAGAGGATATATTAGGTTCAACATATTGGAAATCAGAAAAGAGGGAAAAGAATCTACAAGTGGAATCTACAATATTGGCTGATTACAATATCAGTCAATCAGATACGCTTTTCTGATCCCTTTACTGTTTATGTTTTCCTTATTTGTTTATTCTTATCTCCTTAATGCGTATGACGTCACTCTGTCTTTCATTAAATGCGGACGCGAGGATTTTGTATTCAATGCATTTATCACGATTTTTTAAATCCAAAAGCAGCGGCCTACAATTTTTTTTCTAAGCAACACGATGTCTACTTTAACCAACCGCCTAATCTCAACCGTAGATTATGATTGGACGTCTTTTGGGTTCCCGGTTTTTAAAATGATTGGGTTTCCCTCTTGTTTATAATTCCAAAAACCCTCCCACTCCACCATTATCACAAAACTCAAACCTCGAATTTTCTCTCTGCAACAATTATCTTCTCGCTCTAAAATTTCTATGCAAATTCCAAAATGTTTACTTGTTCATCTTTTTCCAGATCTAACTGGTAATTTAAATTTGGTCTTAGATATTCTCTTATTTGCTATTGATATGGTTTTGTATCTGTATTTGAGTTTTATGCGAATATTCGATAGAAATTGAGAATTTTTGTGTATTTCCACAAATGGCACCCAAAGTTAGACATGTTGCAGAGACCACACATTCTTCTTCGCAAAATTCCTCGGAACCTGAAGATCCAATATTCAGAAATTTTGCCGAAGACATTGTTGAGGATAGGTGTGTCGATTTCAAGATGACAACGGATCCAGAATCCCTAGAAATTTTAAAGCTACTACGGAACAATAGCCTCAAAACCTATTGTTCAGCGAGTGCCGATTCGATTATTCTGGATGGGTCTCTTGAATTTATTTACAATTTAAGAGACCACGACGGTGTGTTGTACTCAGAGGTCCAAGGTGAATGGCTGGAAGTCACCGATGCAGACTTGTTTCGAATCTTTCGTTTGCCGTCACCAGAGGATGGGATTATGCATGATGTCTACAGGGCGGCTGAAGGAAATGATGTAATCCAAAACCTGCTACGACCTGCCGATTCACATCACACCAAGGGTTTCAAGAAACCTATGTTGAGGAGGAAATATCGATTGCTGTTCGATATTGTCCAGAAAGTGATAGCCGGAATTTCTTACAGCCTAGATGCCATAACCCTAGAGAAGGCCAGAATAATGAATGCCATAATCGACAAGGCAAAGATTGATTGGCTAGGGTTTCTGAAAAGGAGGTTGCTGGAGGAGTCAGCAAAGTTTGTATCCAAAGGTGGAAAGATTGTTCTGGCTGCCAAAATCACAATGTTACTTAAGGTATTATTTATTCTGATTGATATGATGAAGGATAGGGAATGGAGTGAGGATGAGATTATTCCGTACGTGCTGACCCACAAAAGAATTCTTATATCAGACAAGACAATTCATGGCCTTGCTGATGATGATGAAGAGGCAACTGTGAAACCAGCTGTGGAGGTCAGGAAGAAAGGAGCAGTAGGATAGAAGAAGAAAACTGCTGCCAGGAAACCAGAGAAGGGGATCTCTATCAGGGAACCTGTAGTCAAGATAGCAAAACCAGCTGCGAGTGTTCCAGTTGCTGGAAAAGGGAAGTCCAAGGGATTTCAGATATTGGACGAATCATCTGATTATGATGCGAACAATGTGCCCATCAGCAGACTTCCCAAGAAGAGGACAGGTCAAGGATCGAGGTCTACTGCTGCAACAACGTTTTCTCATTCTGAGACACAGCAGCAGACCACATCAGCTGTATCAGATCAGCCAATCTCATCTCCTCAAATTCCAATTGATGATCCAGAACCGCTGACTATGATCCCTTTGTCCAGACCAGCTTCTCCTGAAGTTGAAGCTGAAGTTGAAGCGGCACCAGCACCTGCACCAGCATCTGCACATGCTCCGATCTCTTTCACAGAGAAAATTATTCGCAGGAGGCTGGAGAAACTGCTTTCAGAGAAATATCCAGAATTGGAGGTGAAGCCAGAGGCACGGACTGCTGTTCTTGATGTTCTCGTCTGGCGAGACATCCGCTTGAAAAAGTTTGAAGACTTTGGAACTGTGCTTGAGCAGAAGGGTGGCATTCGCCCATTCCTGGAATACGAACTTGAGATGAGAAGGATAGCTGAGGTGGAGATTGCCACAAATCTGATCTCTGATGATGAAGTGGCTGGGCTGATAACCAGGAAGTTGGGAATGCCGGACACTCTATTGCACAGGGAGATCACTAACAAAATGGTTAAGTACAGCAGAACAATGCAACAAAGGAGATGGTTTGAAGAAGAGGTTGAGGCTGGAAGGCCGATTGAAGTGGAAGAAGTTTTTGAACAAATGGCTGAAACGGAGCAAACTGCTAAAGAGATGGTTATCATTGAAGAACGAGAAGAAGTTGAGGCAGTCGCCGATGAAGCAGTTGTGGGAGAAGCGGCAGAGTCCCCATCAGCTGAGGCACAAGTAGCCGAGGAGTTAGTCGATCTGACTGCTGAAGAAAGTCCAGCGCGCGAAGCTGATGTTGAGGGACCTTCTTCTTCATCGGGTCAATTGGTACAGATTCTCCAAACCTCTCCACATTTTGAGGAGAATCTGATGAAGCACATCAGGACATCCTTCAGGGCTAATATGGCCAACATGTTTAGAGACTATGTCAGCTTCTTTGTACCAGCTCAGATCGAGAAAGCCATCAGATCAGAGAGAGTGCGCATCTCAGAGCACTGCGCCAGAATTGCAGAAGATGTCAGGGACACAACAGCTGACAAATTGCTTGTGATGACACAAAAGATGGCTGAGATCGAGCAGAACAGATCCCAGCAGTTTACGCTGATGATGAACGAACAGATGGTCAAAATGACCAAGTTGTATGAGGATCTGGCTGCTGCACAGCACAAAGTAAATTCTACTGCAGATAAGCTTGATAACCTTTTTGACAGAGTTAGCAATGTGGTAAACAAAGCAGAAGAATCGATGCTAACTGCTGTTGCCCAAGTTCAACCTGCTGCTGAAGCTGAATCCCTAGCCCTTAAAAATCTTCAACAAGACTTATCTTCGAAGATTACCAATCTAAGTGCTGAACTCAAGGGCCTTTTTGAAGGAACCAAAAAGAGGGAAGAAGCTAAGGATGCTGATATTCAGGGAAGGCTGAACCAGGTTGAGAACTATGTGGCGGACATCCAGATTACATTGGACAAAAAGAGACTAAGGAAAGATGCCTAAGCTGCTGCTGAGTTGGAGAAAGATGAGCTGATCGAATCTTCAACTGAATCAGATGAACCAGCAAGAAAGAATGGAAAGAAAGTCATGGTTGCCAAAAAGAAAGCTCCAACTGCTCTGCAAGATAAAAGAAAAGAAGAAGAGCTGAAGAAAGCAGAGGCTGAGAGGCAAAGAAGAAGGGAAGAAGCAGCACAGCTTGACAAAGTCTATCGGTTGAAGAAGAAGAATGGCTTTGTGGCAGGAGAAGGAGAAGGATCGCACTATGTTGAGCCAATCCTAGATGATGATGTTGATCTAATTGTGCGAGCTCGTCCAGACCTGCAAGGAACTTGGAAGATAATCAAAGCAGGATGGTACATTTCAGCTTACATCAATCAGGTCATCCCAACTTGAACCGACAAGAATGACAAATTCAGAGACTGGTTGAGTTACAAACATCTAGAATTCTTTGCCGAGCTGATGAGGGAGGTAAAAATGCTGAGCAGCACACCGATCGCACCAGACATTGAGGTGATGGACTACAAGAAGACTTCGGACAGAAAATTGGACAAGATTGCTTTTAATGACACTCTTAACAGATGCCTTGAACAAGATGACATCACTGATGAAGACAAGGTTGCTCAGATAAAGACAAGATTGTTCAACTTCTGTGAAGTTCCTTTGGAGGAGAGATACTGAATCAGAAGACGTATTTTGTAAGATCAGGATATGTATATTTCACTTTGTACTTGTAATTCTCACACGCTATCAATGAAATATCCTATTTCTATGATATTAAGACAAACTCTCATTGTCTTCTGATGAACTGTCTCTTTTATTTATGTTCAGTATCCTTTCTGATTAAGTTTTGGTTCCATCAAAAAAGGGGGAAATTGTTGAGAAATTTGGAGTTTTGATGGAAGTTCCAAAACAGGTGTAATAGGACCAGTCGAACCTGTTAGTCAACTGATGAATAGATAGGAAACCAACTGAACATGTTAGACAACTGATGATTTAGATTAGGTCACATATTGAGGGGGAACTCAATATATGAAGATCAAAAGTGAAGTTCAGGATCAAGATCAGAAGGAAGACTTGAATCACATCAGAAGACCTACTATATGACAACATCAGCAGAGTCGATAAGTTGCAGCTAAGACAACCTTATCAGATGACTCAAGACTACTGATCTGATGGACAACAGATCAGTAGAGGCCAAGAAAGATCCACGATAAGTACTTCTTCTTATCCTTAAAGCATACGATGTTTCTCAGACTCGAAGTATACTTAAGTCAAAGCTTTTCAAAGACGCCCAATAAGTGTACTTGTTTAACCACTTGGAAAGAGACACGTATGTACAGTTCTGAAGATTACAGGATATGGCGTATCAAGCCAAACGACTAGAAAGGACAATATTGCACGAAGACGGCATGGGCTTTCTGCGCACATCAAGTCAAGCCTGCAAGCCTACTTAAAATAGACCAAAATTCAAATTGCTCTCCAACGGCTAGTTCGATTTCGTGCCTATAAATAAGGGATCAAACCTTCAGAGTAACGTTACGGAAATTATTCTCAAGCAAAAGCTCTCAAGATTTCCGCACGAAGAACACAATCACAAGAGTTATTGTTCATCCCTTAGTTCTTAGAAAAAATACTTATCCTCTAGCTTTAGGCTAATCAAAAGATATGATACTATTCCAGTTGGAACAAAACAAATCTTATACCAAAACTGTGTTAGGTTAAGTTTGTTATAGCAAGATTTCTATCTAGGGTTTCTAGATTAGATTTATGGGATTGGTTCTAGATTAAATATCTGTTGGTTGTACTGTGTTGGACTAACAGATTAAACTCAGTCCAGTTGGTAAAGTTGGTGCTCCTGCTGATAGGGAAGACTGAACGTAGGACAAGTTGTCCGAACCACTATAAATCTATGTGCCTTTAATCTGCTTTACACATCTGCACACAACTTGTTATTTGCATGCATATTCTGTACCTAAATCAGATTAGCATCAAGCTACTGATCTGATCAGTTTGACATTTTAGTCACCTGATCCGAACTGTTGGTTAGAATCTCATTTGAGTAAAACTGGTTTTCTACATGGGTTAACTTATCTTCCGCACCATCAGTTAAGTTGATAGATGCCGAACTGATTTGTCTACCAGATCAGTAAGTCGGATATTAGTCAAAACTGATTCACATCGCATTCTGATCAGACATATGTGCAAACACATCTGATTAACGAAAAAGTTTTTTGAAGTCTATTCACCCCTCCCCTCTAGACTTCAACCCTCACTGAAACCCGTTCGGGACCTACATTCTTCCTGCAAGAAAAATAAAATTACATCAACCATCACTTTATAAACTATCACGAGGTTTGCAAATGAAAAATAGTTACCTTGGCCTCTTCATAGACTTGAGCAAAACTCCTTTTTTCCAATTTTATGCTGCATTTTCTTCAATGCACTTCTAGAATGTGTAATAAAACCAAGGTTTAAAAGTAAAACATTATTACAATGTGTAATGAAACAGAAAATACAAAAAGACCACCTTTGACTCTTCACTACATCAATACTCTACGAGAGACTTCCACTGATTTTCTTTCACCCTCTCATCTTGTGTATCAGGTCTCGTGAGTAGATTTTGTTTCATATTCAACTTAGGATTGAAGTAATTTTTTTAAATCTACATTTGAAATCCCCCCAACTGTTACCCAAAGCTGTTGTAACCCGGAAAATATTCCTCGGACAGCAAGTAAATAGTGAAATATAAAGAACAAGGGATTTGTTGACCCAGTTCGTCAGGAATAACTACATCTGAGGGCATGCCTGTTGGAAAACAGAGGCACGTAAACACGTAATACATGCGCAGCGAAATAGAACAGTTCACCAACAACGAACAGTTACTTGCACAAAAGGATTACAATAATCATAACGAGAAATCTTACAACAGTTGTAGAGTAGATTCCTCAACTATGGTATCCACGTAATCCCCAAGAACGGATCTGTACGAATTTGCCAGTGTTGAATCCCAAGTTGAACCAGCTAGGAAAATCCAAACTTTAGATCTTATCGAGAAATTGTGAAGTGTAAAAAACTATTTCTGAAATCCCAAGAACTAATATATATAGGGAGGCCCAACTTAAAACCTAAGTTGGCCTATTGGGAAATAAAAATCCCTTTTAATTAATTAAATTAAACTTCTTTAATTTAATTCCGTAAATATAAATCTCTACGGATTTAAATTCCATATATGACAAATCTCTACGATTTGTTTCCATATATATTAAATCCTACAATAATATTCCAAATATTATTATTGGAAATTCTTGTTTAATTAAATCTAATTTAACTAAACATTAATAATAATTAATTCCAAATTAATCTATTATTAATTACTTCTTTATAAATTAAATATTAAATCTAATTTAACATTTCAACTAACTATAATCCGTAAAAGGGAATTACTTGTCGTGTGACCCATAGGCCCTCATATTTCGAGCGATTAGTCAAAATAATGGTCTTAATTGAACCCTAGAAAATAAATCAGACATTCTCAATATATGAGGTACGTTGCGAGAAATATGCAACTACCTGTAACTGAAACATGGGCTATTAAGATTTCCTCATTTCATTCGCGAATACTCGATTAGTCTTGAACATAATGAAGTGTCTATTCAAATAACTTAATAAATTTATCTCCAATCACTAATTGATCATTTATGTCACACTTGGCCACAAAGTCCAAGTTGACGTGCATTGGCCAATGACTTTGATCCAATTAGGATGAGAAAATGAGTATTCTCTCTAAATCCACTTTGAGGAATGAATCCTTTTCTTGACTCAACTACCACGCACATGCACTTCGTGATGAACCCAATCCAAGCCATATCTACCCATGGAAGGGTGCAAGCGTCGGTCATGATCAAAGTTCATCACTCCACATATGTTGTGCGTATTGACCTCAAGTCAAAGGAGTATCACATCACTCTCACTAACCGAGACACCCGTAGAAACATATAGTGGAAATACATCAAAGGGTTTCTTGAATGGGTATACAAATACCCTCTAAGGTATTTGTGCATCCATCATGAGATACCTAGTATCTCGTAGTAAGTGAGATCTTACTACACTCTCTAAGAGTATGATGCAGATCGCGCACCAATCTTCATTGCATCATCAATATTCCATTCTTGATGATCCTTGATCGGGGCTATTTGAGAATCATGCTTAAGTATCTGAGTTCTCACAACCTCAATGACAACAATGACTCATGGGAACACTTGTATAAATAAATGCAAACAATCAAACATAATATTCAAACAAGTGTATTGCCATACATTAATATTAAGTGAACTATAATATTAAATAAAACTGAATATCATCAAGTATTATGTCCTTACAATAGATTGTCTCTAGGACACTAACACTAACTATCTCCCACTTGGACTAGAGTCAATCACCTACATGTCTAACACATAGACTATCAAATGTCTAGTGTGTACATGAACACTCAGTGGTTTGGTGAAATGATCTTCCAAATTAAATATGTGGGAATACATTTTAATTCCATTTCTCCTATCCTTATGATCTCTCTGATCAAATGATAAGTCTAAGTACATGCTTGTTTCTGTTTGCTGATCTCGGTTCCTTTGCTTGCGCATTCGCACCAACGTTGTCTTAATACAACTTTATTAGACAACTGGCACTCGGAACTACCCCTAGTTCTTATAAGAACTATAAAATCCAGACACCCTCCTTGAGGCTTCTGATACAGTAATGTACTCAACTTCGGTTGTTGAATCTGTGGTCCTTTTGCTTGGAACTATTCCAACTGACAGCCTCATTATTGAGAGTGAAACGTAACCTAACTGTGTTTTGTAATCATCACAGTAGGATTGGAAACTTGTGTTAGCTTAACCAGTCTGAATAACCACCATAGACAAGGAAACATTCTTTAGTTCGTCTAAGATACTTCAGAATGGTCTTGACAGTAATCCAGTGAGACTCACCCGGATTCCGATGGTATCTACCAGTGATGTTGATAGCGTAGGCCACGTTTGGCCTAGTGCAAGTCTTGTCATACATGATTGACCCAATTGCATATGCATACGAGACATCTTTCATGTGCTTGATTTCAGCTTCAACAGAAGAACAATCCTTCTTTGATAGCTTTATCCCATGATTTGTCGATAGAGATTCTCTCCTAGAGTTCTCCATCACAAAACGCTTTAACACCTTATCTACATAGGTGGACAGTGACAACCCTAACATCTTCTTGGATCTATCCATGTGGATCTTGATCCCTAAGATGTAGCATGCTTCACCAAGATCCTTCATCATTAAGGTCTTTGACAATCAATCTTTAACGGACTACATTGACGGGATATTACTTTCCAAAATTAATATGTCATTGACATACATGATTATGAAAACAATATTCTTCCCGCTGCGTTTACGTTAAACGTAAGGATCTTCCGAATTTATGATGAAGTCAAAAGGACTTGATAGCTTCATCAAATCAGATATTCCAACTCCTAGAAGCTTGCTTCAATCCAAAATGGATATCTTTAGCTTGCATACTAGATTAGAATTTGACTTAGATGTAAAACCTTCCGGTTGAGTCATAAACATTTATTTATCAATGTTGCCATTGAGGAAATTTTTTTGACGTCCATCTGCCAAATCTCATAATCATAGTGTGCAGCTATCGCAAGTAAAATTTGAATGGATTTGATCTTTGCAACCGGTGTGAAGGTCTCGTCATAGTCAATGCCTTCGCGTTGACTATAACCCTTCGCCACCAACCTAGCTTTGTAGGTTTGTACTTTGTCATTTGCATTAGTGTTGCGCTTGAAGACCCAATCGCAACATATAGGTCTAACCCTTTTATGCAACTCAACCAAGTCCTAGACTTGATTGGTGTACATCGAGTCCATCTTGGATTTCATGGCTTCATGCCACTTCCCTGAATCAATATATGATGTTGCTTCAGAATAAGTATTAGGACCGTCCTTATCCGGTATGTCCGCATTATCGAGATCCTCCAAGAGGTAACCATATCTAATGGGCGGATTACGATTCCTAATTGACTTACGGAGCTGTGGTTGTGCAGGCTGTACATTCTGATCGTGAAAATTTTGTGGTGCATCAATTTCATCAATGTCTGGAGAGTCCTCAAGAGCTACACTTTCAGATGCCTCTTGGGCGGGAGTTTGAACTATGTTATGTTGGGGTTATACGTGATAGTATGCTTTTACTTTGTATAAGCTATGTATTAAACACTTATTTACTGAAACAAATTATTTATCATTGTTGCTTTAAATATGATTGAATGTTATATATATTTATTTCAAACCGTTCATATAATAACACATGTTACATTGTAGTTAATGTGGTGATACCAGATCACAAAAGATCACGTTAACAGTCCCTTGTAAACTAGTGTGTGTTTCACAACTTATATAGACCCGAACAGTCTATTGGTAGAAGTTGATGTGTAAGGCTCAGATTGACTTGTCTTGACCAAGAGATTACACTAGTGCATTCGATGCGCTGAAGCGGACCTGCAGAGAGGATAAACTTATTCTCACTGACTTATGGGATGAAGAGTTAGACCTCAGTGGTTGTTGATTTCTTAATCTCTGTCACTTAATAAGGACCGTGTGCGATTAGTAATTATTGCTTTGACTTATAAATGGGAAGAGAATCATTGAGACTTCGATACCCTATATCTTGGGTAATAATATTAATTGTACGACAGTTGCTAAGATTAATACAGAGAATCGTGTGCTTGCAAAGTCTAGCGTCATTGGTCCTCTTGGTGGGCTCGGAACCTTTATCATACCAAATCTTGCAAGTGGAATTAATTTTCCGGTATGGATAATAAAGCTGAGCTGTCCTTACTCCAAGGATCAAGATATTAATTAATTTAAACCTTTTTAGTGGCTTAATTAATTAATGGACTAAATAATCTTAAACACGGGAAATAATGACCGGGAGCCATATTACCGTAATATGGGTTAAGATTGGATAGTGCAATATTAATTATATAGTGGTATTAATTAATATTAATGGACTAAATTATAGTATGGCTCAATATTGGAATTCAGAAGTCCATTGGACGGTCCATATTAATTCTCCTAAAGGCCCCTCAAGTAGCCCAATTATAGTCCAATAAATAAAAGGTGCTTAAAATAAAATAAATGATTGTTGCCTAATATTTCTTGATTTTTTCGATAATTTTAAAGAAAAAGAGGGAGAAGAAATTTTCTTGAAAAGATTTTATGGAAAAGATATAAGTATTCTTGGAATACAAGATTATCTCATAAATTCAAGAAATCTCCCACTTGGTTTCTTTAATAGGGATTTTTCAAAAATTTCAAAAAGAAAGGGAAGAAAGATTTTCTTAATTTTCTTGGAAAGATTTTATGGAGAAAGATATGTATTCTTGGAATACAAGAATATCTCATAAATTCAAGAAAGATCCAATCTTGCAAATCTTCTTGTTTTTTCGAAAATTAAGGGTAAATAATGGTGTGAGATTTTTGTGAAAAAATACACATGGAAAGAAGAATATATGGGATGTTTTTAAGATTTCTTGGAGATCAAGAAAATATATTTCTTAACCCTAATTAACCCTAAAATTTCGACCAACACCCCTTTTATAAATAGGGGATGAATTTTTCATACCCAGGAAATTCATCCCCAGGGCAATTCCATGTGTTGGAAATATTAGAAATCCACAAAGGTGGTGCAACAATTTTATTTTCCTTTGTTTTATAAATCATTCATCGGAGAACCTCCCACCGGGTTATTGAGCGAGGACTTGGGAATACTTGAGAAGGACTTTTGATTGGTAGCCAGATACTTGATCCTGTCCATCTCAGATTGTCTCTCCAATGGGTACGTTTACGTAAATCCTAGAAATTCCGCATGCTAGATCTTTTACGTGAATTTTATTTGCATGTCGTTGTTTGTGTAATTATTATTTGAATTCACTTAGGTAAATTCGTGCTAGTAATAATTGTTAATTTAAATTTATGTTTATGAGATCATCCCGATAGATCCTGGCAAATCTTATCCCAAAAACTGGTATCAGAGCCCCGGTTCGGGCTCTGATCTTTTAAACTGTAATTTAAATTGTTGTTCAATAAAATTTGAAATTGGATGGTAGAACTGTTAGATCTGTTTTGCAGGTATCCAATTGTCATAGTATTTTAATGTGCTTATTTACATGCAACTATGTTGGTCGGGTCTTCGCAGTATTACACGTGTATGGGGGGAATACGTGTTCGGGTTATTTTTAAAACTTTTTTTCTTCTTCGAGGTCGATAGGTCGGGGTTGTCACGATGATTTGGCCCCGAGAAGCACTGATCGCTTCGAGTCGAAAAGTCTACCGAGACAATGATCTCGAAGTCGCTTTGAAGCCTCGGATAATCAACCGAGCTCGAGTTTTTGAGAGATCTGATTTTGCTTGGATCAGATAACTATCTTACTAAACCCTCAGTAAAGTGAGTTCAGTTTGGTAACTATCTGTTCTAGCTACTCAAGTGTGCGGAATGGTTGGCCCTAAGTTTATACTCATTTTAAGCTTTGCTGAAAACCTTCCTTTTAATGAAACAGTGATTAAGGCTGTGATCAGTTAGATGCAAGTTCAGTGGATTGGTTCCATCTGAATATCTGTGAAATATGCTTTCAGTTAAAGATATGCAATAGATACTTAATGCAGTACAGAAAGCAAAACAACACAACAAGTTATAGTGGTTCAGAGACTCAAGCTCCTACGTCCACTCTCTCTGACCTTCAGAGAATTTCCTTAACCACTTCCTAAGGTTTTCTGACTACCTCAATGTAGTTTACTAACCTTTCTACTTTGAGCTTTCTGACTACCTCACTGTAGTTTACTTACTCAAACACACACAAGCTTTCTGACTATCCAAGATAGTTTACTCACTTCTTCTCTAGAGTTTTCTGACCACCTCAATGTAGTTTACTAACTCTTTACAACTCCAACTCACCAACAATCACACTCAAACTACCTTACAAAGGGTTTGGGGTTTCTTTGTTGGTTTCCAACTAGGATGAGATATCCTTTACAATTAAGTACAATGCAAAGGCTAGGATATCTCTACTAAGTTTTGGATATATCTTATCAAAACTAGGCTTAGTGAATGGGCTCTCTTCAATGTAAAGCACTTGGGAAATTCTTGGGTTTTCGAGTGCTTCAACTTGCAATAATAAGTTTGAGCTCTTGAGCTACTTATAAATTTCCGTAATCTTCAATGTAGAGGGTCACTAGTATTTATAGGCAATATCACCAAGGTAACTCTTGAAAAACTATCCGTTGGAGGAGATAACTTCATGAGTTTCCTCTTATGGTGTTTGATGAATTGCTATTTTTAGGGTTTGAATACTCCCTTGCATGTTTTAGGAAATATGCTTTTATGTAGCCACTCACCACTTTTTTTTGCGATGGAACATAGTACTCTTGACATGCTTGATGACTGTCGCTTTTCGATTGTCGATAAAAATGCAGATCTTTGCCTTCTACGATTAGTTCTTGTCTTCAGTAAATGTAGACAAACATAACGGCTCTTTTTGGTCAATATCTCTGAGTGATATAACCTTAACAACACTTAGTTTTAGTTCCTTTTGTCTGCATGTGAATGTCTTGGGCAATATCTATTTTTCTGAGTATTCGCATTTTTCTCAGTTTTGTAGCCTTCAGGTAGATATTATTTAGTGCCTCGGAACATTGGGTTATACTAAGCATTGATGAATTCTTGAGTCTTGATAATTCTTGTGTCTTGATATCCTTTGTTGTCTTCACTATCTTGATCTTACGAGTCTTGATGTCTTAGTAGTCGAGTCTTGATGATATCTTGATTGATATCTTGAGTCTTCATCTTGAGTCTTGGTTTCTCATTTTCATCTTGAGTCTTGATTTCTCGATTTCATCTTGAGTTTTGATTTCTCGATTTCATCTTGAGTCTTGATTTCTTAGTTTCATACTGAGTCTTCAGTTTCTTCAGTTTCATCTTGAGTCTTGATTTCTTGATTTCATCTTGAGACTTGGAATCTTGAAACTTCTTGAGTCTTGAGAATCTTAATCTAACTTTGATCTATATCTGTGACTATACATGGTGCGAGATAACATCTGAACACTATAAATGAATCGACTCATCTATCAAGATTATCACGAACATGTCATACTTTCGGGGTTTTTGGGATCTAATCAAAATCTTCTTTATTAAATTCATCTCCCAACAATTTCTCCCTTTTTGATGATGCCAAAACCATCTTGTTACAAAAACACTTAACCTATACTCAGGTTTCAGTTTTTCCTATTATAATCCAAGAATGGCAAATTCCCAAACAATTTCACAACAAAACATAAGGCATATCAAATATAAAAGACATGTAAAAAGATAATGAGATATTATCTTTGAGCATAAAGATAAAGTTTCATTGATTGTAAGATATAAGTTACAGAGTACAATGAAATTATCAAAAACAAAGACAAAAAACAAAAAGAAGTACAAAGAGTCTTCAGTCTTTAGTCTTCAGTCTTCTTCAATCTTCAGCTTCAGCTCTTCAATCTTCTTCAACCTCATCCTCAGGCACCTCCAGGTTGAACATCCCATAATATCTCTTCTTCAAATGCATCCCTTTCTTTGATGATATTTGGGTTGTTTCCTGTCAGTCCTAATTGGATGGCATACTGAGCAATTTCTTGAGAAATGACTGTCTCATTCACCAGGCCATTCTCTAGTCTAGGAGCAGGGTAAGTATATGGACCAGGGGCAACAATTTGTGTATTACCTTCATCTGCAAGATTAATCCAACTCTGCAGGTACTTTGGATAGAAAGTTAATAAGTAATCAATGAAGGCTTCATTAGAGTCTGAGCTTGTCCCCCTCCATTCCCTCAGAACTTCATAATAGAACCAGAAGGTTCTCTTGATTTCTTCCCAGGCATCATTGAATTTTATAGGCATCCATTTATCAATGTGTGGCCACTTCTGAGCTTTAGCAGTACCCCTCCTCTTGCTCAGGAACTTCTTGAAACCACTTTTGCGTTTATGCTCTTCTTCTTTCTTCTTCCTTATTAAAGGAACTCCTGATACAGAAGCAACAGTTTTCTTCTGTTGTTCCACCTGAAGTGATTTCAGAGCTTTCCTTGTGTTGAAGACTTCCTTCCCAGCTTCTTCTTCAGACTCTTCAAAATCCATTATCAGTTTTCTTTGTGTAGCCTTAGAAGCTTTAGCTCTCTTCTTCCCAGGTTCAACAAATGCCACAGCCTTTCTCTTGATTGGTTGCTCTGCACCGGCTTGGCTTGTTTCCACCTTTCTTCTAGCACTCAGTTTTTCAGCAATAACTTCCTGCATTGTTTGCTCAGAAACATGAGTGTAGATTGGCTCTTCCACTTGCTTGAACTTGAGCTTTTCAGTGGCTTCTACTTCTTTTAAGGCATCTGCAAGATTTTTCTTTTCAGCTTCCTTGTCTGCCTTTCTCTTCAAGGTGTGTGCCAATAACTTCTTCAGCTCGGCTCCAGGCCTTTCTCCCATCTTGGCACCATACCTTGGAAGAAGTTGAGACAGTGCGGTATCCATGTGATATTGCTCTTTGCTGATACTCCGCACTTCTCCAGCCAACTGATCATGCTCTTCCTCCAGCCTCATCAAGTGGTTCTTTGCAACTGAGAACTCTTCAGATAAAGGAGCAAACTGGTTGGAGAATACATCTTTCAACATATCTGTCATCTTGGTCATGAGCAGGGAGCCCATTTCCTCAACAGCACTTTTGATTAGTTGATCATTCTTCTCCACCAGCTTGGCTTCAAGAAATGAACTCCTCTCCTGATACATTTGCTTCATCTCTGAATTCAGTTCAGCTTTGACTCCATCTACCTTCCCTTCTATGGCAGTCATTTTGTCATTCAGAGATGTCTAAAGCTGCATCAAGTCTGAAGTAGAACTCAGGTTCTCTAGCTTCTGGGATTGGTTGGCCAATGTCTCTTCGATTTGAGCAACATTTTCAACAATTGGCACAACCTTATCTAGCTTGTCCACTATGGGACTGAAGTAAATCTCTGGAGCATATATGACTTGTTGTTTTTCCTGAGCTGGTTGCTCCACCTGAGCCTCAGTCTCCATTTGGGCTTCAGTCTCCACCTGAGCCTCAATCTACATATTAGACAACAGAATTAAAGATAGAAACTTCAGTAGCCTTGGCATAATGTTTAGTAGTGCCAAAAGTTACCTGAAGAGTACTAACTTCAGTCTGAGGATGTGAGATATCAGGCTGACCAGCATCAGTATCCTTCTCCAGTAGAGATTGCTTCTCAGCATTTCCTTGTTGGTCCCCTTCTTGATCTTTATCTTTTGAGCTCGGGGCACCAATATCAGCTTCCCTCCTTTCAGCAACCTTTTTCCTGACCAGCTCATCAAAATTTGCAACTTTCATCCGGAGCTTGGTCTTCCTGAACCCGGAGAACTCAGTCAGCACTGCAGTCTCTTCATTCCACCAGTCCTCTCCTCTGAATGAGGCAATGTTGAGCATTTCTGGCAGAGTCTGGTTCAGAATGTAGACTGTGGTCCTCAGTTTAAAGAAGAGAGCCTGAAGGTCAGGATATGAGCTCAGCTCAGGGTACCTGTCCAAAATGAACCGTTCCCCCTTGCTGCGCCACTCAGTTTCTTCTGCCTCGCCCTTCTTCAGCTTCGGGCTCTCAGGTTCAGTAGGAATGGCTTCAGGTGTTGAGGGATCAAAGAAAGGTTCACTCAGGAGCATATCAAGATTCAGCAGCTCCTGAGGCTCAGCTTGGTCTGAGGTCTGAGCAGGCATTTCCTCAGTAGAAACCTGAGGCCCCTTGAATATCTCCTGAGAAATTTTGTCTGAGCTCAGAGATGTTTCAAGAACCTCAGAGAACACATGTTCCTCAGTTTGCTCTTCAGCAATAGTCACAACCTGAGCCAGTACTTGCAATGGAGATTTCTGACCTTGCTGGCCCTCAGGTTGGACTTCCTAAGGTTCACTCACCTCCTCCTCAGTGGAAATGTGAACTCTTCTGCGCTTAGGAGCCAGAGCTTTCTTCTTCAGGGCTTCTCCCTTCTCTCTTTTCACCTCCATCAAAGCCTTCCCCCTGGCTTGATGGGCTTGCTCAGCAGCTCCTTCTGCAGCAATCTCCACTTTCTTCTCTTTCTTTCCCTACAAAGTCTTCCTTGTTGTAGTTGGCTTGAAAAGGATCTTAGACTTTGGAAAGGGTGACGAGTTGGCAAAAATATGTTCTTCCTCCCTGCACATCTCCAAGATAAAAGCTATCTTGGTTGCATGAAGGATTTTTCCTTTGATTACAACCGAACCATCCTCTTTCTTGACTTGTTTTGCTTGGTCACTCACCACTCTGATTAGATATCGCAACCAGTTGAAATCAGTGGTGGGTGAGTCTTCAATAGCCGCCATCAATCTTAGTTTCGGCGTACTGATTTGTTCAAAACTGCCGGATCGACTCATTATACACTTACTTACAATATCCAGCAAAACTCTATATTTTGGCTTCAAATACCGTTTATTAAGTGTAGCCTCAAACTTAACAGGATGCTCTGTAATCCTATCAAGATATTCCTGGACCCATCATATACATCGACGTATTTTGAGCTATGCTCCAAGTGAGAAACTGTAATTTGTGACTCAATACAGTCCTCCTCGTCTATTTTCAAATTTGAGATAAATTCAATTACCTCCTTTGAATATTTCGCCTCCTGTTGATTCGCAACCAGGTTTGTGAGCTTCGCGACCCGTATCATGTGCAACGCCTCTTCATCGTGGGTCACATTTGACGAGCTCTCGAGGGAAACAACATACTCGTACCACGGCTTGTTGGAAATAGCGAGTTTATCATAAACGGAGAAAGTCATTTTGAAATATTTTTGGTGAAGGGTTTTAGAACGATGAGGGTTTCTGGGCAAAAGTTGCAGAGTATTTTTGAGAACGAAGGCTTTTTGTAATTGGGGCTTTGAATGAATTCTCAATGAATATATAGAATTGATTCGTGGGAAATCTTATCGATAGAATTAAATCAACGGTTGAGATTGAACACCGACTAATCGGGTATATGAAAGGATGATTTCACGAATAATACACCACCAATTTAACCTTATTGGTGATTAATGAACAGTGCAATTAATTACTGTTCCTGCAGACCATTGACCTCCTTCGGGTATTTCAAAAGTCCCGCCCAAATATTCCCTTCAGGTGTTATGCTATTTATTGCCAATGATTACTGAGATTCAGTTAGACAATAAATGAGCTACATGAGTCATTACTTCTTCAGACTAATTTTCCTCTATCAGTCTTACTGAGTTTTGACCTTGATAAAATTCAGTATAATACTGAGTACTGATCGGGTCAGTATGATACTGAGTACTGATCTTCAGTATAATACTGAGTACTGATTTTTAGTATATCTGAGTTTCCCAAGACTCAGATTTCAGTACTTTCAATTTTATCCTGAGTTTCTCAGTAGAATCCCGAGAAAAAACTTCATGCATCTGAAAACCTTCAATTTTTCAGATTTGCTCTATACACCTGGATCCAACATCCCTAATTCAACTGATAGTTCCTGAAATCTTGATTCAACCAAAGGTTTAGTCAAGATATCAGCTCTCTGTTTATCAGTATGAATCTTCTCCATCTTGATGTCTTTCTTCTCAACATGATCTCTGATGAAGTGATATCTGATATCCACATGCTTACATCTGGTGTGCAATACCGGATTTTTGTGTAATAGCAATAGCACTATTATTATCACAAAATATAGGTACTTCATTGGCTATAATCTTATAATCCCTCAATTGTTGTCTGAGCCAAAGAATCTGTGCACAACAACCTCCTGCAGCCATGTATTCAGCTTCAGTAGTACTGGTTGCTACTGAGGTCTGTTTCTTTGAAAACCATGATATCAGCTTACTTCCAAGAAATTGACAAGTTCCTGTGGTAGACTTCCTGTCAATTCTACATCCTCCATAATCAGCATCTGAATAACCAGTTAATTCAAGGTTATCATCAGCTGGATACCATAATCCTCTATTCACAGTGCCCTTAAGATATTTCAGTATCTTTTTGGCAGCCTCCATGTGACTATCTTTAGGATTAGCTTGGTATCTTGCACATATCCCAACAACAAATGTTATATCAGGCCTACTTGCTGTGACATATAGCAGTGATCCAATGATCCCTCTATAATCAGTGTGATTTACTTATTTGCCTTCAGGATCAGGATCCATCTTGTAGATAGTATTCATGGGAATTCTAACTGTATTGCAATTCTGTACACCATACTTTGCAATCAGATCTCTGGTGTACTTTGCTTGGTTGATGAAAATTCCTTCCTTAGTTTGTTTCACCTGAAGTCCAAGAAAGAAATTCATCTCCCCCATCATTGACATCTCAAACATTCCTTTCATCAGTGTAGAAAACTATTCACACAACTGATGATTTGGAGATCCAAATATGATGTCATCTACATAGATCTGAACAAGTAAGATATCTTCCCCATCTTCTATCCTGAACAAGGTCCTATCAACAGTTCCTTTGATAAAACCATGAAACTGAGAAAGGGTATCATACCATGCTCTGGGTGCTTGCTTAAGACCATACAAGGCTTTTCTGAGCCTGTAAACTTGGTCATTCTGTCTGAAACCAGGAGGTTGTTCCACCTAAACCTCTTCCTTAAGCACACCATTCAGAAATGCACTTTTCACATCCATTTGATAGACTGTGAATTTCATGTGGGCAGCATATGCAAGAAACAATCTGATGACTTCTAGTCTTGCAACAGGTGCAAAGGTTTCATCATAATCCAAGCCTTCTTCTTGGGAATAACCTTGTGCAACTAGCCTTGCCTTGTTTCTTACAATGTTGTTGTTCTCATCTCTCTTATTCTTGAACGCGCACTTTGTTCCAATCACATTGTGCCACTTAGGTCTATCCACTAGCTCCCAAACTTCATTCCTTGAGAATTGATTCAGCCCTTCTTGCATAGCAGTAATCCAAAATGAATCTTGTAGAGCTTCTTCAGTCTCAGTAGGTTCTTTCTCAGATAGGAAGCAGCAGAATAATGCACTTTCACCATGGAACCTTCTTGTTTTGACACCATCTGTTAGATCACCCACAATCTGACTTGTAGGATGACTATCCAACCATCTTCTTCTGGATGTTCCCCCTTCAACAGTATCCTAAAAATTAGAAATGTTAGGTTCAGGCAGTTCATTAAATTCAGGGAACAACAGAAAAGGAGAAAGGGAATCATCTTCCTCAGGGGAAATTCCATTCAGAACATTGTCAGAGACATTTGTTCCCCTTTGGTTGATAGATTCAGAGTTTGCCTCAGCTGTGACCACATCTTCATTGGCATTACATACCTGAGTCTGAACTGGTGTATGTTCAAATTGGTCAGCTTCAGTGTGTTGGCTTTCCTTCAGTGGAGAATTTCCATCCTAAGTCTCACCATCCTGAGTTTTTACATCCTGAACTTCTTTGTCTGAGTCTGATTCACTCCATTCATAGAAAGTGACTAACTTTTTCTTTTCAGGTTCAGAGGATGTTTTATCATTCTTTTTCAGGCTAAGTCTGGTGATTCTCTTGGTCAGTTCTCCTGAGTCATGTTCCTGTTTCTTCTGAACACAAGTAGATTCATCAAAAACAACATGAGGTGTTTCTTCCACAGTAAGAGTCCTACAGTTGTAAACTCTGAAGGCTTTACTGACTTCAGAATATCCTAAGAATATCCCTTCATCAGCTTTGCTATCAAAAGTTTTCAACTGATCTTTACCATTATTGTGTATGAAACACTTGCAACCAAACACACAAAAGAAAGAAACAAGAGGCTTCCTTTCATTCCACAACTCATGTGGAGTTTTTCCTTGATTCTTGGTCAACATGGATCTGTTCTGAGAGTAGCATGCAGTGTTGATAACTTCAGCCCAAAATCTTTTAGGAATGAATATCAGCTTCAACAATCATTGTCCTTGCAACTTCGTTCAGAATCCTATTTCTTCTTTCAGCAACACCATTTCGTTGTGGGGTCCTTGCAGCTGATGTTTCATGAGTTATTCCATTTGCTGCACAATAATCAGATATAATATGATTGATAAACTTTGTTCCTTTATCTGATCTGATTTTGACCACACTCAGATTCTTTTCAGTACTGAGCCTTTTCAGTAGTTCAAGCAGTTTTATCTGAGTCTCTTTCTTACTGAGTAAGAATATGACCCATGTATATCTAGAGTAGTCATCAACTACCACAAGTGTATATTTTCTTCCATTTGTGCTCACAGGTGTTACTGGACCAAAAAGATCCATATGTAACAGTTGAAGTATTCTTTCAGTAGAAACATCTACTTTGCTTTTAAAGGATGCTCTGATTTGTTTTCCTTTTTGTCAAGCATCACAGATATGTTTTTTACTGAACACTTCATTTGGTAACCCACTCACAAGTGCTAATCTTGCAAGTTTGTTCAGGGTTTTGAAATTTAGGCGATTCATCCTTTTGTGCCACAACCAACTGGTATCTGTGGAACTTTTTGCAACTAAACATGTATCTTTAGGAGTTGAACTCCAATCAGCAAGATACACATTTCCTTTACTAGTACCAGTCAGTAGAATTTTCCGTGAAATATTGTCTTTCACATAACATAAGTTCTTTGAGAACTCAACAATTAATCCCATGTCACAGAATTGACTTATAGAAAGCAAGTTATGCTTTAAACCAGATACATATGAAACACCATGGATATGAACAGAATCAATTTCAAGAGTTCCATATCCTTCAGTTTGTCCTTTGGAGTTGTCTCCAAATGTGATCTAAGGGCCTCTTTGCTCAACATAGTCAGTGAGTAATTTGCTTATATCCTGTCATATGTCTTGAACATCCACTGTCAAGATACCATACAGCAGGAGCCAATTCATCTCCACTCATCAGTGCTATGTTGTCTTCATTCAGCTCAGTGCCCTTGTTTTTCACCTGAAAAATAGATCAGTTCTTAGGTACCCATTTGGTGTAGGGTCCTACCAGGTTAGCTGTACCTTTTGGAATCCAAATCTGCCTAAAAACTCTAATTACTTTAGAGTGGCTGATTTGTCTCCCATAAACATCTACATACACATTCACCACCTTAGGTGCCTTGACAGTATCTTGTGTATGAGTGCCAGCCTTAGCATGAACATGAGCCTTAGAGTTTTTCTTGGGTACAGGCCTTTTGTTCAAGTGCTTGGGCTTTTGTACAGCTGGTCTTTGTCTCTGTTAACTTGGGTTTAGGAAACCTTTACCCTTAGGCAAGTGGGGTTTGGGTTGCCTGTACTGAAATTGGGGTCTTTCACTAATCTGAGGACTTGGGAATACTTGAGAAGGACTTTTGGTTGGTAGCCAGATACTTGATCCTGTCCATCTCAGATTGTCTCTCCAACGGGTACGTTTACATAAACTCCTAGAAATTTCGCATTCTAGGATCTTTTACGTGAATTTTATTTGCATGTCGTTGTTGGTGTAATTATTATTTGAATTCACTTAGGTAAATTCATGCTAGTAATAATTGTTAATTTAAATTTGTATTTATGAGGTCATCCCGATAGATCCTGGCAAATGTTATCCCAACATGTTGTTCTCATTCAGACCACTTGGAGGTTCTTGCAGAGGCAAGCATACTCCAATTACGCTCCCACTGGCTGAAAGATAATCACCTAGTGAAAGACTCCCACCGTGAAAGTTGTTGAATGCTCCCACTGATTCTTTGTCATGTTGCTTTGACAAGATATCAGTCTCTTTGTTTATTTCTGGTTCTTGAATTTCTTCAAGTTCTATCAGCTTACGACCTTGTTCCTTAAAGACATAGTCTTCGTCGAGGAACTTGGTCTGCCTAGAAACAATCACTAATTATTTCTCAGGTAGATAGAAGTAATATCCTTTAGTTTCCTTAGGATATCCCACAAAGTAACCCTTTTCACCTTTGGATTCCAACTTGTCGGTAAGCATCCTTTTCACAATTATGGGGCAACCCCATGTTTAATATGTGTAAAAGTTGGCTTCTTCCAACACCATAGTTCATATGGTGTATGCTCAACCGATTTAGATGGAATCCTATTCAGATTGTAAATTGAGGTTTGTAACATGTATCCCCATAAGAATGTCGGAAGAGAGGAGAAGCTCATCATGGACCTCTCCATGTCTAACAGGGTTCGGTTTCTCCTCTCGGACACACTGTTCATCTGAAGTGTTTCGGGAGGAGTCCATTGTGACTGGATTCCATGTAACTTCAAGTAATCAGTGAATTCATTGCTAAGGTATTCTCGATCCGATAGAAGAGTCTTACAAAGTTGCTTCTCTACTTCAGCTTTGTACTCTTTGAATTTCTAAAAAAGATTCAGATTTGTGTTTCATAAGATACACATATCCATATCTCGAGAAATCATCAGTAAAAGTGATGAGTTAGGCGAAGTGACCCTTAGCTAGAGTGGGCAATGGTGGTCCACAGACATTACTATGGATCAACTCTAGAACTCCTTTGGCACGAACCTCTTTCTTGTAAAGGGTTTATCGATCATCTTGCCCATAAGACAAGATTTGCAATCTCCACAATGCAACATGTATGTTGCGAGTAATAGAAAGAAATAGATGACAATCATTAAGTTCTAAACTAATACCAAAGGGTAAGTCTATCACATAAGTCCCCACACTTTCATGAGCAACTCCTGCTCCGTTCCCACGTGTAAGACAACTTCACCCGCCCTAACTGTCCTATGACATATGAGCCCTTTCACATTAGTGCAAATGTGAGAGCCAAGTTCAGTATCCAAAAAAAGCAGTTAGCGCTATTAGTGGGCATGTTAATCTTAATAACAAACATACATGTTCTAGTGCTAGAAGCACCTGGTGCCTTCTTTTCAGCAACTAAAACCTTACAGTCCTTCTTTCGGTGCCCTTTTCTACTTTCAGTAGAGACACACATCCTTGTTTACCCGGTCTTTCTTTTGAACACCATCTTAGTGATAGTGAACTCAAAATCTTGAGCAAGTTGTGAAGTTCAGGCATGGTCGCATCCGTCTTATTCATATTGTAGGTCACAATGAACCTAGAATATGAATTCGGAAGCGACTAAAGGATGGAATAAATGAAAACATTGGTCTTTTAGCTCAAAGCCTAAATTACCAAGTTTCTCAATTAAGCCCATCATCATTAGCACATGAGGTGAAATCTCCCTTCTTTGGCTAACCGACATCTGAACGGGTCTTTTATCACTTCATAAAACTCAAAACGAGATTCAGAATCAAAGCGATCCTTCAGATGCTTGAGCATTTCGAAGGGACCCATTTTCTCATGTTGCCTATGTATATCGGGAGTCATGCCGAGCAATGTCACATACTGACCCTGGGAAGCATCCTCTTGATGCTTCTTCTGAGCTGCTACGTCAAACGTGGCTGCCTCAAAGTACCAGCTTTAAGGGTAACCGGGATATACGTGTCCAACACGAACTCAATCTTGTCTTGCCTTAGCACCAAACACATGTTTCAGTGTCAGTCCAGAAAATTTGGCCTAGCCAATTTAGTTTGTTTCCAAAACACATCTCAATAATAGTTATACATTTCAACTAACCAAGAGAAATAAAATAAAACGAGAATTAAACACATAATTCCTATGATAAATATTCAGCAATCAAAATAAACATGGCTTTTCTTTTGTGTTTACTTTGTCTCCATTATTTTCACATACTCAACGACCTCATCGGAAGAGTACGAATTTATATCAGATATAAATTGTAATGGACTAGGATCCACATTCCTACTATTAAAATATCTGCTTGGGCTGATTACTGCAATAACATAACTGGTAGGTCTCCAAACCAATTACAAAACTGCAATTCCTAGTTGATTGAACCAAGTTCAATCGGATGCCCTTTGACTTTCGTTTTCCTGCTTGGGCTGGTGAAACAAAATCAAGTTGATTTACAACCATCAATCGGCGACACTTCGTGTCCCTATAAAAGTCCCGTTAGATGTAGATCCAAGCAAAAGACTTGGGCCTTAAATACTCATTGGAACGAAATCTCTGGTTTACTTTTAATTTTGATAGAAGGCATCGTTCAATTTAATAAAAATCATATTTTAGTGAGTAACGTTTTTAAAGGCGGGGTATTAATTGCTTAATCGAGATCCAATAATCTACATCACATTTGAGTAATTATTGGGCGCCGCCTATCCACACATGATTTCATACGGACTAACACTTATATGAGCGCCGTCTACCCAAACAATAAATACTGTCCAACAGTTATTGGGTGCCGCCTACCCAAACAGTCATAATGCGGACTATAAAGCGTTTAACGAATTAAATATAAAACAGTTAAACAGTGAGATTTAATAATTCCTTTTAAACCGAACCTGAAAATCCAATTTTAATTCGATTTTAAATTATTAAAATCTTACAATTAATCCAATTAATCATTAAAATAAAATCCAATTTTATTTCCATATAGGTCCAACATTTTAAATTCTAATTTCAAAAATTAAAATTTATTAAATTTAAATTTTGTTTAATTTCCGGGGCTCAGCTGCAATTTCCAAAATTGCACAGGAGGGTCCGTCTTTAAACGAGTTAGCAAAACATCCCTCCCACATCATCACCCTTCCAAACAGATTCAATCCGTACAGTTTCAGTAATCCCAAAATTTTCAAACCCAAAACAATTCCAGTTTCATCAATCATCATCAAAAACCCGAATCATCAAATTTTGGAACACAGGATAGCACATGAAACGAAGAACAGGGGAGCAAGTCCAACATCTGAAATGAAGCAGAGCCGAAAAGAAAAACCACGTGAATTCGGCCTGATTCACATCGGATGTGCAATCAAGAACCGAGGGATCATCGACGCCGAGCCTTGAGCGCGAACATTCTCACCGAGTCGTCCTAGGCGCGCCGATGCAAACCCATCACAGCTCGGCTTCGCGCGTTTGACGAATCGCTCCAAACGATTCAATCGAAGACCGAAAACCGCCGCCACTAAACTATAGGCAATTTATCATCGCGATGGCCGCAAGGATGGTGAACCACCGATGACGTCACGAATCGAGACAGGACGAGGGCTTAGCAGTGAACGGCAAAACGAATCGTAGAGTGAGACGAACAGGGCGGAAGACGAGGCATGCCGCCACCATGTATCGCGAACGGGTCCGCACGACCATCACCTAGCGATGCGTCGTGGGCCTCCGCCGTGAGCCGGGCGCGCAGGGATTCCAGGAGGCACGATTTAGGGCTTCAAAAACCCCCAAATCAAAAACAGCGGAGGGGACAAAGTGGACCAAAGACAAGTGGGCGGGTTTTATCAAATAAAGCCTACCCACAATGAATTAATACCAATTCATATGCCCAGAACATTAAACAAAAAATTTCATTGGTGCGGTTGACGTCAATTTTTTTTTAACATGATACAAATAGCAATTAATTAATCAAGAGCCTGAGCTCTGATACCACTGTTGAAAAATAGAGGCACGTAAACACGTAATACATGAACAACGGAATAGGACAGTTCACCAACAACGAACAGTTAATTGCACAAAAGGATTACAATAATCATAACGAGAAATCTTACAATAGTTGTATAGCAGATTCCTCAACTATGGTATCCTCGTAATCCCCAAGAACGGATCTGCACGAATTTGCCAGTGTTGAATCCCAAGTTGAATCAGCTAGGAAAATCCAAACTTTAGATCTTATGGAGAAATTGTGAAGTGTAAAAAACTATTTGTGAAATCCCAAGAGCTAATATATATAGGGAGACCCAGCTTAAAACCTAAGCTGGCCTATTGGGAAATAAAAATCCCTTTTAATTAATTAAATTAAACTTCTTTAATTTAATTCCCTAAATATAAATCTCTACGGATTTAAATTCCATATATGACAAATCTCTACGATTTGTTTCCATATATACTAAATCCTACAATAATATTCCAAATATTATTATTGGGAATTCTTGTTTAATTAAATCTAATTTAATTAAACATTAATAATAATTTATTCCAAATTAATCAATTATTAATTACTTCTCCATAAATTAAATATTAAATCTAATTTAACATTTAATCAACCAACTATAATCCGTAAAAGGGAACTACTTGTTGTGTGACCCATAGACCCTCATATATCAGGCGATTAGTCAAACTAATGGTCTTAATTGAACCCTAGACAACAAATCAGACATTCTCAATATAAGAGGTACGTTGCGAGAAACATGCAACTACCTGTAACTGAAACATGGGCTATTATGATTTCCTCCTCTCATTCGCGAATACTCGATTAGTCTTGAACATGATGAAGTGTCGTTTCAAATAACTTAATTGAACCCTAGACAATAAATCAGACATTGTCAATATATGAAGTACGTTGCGAGAAATATGCAACTATCTGTAACTGGAACATGGGCTATTACGATTTCCTCCTATCATTCGCGAATACTCGATTAGTCTAGAACATGATGAAGTGTCTATTCAAATAACTTAATCACTTTATCTCCAATCACTAATTGATCACTTATGTCACACTTGGCCACAAAGTCCAAGTTGACATGCATTGGCCAATGACTTTGATCCAATTAGGATTAAAAGATGAGTATTCTATCTAAATCCACTTTGAGGAATAAATCCTTTTCTTGGCTCAACTACCACGCACATGCACTTCGTGATGAACCCAATCCAAGCCATATCTACCCATGGAAGGGTGCAAGCGTCGGTCATGGTCAAAGTTCATCACTCCACACATGTCGTGCGTATTGACATCAAGTCAAAGGAGTATCGCATCTCTCCCACTAATCGAGACACCCGTAGACACATATAGTGGAAATACATCAAAAGCTTTCTTGGATGGGTATACCAATACCCTCTAAGGTATTTGTGCATCCATCATGTGATACCTAGTATCTCGTAGTAAGTGAGATCTTACTACACTCTCTAAGAGTATGATGCAGATCGCACACAAATCTCCATTGCGTCATCAATATCCCATTCTTGATGATCCTTAATCGGGGCTATTTGAGAATCATGCTTAAGTCATCTGAGTTCTCACAACCTCAATGACAACAATGACTCATGGGAACCCTTGTATGAATAAATGCAAACAATCAAATATAATATTCAAACAAGTGTATTGCCATACATTAATATTAAGTGAACTATAATATTAAATCAAACTGAATATCATCAAGTATTATGTCCTTACAATAGACTATCTCTAGGACACTAACACTAACAATGCCAAGCCAGGATATTTCACTATGGGTTTTCTACGTATTTTGTTCCTCATTTTTCTCTTGGGGTTTGTCCCCTATTTATAATAATTACAAGGTACAAAGATAAAAACCTTAACGGTCCTCTTAACGGGTCCTCTAAATAGGGAAATACAAGATACTCTAAATCTTCGCCCGGATCGTTAATAGGTGCAAGATTCTTTCTTTCCATAACAAATAATGGGAATCTTGCTTATCTTCGAAACTGAAGTCTTCTCCTTGATATGGATGCTGACCTCGCCTACGGAGTGACCTTACGGGAGGTCTCCCACTCGAGCGAGCTCGACTCATCTTCTTCCTTGCTCTGGTCTCCAAATTGCCCTATGGGGGCCGACCTTGGCTTCTTTACTGCTAAACCTGGTCTGGTTGCCACATCATCAGTAGTTGCCATGTGGTCACTGGCTGATCACACTACTACAACAATTTCCCCAAAGAGCGAACTTCAACTTTGTACGGAGGTCGATCTTGATCTCTACTTCAGTAGAACTTATCTGATTGCGGTACTTGAGGTCGCATTCTTGTGCTCGTACTCTGAGATGAGCCTCTTTATACGAGTCATTTGTGCTCGTACTCCGAGGTGAGCTTCTTTATATGAGTCTTGTTTGTGCTCGTACTTCGAGATGAGCCTCTTTGTAGAGTCTTGTTTGTGCTCATAATTCGAGGAAAGCCTCTTTGTACGTGTCTAGTATGTGCTCTTACTTCGAGGTGAGCCTCTTTGTACGAGTCTTGTATGTGCTCGTACTTCGATGTGAACCTCTTTGTACGAGTCTAGTTTGTGCTCATACTTAGAGGTGAGTCTCTTTGACCGAGTCTTGTCTGTGCTCGTACTTTGAGGTGAGTCTCTTTGTACGAGTCTTGTCTATGCTCATACTTTGAGGTGGGTCTCTTTGTACAAGTCTTGTTTGTGCTCGTATTCCAAGGTGAGCCTCTTTATACGAGTTTTTTTTGCGCTCGTCGTTGAACATCTCTGGCCGAGCTGTTCATAACTTTTATTGGCTTATGAGAAATAAAACTAGTGAATCTCGCCGAATAGGTGAAAAGCCGACGCCGAAGAGGTGGGTTGGTGGATGCCAATGAAGGCGGACAAATTCATCGCTATGGAAGGCAAAACGTCAGCATCGAGGAAGCCGGCGGGTCGATACCAATGAAGGCGGATAAAGTCATCGCCATAGGAGGCAGAATGCCAACGCCGAGGAGGTAGGCAAGTTGACGCTGTAAAGGTGGATAAGTCACCACCGACATAGGCGGACCAACCCAACCTCGAAAGGGTGAATAAGTCCAGGTTGATGAAGGCGGACATTCTCAGTGCCGAGAAGGCGGAGAATACTTTGCTAAATCGGTGGAATACACCTCGCCTAGGTAGCGGGAAGCCGACGCCATTAAGGCGGGCTGGTCGATGCCATAAAAGCGGACAAGTCAGCACCGACAAAGGTGGACCAAGCTGACCTCGAAAGGGTGGGTAGGTCCATGCCTATGAAGGCGGACGATCTCAGCATCGGGAAGGCGGACGATCTTAGCATCAGGAAAGCGGAGAATAGTTTGCTAAATTGGCGGAATACACCTCACCGAGGTTGTGGGAAGCCAACGCCGTTAAGGTGGGTTGGTCGACACCGTAAAGATAGACAAGTCAGCACCGACAAAGGGGGACCAAGCCGACCTCGAAAGGGTGGGTAGATTCATGCCGAAGAAGGCGGACGATCTCAGTGCTGGGAAAGCAGAGAATACTTCACTAAATCAGCGGAATACATCTGACCAAGGTAGGCAGAAGTCATCGCTGTTAAGGAGGCCTGGTCGAGGCCATAAAGGCTACCAAGTCAGCACCGACAAAGGCGGACCAAGCCAACCTCGAAAGGGTGGGTAGGTCTACGCCGATGAAGTCGGACGATCTCAGTGCAGGGAAGGGGTAGAATACTTTGCTAAATCGGTGGAATACACCTCACCGAGGTAGCAGGAAGCTGGCACCATTAAGGTGGGCTGGTAAATGCTGTAAAGGCAGGAAAGTTAGCACCGATAAAGGTGGACCAAGCCGACCTCGAAAGGGTGGATAGGTCCATGCCGATGAAGGCAGACGATCTCAGCGCTAGGAAAGTACATAATAATTTGCTAAATCAGCAGAATACACCTCACTTAGGTAGCAAGAAGCCGACGCCGTTAAGGCGGGCTAGTCGACGCCGTAAAGGCGGACAAGTCAGCACCGACAACGGCAGACCAAGCTAACCTCGAAAGTGTTGGTTGGTCCATGCCGATGAAGGTGGACGATCTCAGTGCTGGGAAGGCGAAGAATACATCTCTAAATCAGTGGAATACACCTCGCCAAGATAGCGGGAAGCCAACGCTGTTAAGGTGGGCTGGTCAACGCTGTAAAGGCGGACAAGTCAGCACCGACAAAGGTGGACAAAGCTGAACTAGGAAGGATGGATAGGTCCATGCCGATGAATTATGACAATCTCTGCGCCAGGAAGGTGGAGTATTCTCTAAATCGATGGAATACACCTCGCTGAGGTAGCGGGAAGCCGGCGCCGTTAAGGTGGTTAATGCCATAACGGCAGACAAGTTAGCACCGACAATGGTGAACCAAGCCGACCTCGAAAGGGTGGTTAAGTCTATGCCGATGAAGTCGGATGATCTCAGCGCCGGGAAAGCGGAAAATACTTCGTTAAATCGGCGGAATACACCTCATCGAGGTAGCGGGAAGCTGGTGCCGTTAAGGCGGACTGGTCAACACTGTAAATGCGAGCAAGTCAGCATCGACAAAGGCGGACCAAGCTGACCTCGAAAGGGTAGGTAGGTCCATGCCAATGAAGGCAGACGATCTCATTGCCAGGAAGGCGGATAATACTTTGCTAAATCAGCGGTGAAAGTGTGTTAAACGAGGTTATGTTTAGTAAAATCAGAGTAATATTACACTGAATGTTGTGACACTCAAAGTAACATTCAAAAGACAGAAACAACGTAAGACTCAAAAACACAACACACGAAATTAATAAGACTTTGCATAATCTATATCAATATAGATTGTGATGCCTTATGGCCGAAATCACTATTTATCAAAATAATGAATACAAAGAGGTTCACAAATCGAATTCTCTTGAAACAAGATCAAGCATATGATCTAAAGGCTAGGTGTATCTCTACACTACAAAAGGTGACATGTTCTATGAGTGTGAAACTATCTTACACCGAGACTAACACTCCACATAAAACAAATCTAGCACCAGCTCAAGGTATTGTAAACCCTATAATTACTCTCTTATGGTAAAACAAACTCCACAACAATGACCCTATGACTCTGGATGCACTCACACACTCTGCAGTTGATGCTTGGTTATTGCTTCGACTAAATGGCTCACGATATTTGGCAATGTTCGGCAATTAATGTGAACATCAATGTCTTCTATTGATAGACTTCATGTATGTCTTGCTAGAGCCTCCTTGAAGGATCTAGAAACTCTTCAATCCTCTCTTCCATGAACTTTGTAACTGCCCAGATAGTGGGTCTTCTTTGATCTCTAAAAAATAGCCGCATGATCTAGTATCTTCTACTCGATTCTTAAAGCTTAAGGAACCTTCTGGGATCTTGCAGAACAACTTAGATCGTCAACCTGTAGTCAACAACATAAAAGACAACATTGAACATAGAAGTGTTAGTGGTTAAGAAGAAAGGACGAATACTGATGTTGTAACCAATGTTTTAACATCGGTGGCAACATCAACAATCTCCCCATTCGATCTTTCTGCTACAACACACCTAAAATAATAAATACATCAGGTATTGTGCATAATAGAGATCATAATCATATCAGCTGCACTACTAAGTGTTAAACCATTTTGTAGCTTTCAAGAATCGAATAAACATCATCAAACAATATCATTTGTTTGAGAAACTTCAATCTGCAGAAATACTTGTCAGAGTATAATGTAAAACACATCAGAGCATATGACGTATCAGAGCATATATGTATATTACAATGAAACTCATTAGAGCAAGATGTAAGAACATCTCAGAGTAAGGGAAAATGATACAAGTACACTATGTATCAATCCTTAAGCCTGCAGAAAAAGTAGAACATATATTACTTGAACATATTTCCACCAATCATCAAGGAAATAGAGTAGAGTTTTCAGGAGGAATGTTAACAGATCAATCTAAACAATCTACACAAATTACTCTTTTCCAAAAACACAAGGTAAGATTATCAAAGCAATGAAAACAAGGATATCAGAGCAAAGATACAACATCTTAACCTAAAATCAGAATATGATCATCAGAGTAAACTAATCATCAATACTCAAACATAAACAAAATATCAGAGCAAGTCCAGAGCAAGTCATAATACCCAAAAATAAATAGTATATCATAGCATCAATCACTAATATTCATCAACAAGCAAATCCTACCAACTATTGTTCAATAATTACATAACCAAATGAACAGAGTTTAGTAGATATCTTGCAAAAAAACAGAAATAAGATCATATGAATAAAGAAGGAAAACAAACAGAGTAGGAGGTGATCAAACTGAAATATATCAGCTGCATCATCATCAAGTCCTGCACATGCTCCCCCTCAACTTGTTCTTAACTCCCTCTGTCTTCATGATCTTAAAAACAAATTCCCCCATTCAACCATCATGGGAGATCACCATAGATTTCCTCTATGATATCATCAATGTCAGCTTCTTCATCATCATCACCTTGGTCAGCAGCTTGTTCAACCTATTCAGCCGGAGGATCTGGCTCATTCTCCTCATGTACATCTCCTGGAACAACCTCAGGAACTTCTTCAGCAGCAGGAACATCAGCAGCAACTTCAGGAGCATCAGGTGCTACTCCCCCTGGTGGAGCAGAAAGCAACCTCTCCCAAAAGCTTTTCATGACATTCAGCTCAATAATCTGATCCTGCAAATTTTCAATTTGCTGAAGTATGAAATCCCTGTGAATAGTAACAAACTAAACTGGTGAATTTCTCAAGTCAGTGTCACCATCATTGTTGCCAGCATTTGGTGCAACATCCGGATTTTGAACAGCAGGTTCAACAACCTCAGGCTCAGCTTCATCTCCCTCTGCATTAGGCCTCTTGTATGGTAAGTCCCTAATCCTATTTCCTCTCAACAGAACTTAGGAAATTCCTAAGTCAGGAAACTTCCCACTAAGATTTTTAACAGGTTCCCTAGCAATGTCCAATCTGTCCAGCAGAGCAAAGATCATACAAGGATATGGTAAAGCACTTTTCTTACCACCTGCACATTTCATAGCATTATCAAAGATTGTTCTCCCCAGATTGAAATTGTTCATGACCACTATCCTATACATCAGAATAGCTTGAGCTTAGTGATCTTGGTAGTGTTGGTAGTTGGCAACCAGTTGTACACAATAAATTTATGAACAACTGAAAACAGACTTGTCAACTTGGATGACAACACCCTTGTTGTCCATCTTCTAACCATTCCACTAGTGATAGCAGTCACAATTTCATTCATAGGAGGTACAACATCTTTCTCAACATCAGGTGTTCTCAAGAATGCATTTATCACACCAGAATTGAAGCCCCATTATGACCTATAAACCTCACATGCCCATATCTCCTAAAATTCCTTCTACCAGTTCCTTTCCTCAAATTGCAGTATAATTCATATACCCAAGTGTTAAAAGAAAGGTGAAGCAAACTGTACAACATGCAAAAGGTTCCTTTCCTCAAAGAATTGAATCAGATTTTGCCTATCAAATTCATAAACTCTTATTCTCCTCTCAAACAACAAAAGTCTCCTTCTCATAATAGCAAACTTAGGACTAGCAATACCATGATAAGCATCATCACTATCATCATCATCAGGTTCAGAAGATGTGTTACCTGAACTACTTCATTCTGATTCATCATGATCATCAGAGTCATCTGGTTCTTCTAATAGTGTTGCAGCAACAGGTTCATGCCTCTTCTTTGTTCTTAACTCAGTTGTAGCCTTTGTAGTAGCTTCAGGATCATTTCTGAATTTTGTTCTTCTTTCATTCCTTGCAAGTAGCTCAGCAATAGGAATGACCTCATCAGAACTTTTTGAATCAGCATAGACATCAGCAGTCCCATCATATCATCAGCATCAGCCGCAGGCTTAGATGCTTCACTTGGTTCACTTTCCTCAGTAATTGATTTCTCACTCTCCTCAGCAACAAATTTTTCAACAGAGTGCTCAATTTCCTCAACCGACTCTTCACTTTTCTCAACCTCTTTTCTGATTCAGATGAATCAAACACAACAATTGGCATTGAGGCTTGACCCAAATTAGAAGTTTTACCCCTCTTTATCTCAGAGTAGTCCACACTGGGCTTGTAGCGGTTCGACCTTCTCCTTGGTTTCACAGGGCTTCTCTTCCTCTTCGGCTTCTTGGAGGAAGGACCAGCAGCAGCAATGTCAGCCTTAGCCTTCTCAACGGGCTCCCCCATGGAAGTATCTTCCATCCCAACATCAGCTTGAGCATCGGGTTGCGCGGGCTGAACTTTTTCATCAGTCGGTTTTGGATTTTCGGCCCCAACAATGAAGTCATCTGAGAAAACACCATGAGGAGGGTTCAAGGATGAGACATTCGAGAATGGTAGAAATAAAATTCTCCAAAATAATCGGGAGTTTCACATTCGAAATAATCGGATGTTCATTCGACGCGGATTTGGAAAGAAGGTTAAATTGGTTCTAGATTCAGTGGATTCTGGAGTGTTGGGTTGTATGATTCAGCAGTAGGTGTGACATTTGGTGAATCGATCGAAGTCTCCATTGATGGAAGAAGGTGAAGCGGGTTCGCGATTTTAGGGTTTTCAGAGGAAGGGTGTTGGGAGATGAATTTAACAAAGATTTTGATTAGATCCCAAAACCCCTGAGTATGATATGTATCAGGACATCTTGGTAGTATAGGATCAGGTTTCAATAGATATTAAGACTCAGGATTATCTGCACTACGTATAGTCAGCAGATATAGATCAGGGAGAAATAGGTTTATTGTTGCTTGTGTTTAGCTTGAAAGCCCTAGAGAAGAAGTTAGTAAGCTGCTTGTGTTCAGCCTGAAAGCTTGTGTGTGTTGAGTTAGTAAGCTGCAGTAGTTCAGCCTGAAAACTCGTAGTGGAAAAGTTAGTAAGCTGCTGAGTTCAGTCTGAAAGCTTAAGGTACTAGTAGTAATGAGTTAAGGAATTTCTCCGAGGATCAGAGAGAGTGGACGTAGGAGCTTGAGTCTCTGAACCACTATAATTGCTGTGTTATTTGCTTTCTGTTTTTGCATTTTATCCTGTTGCATATTTTCACTGAAAGCATACTCAGTTTTCTGATATTCAGTTGGAATCAATCCACTGAAGGTGTATTAACTTGATCACAGCCTTAACCACTATTTCACTGAGAAAAACAAGATTTTCAACAAAGTAAAACGAGTATAAACTTAGGGCCTACACATTCCGCACTCTAGATAAGCTAGTATAGATAGTTGTCAAACTTATAAACTCTCCTGAGTAGTCAGTAAGATCATTATCTACTCCAAGCTTATTTAGACTCTGTGTTAAAAAGAAACTCAAAATCAGTTGGGCTAATTTGAAGTCTCTGAAAGCCGCTCAGTGTTATTGTCTCAGTAGACTTTGACTCGGGGCATTTTGTGCTTCTCAGGACTAATCTTCAGGACATTCTGACTCACTGATTATAGTGTTTACTAAAAAGTTTAAAAATCACTATACACATGTATTCCCCCCCCACCCATACACGTGTGAGACTCGTTTACCCCGGGACCAACAAAGGGTTTGAAGGCGCGTTTGGTGAAATGTTCTGATTTCCAGCCATTGTGCTATATATATCAAAAAGAGTAGTGACAAATAGAATTAAAAATTCAATTCCAAGTAATACTTTATGACAAAACAAGTAATACCTCAACTTCTTCAAACTTCAATACGCAAAGCTCAAAACTAGTTTTCAGTATAAAAATTGCAACACCCATTTGATCCTTAAATAGAATCTGAAATCAGCATGTTACAAGCCATGATCCCACAAAGTGAATGTTCTAGAAATGGAGATCATGGGGTGCAATGTGATGAAACCATCGCCCCCACTACTTCCAATACCCAAAACACACGTTCTGCCCATATTTACAAAACACATAAAGCCTGAAAATAAAATTAAAACAACATACAATCTGAAATTAAATAAAGTGTGGCCAATTTTTGTAATAAATAATCAATTTAATCAAGTCAATATTGCAAGTAAACAATCATCCAAGTAAAATCCAATCAAATCAAGTCAATGTTGCAAACAAGCACACACACTTCAACATTCATTTTGCCAGTTTTACACAGCCAATATTGCACTTTTCATCTTTTTCTTTTCTTTTAATACACTTAACTCATATTGATCCACCTTTTGAAAAGAGAACATCGTATTAGCGAACTCCGTGCCCCATAGTTACTCAGTGGATTATGAGGAAATTAATGTTATATCAATCACCTTTTGAAAAGAAGACATCGTAGTAGCGAACTCTGTGCTCCATAGTTACTCAGTGATAGATTACATCCAATGTGTGTATGTTTTCTTTTCTTTTTGTGCATTTAAGAAGTGTGTGTCCAGAAAATCACAAAGACTTGACTCAATAAGAATTCAACTCAGAATCATATTCAAACCATGAGAATCGATTAAATCAACCAAGTGCTACAAAAATCAAACCAAATGTTGCTTCAAATGTTGTAACATTTGTTGCAACCACCACCCTAGAGAACTCATATAGTACACAAACCAAGAGATTTCCTCAGAAAATAAAACTTCTCATGATCAATGGCTTTTAGTAAAAATATCAGCAAGTTGATTATCAGTGGGAACATACTCTAACTTCACAATTTTCTTTTCTACAAGGTCTCTTATGAAATGATGTCTTACACTTATGTGCTTGGTAAGATAATGTCGTACTGGGTTTTTAGAAATGTTAATAGCACTAGTATTATCACAAAACACAGTCAGAATATCATTGTCAAGTCCATAGTTATCAAACATCTTTTTCAACCACAAAAGTTGTGTACAGCAACTACCAGCAACAATGTACTTAGACTCTGCAGTAGATTGTGAAACACAATTTTGTTTCTTACTATGCCAGGAAATCAAGTTGTTACCCATGTAAAAACATCCACCACTTGTGTTTTTCCTATCATCAATGTCTCCAGCCCAATCAGCATCACTATACCCAGTCAGTACACTGTTTGTGTCCTTTGTATACCATATACGAAGATCTGTTGTTCCAACAACATATCTGATAATCCTGTTCACAACATTCATGTGAGATTCCTTTGGATTAGCTTGGTACCTAGCACAAACACAAACACTATACATAATGTCAGGTCTATTAGAGGTATGATAAAGAAGACTACCTATCATGGATCTGTACAGTGTGTGATCAACATCTTGACAAACACTGTCTTTGTTCAACTTCTGAGTTGATCCCATAGATGTTTTCATATGCTTCGAATTCTCAAGACCAAATCTCTTAACCAGGTTCTTTGCATATTTGCATTGACAAATGAAGATTCCATCATCTTTTTGCTTGATCTGCAGACCTAAAATGTAATTCAAGTCTCCAACCATGCTCATCTCAAATGTAGATGACATTGCCTCAACAAATTCATTCAGCATCTTATCTGATGTTGCTCCAATACTATGTCATCAACATATATTTGTGCAATCATCAACCCTTCATTAACCTGTTTAATGAATAAAGTCCTGTCTGCTTCTCCTCTAACAAAACCAAACTGCAACAGAAAGTCAGTCAATCTGCCATACTAAGCTCTAGGAGCTTGTTTCAAGCTATATAATGCTTTCTTAAGCTTATAATCATGATCAGGATAGTGAGGATCTTCAAATCCTAAGGGCTGTTCAACATAAGCCTCTTTATTCAAGATACTGTTTAAAAAAGCAGCATTTACATCCATTTGATGCAATTTGATGTTGATAAAACATGCAATAGCCATTAACAATCTAATAGATTCAATCCTTGCTACAGGTGCAAATGTTTCATCAAAATCAATACCCTCAACTTAAGTGTATTCTTGGGCAACCAATCTAGCCTTATTTCTTACTATGTTTCCAGACTCATCAGTTTTGTTCTTAAAAATCCACTTGGTTCCAATGACATTAGTATAACAAGATCTCGGAACTAGTGTCCAAACATCATTCCTTTCAAACTGATTAAGTTCATCATGCATAACATTTATCCAATTTTCATCACTTAAGGTTACTTTGATATTTTTAGGCTTAATTACAGAATGATAGCATTCAGAATTAACCATGTTGCATATAGAAGACATACAAACAGAACTCACCAAATCTTTTGAGATTACCCTTCTTCTAGTTTGTACTCCAACAGAAGAATCACTAATGATTTGGTTTGAAGGATGACTTTTCATGATTCTGGAAGTAGGTACCTTGTCATGAGTGTATTGAGTATTGCTTTCTGAACTTTCTGTTTTTGGATTTTCAGATAATGTTGTCCCAGATGTCGTGGCATTAGTTGTAACATCCTTTGAATTTCCAGAATTTCCAGTTCCAGCAGAAATCTCAATATGCTCAGACACATCTACTTCAGTACTTTTTCCTGCTATGTTAGCTGTATCATCAAAAACAACATTCACAGATTCTTGAACAGTATTTAACCTAAGGTTGAAAATTCTATAGGCTTTACTATTTCTAGAATAGCCTAAGAAAAAACCTTTGTCACTTTTAGAGTCAAACTTTCGAAGTTGATCTCTATCATTCAGAATGTAACACACACAACCAAACACATAAAAGTATTTCAAATTTGGTTTCTTGTTGTTCAGAATCTCATAAGCAGTTTTTGTACTTTGTGGCCTCATAAAAACTCTGTTAATAATATGGCATGCAGTGTTTAATGATTCAGCCCAAAACCTTTTAGAAAGATGTTTAGCTTGCAACATTACACTAGCCATTTCTTGAAGAGTTCTATTCTTCCTTTCAGCAATTCCATTTTGTTGTGGAGTTTTAGGAGAAGAAAACTCATGCATTATACCCTTCTTTTCACAGAAATTGGAAAATAAGCTATTTTCAAATTCCCTACCATGATCTGACCTAATCTTACTCACTTTCAAGTTGTATACAATTTTAAACCTTTTATACAAAACCTTAAAAGCAGCAAAAGTTTCAGATTTTTCTTTCAAAAACTCACTCTAGGTATATCTAGAGAAATCATCTACCACAACCAATGAATACCTTTTACCTCCAAGACTTTCTATTTCCATAGGACCCATAAGATCCATATGTAGCAGCTCAAAACACTTTGTTGTCGAGCAACGTGACAACATCTTGTGTGACACTCGGATCTGTTTACCTTTCTGACAAGAACCACACATCATGGTTTCTCCTATATTCAGCTTTGACAAACCTCTTACAACACCTATCTTCACAAGTTTCTGGATATTCCTGTAGTTAACATGTCCAAGTTTTTGATGCCATAAAACTTTTTCAGCATTTTTGGCAAGATTGCAAACATTGTTAGTTCCAATGAGATAACAATTATCAATTGACCTATTACCAGTCATGAGAACCTTCAATATGTAAGACATTAGACAGTTTAGGAAATCCTTCAACATTGAGAGTACCTTTCCCAACAATTTTCCGTTTTGAACCACCACCATAAGTGACATTTTCTCCATCAAATTTCTCATAATCAGACAGAAAACTCACTTGACCAGTCATGTGCCTAGAACAACCACTATCAAAGTACCATAAACCAAGCACACATGCTTTCAGAAATGTATACACAACATTACAAGTCACATCTTATTTACTGACACATTCAGTTTTAGCACATTGTGACTCAGAAACTTCAGCTTGTAACACCTTCATGTCCTCTTTAAATTTTTTCAAAATATGGACGAATATGACCAAGACCAGAACAATAGTGACACACATACTTCCTTTTCTTCTTAATGTGACCTTTTGTTTCCACTAGAGTTTTGACATTTGTCTTTTCTCCAGCTTCAACAAATTTCACAAGTTTAAAGCTTTTAGAAGTAGTTTCATAACCAAGACCAGTTGTTGGTCCCGGTGCAAACGAGTCTTACATGTGTATGGGGGGGGATACACGTGTTCAGTGATTTTAAAACTTTTCTTTACTGAGGTCAGTTTGGGTCAGGTTGTCCTGATGATTTGGTCCTGAGAAGCACAAATCGCTCTGAGTCAAAGTCTACCTGAGACAGTGATCCTGAGCTGCTTTCAAATACCTCAGATAATCCCAACTGATACTGAGTTTTCAGAGATCCTGAGCTGCTTGGATTAGATAACTAACTTACTGAACCCTTAGAAGAGTAAGTTCAGTTTGGTAACTATCTGTTCTAGCTACTCTGATGTGCGGAATGGTTGGCCCTTAGTTTATACTCGTTTTAAGCTTTTGCTAAAAACCTTCCTTTTAATGGAATAGTGATTAGGCTGTGATTCAGTTTAGATGCAGCTTCAGTGGATTGATTCCAACTGAATATCAGTAAAAATATGCTTTCAGTTTAAAGATATGCAACAGTTAATCAAAGCAAAATAGAAAGCAAAGAACACAGCAAGTTATAGTGGTTCAGAGACTCAAGCTCCTACGTCCACTCTCTCTGACTCTTCAGAGAAATTCACTAATCACTTCCTAAGGTTTTCTGACTACCTCTGTAGTTTATTAACCTTTCTATTTTGAGCTTTCTGACTACCTCTGTAGTTTACTAACTCAAAACACACACAAGCTTTCTGACTATCCAAGATAGTTTACTCACTTCTTCTCTAGAGCTTTTTGACTACCTCCTTGTAGTTTACTAACTCTTTACAACTCCTACTCACCAACAATCACACTCAAACTACCTTACAAAGGGTTTGGGGTTTCTTGGTTGGTTTCTAACTAGGATGAGATATCCTTTACAATTAAGAACAATGCAAAGGCTAGGATATCTCGACTAAGCTTTGGATATATCTTATCAAGCTAGGCTTAGTGGAATGAGCTCTCTTCGAAATAAAGCACTTGGGAAATTCTTGGGTTTTCGAGTGCTTCAACTTGCAATAATAAGTTTGAGCTCTTGAGTTGCTTACAAATTTCCCGTAACCTTCAATGTAGATGGTCAAAAGTATTTATAGGCATAAACCAAGGTCACTCTTGAAAAACTATGCGTTGGAAGAGATAGCTTCGTGAGTTTCCTCTTATGGTGTGTGATGAACGGCTATATTTAGGGTTTGAGACTCCTATACGTTTTAGGTAAAGCCCTTTTCATGTAGTTGGTCATCACTTTTTTGCGATCTGGAACATAGTACTCTTGACATGTTTTGATGACTGTCATTGTCGGTGTCGATAATGTCTGATCTTTGTCTTCTTCTTTTTGACTTTTGTCTCTAGTTTAAGGTAGACAAACACAACGGCTCTTTTTGGTTACATCTCTGAGTGATATAACCTTAACAACACTTTATCTTAGTTCCTTTTGTCTGTATGAGAATGTCTTGGGCAATATCTATTTTTCTAAGGAATCGCGTTTTTCTCGATATTGAATCCTTGGATAGATATTTTCGATTGCCTCGGACCATTGGGTTTATCTTGAGCATTCAATACATTCTTGAGTCTTTAGTAATTCTTTGTGCCTTGATATCCACTTGTCTTGATCTTACATCTTACGTGTCTTGAGTCTTACGAGTCTTTAGTGTCTTACGAGTCTTGATTGTCTTCGAATCTTGATGACTTACGAGTCTTCTGCGGATATCTTGGCCCGATATATTGAGTCTTCATCTTTGAATCTTGATTTTCTCTTGAGTCTTGATATCTCGATTTCTGCTTGAGTCTTGATATCTCGATTTCTCGGTGAGTCTTGATTTCTCGGTTTCATCTTGAAACTTGAAACTTGGTTTCATCTTGAAACTTGATTTCATCTTGAAACTTTTCTTGAAAACTTCTTGAGTCTTCAGAATCTATCCTGATCTATATCTGCTGACTATACAATGTGCAGATAACATCCTGAATACTCTAAAACTGAATCCTGACTCAACTATCAAGATTATCCTGAACATGTCATACTCAGGGGTTCTGGGATCTAATCAAAATCATTATTTATTAAATTCATCTCCCAACACCAGTAACATCAGATTTCAACCATCAAAGCATCTTTCAACATTTCTGTTCCTTTGGCATATTTCTTAAAATAAAAAATTAAACTTTTCAATTCTTCCTTTAGTTTAGAAATTTCCAAATCCTTTCTTGTTAAGACAGCTTCAAGTTTGATTAGTGAGTCTCTAAAGTCATCATTTACCTTAGTCATAGACTTTAGAATTTGATTTTGAGATTCCCATTTATCAAGCAAATCTTTACAACCTGATCCACATGATTCACTATTCATAACAGATGTTCTTTTATCATCAATTAAACCATTAAAACAGTTAACAACTTTATCAGAACAATCTTCATCTATTTCAACATCAGAATCATAATAGTCCAGATCATCATCTAAGGAATTATCATAATCCATTCTAGCATAGAATGCACGTTCTTCATTTTGTTCTTCATGCTCTTCATCAGATTCATCACTTAAAGTAGCATTGGAGTTCAATTTTAGTTTAAACAAGGTATTAGCACATTCATTCGCATAATGACCATACCCATGACATGCATTACATTGAATAGACTTTCTATACTCAGGGTCAACTTTGTCATACCTGCCTTTGATTCCATTACCAATTTGCCTTGGTTAGAACGCATTACCTTTCTTTTCAGAGGTTTGTGGAGAGTTGTTGACCTAAATCTTTAGTTGAATGTTGCCTTTGAACTTGCTATTCCTCTTTTTCATAAGAGCTTTGAATTGTCTTGTCATAAAAGCAATGTACTCCTCGGGGTTGGAACATATGTCAGCAACATCATCCTCTGAATCAGCTTCAGTCACAATAGGCATTTGCTCAACATTTGAAGATGTTTCACCTATGAACACCACCACTTTCTTTGCATCAGCTTTGTCATCCTTCTCAGATTTATTCATCTCATACGCACGTAGGATGCTGATTAGTTCATTTTGACTTATTGTATTTGTATCCCTTGCCTCTTCAATAGCACAAATCTTTGCATCGAAGCGCTTAGGTACAGTACACAAAATCTTATGAACCAATCTCACATTGGAAATGGGATCTCCAAGAGATTGACCTTCATTTTCAATTTCAATGACCCGTTCATTGTAAGAAGAAATTGTTTCATCCTCTTACTTCTTCAAGTTCTCGAACTTTGTCCCAAGCATTCGAAGTCTGGACCTTCGAACACTATCCGAACCTTCATTGTGCTCTTGCAATCTATCCCAAGCTTCTTTTGCAGAAACACATGTTGATATGATCTTGAACATGGTCATATCAACTTATGTGAATATTGCATTCAAGGCTTTAGAATTGTAGCTAGCAGTTGTACTTTCATCATTAGTCCAATCCAGTTCGCGTTTGACTGTAACTTCTCCTTCTTCATCTGCAGGATTCTTAGGAGGTGTCCATCTTGAAAATATACTTCTCCAAGCACGTTCATCAATTGACTTGATGTACATCCTCATCTTTGGTTTCCAATACGCATAGTTTGTACCATCAAGAATTGGTGGTCTCAAACTTTGTGGAGTAAGTGGATATTCCATCGCCATAACAAAAAACAACACACTTGACACATGATCTAACTTAGTAAAATCAAGTTTTGGCTCTGATACCAATTGAAAGTGTGATGAACGGGGTTGTCTTTAGCAAAATCAGAGAAATGTTACACTAAATGTTGTGACATTCAAAGTAACATTCAAAAGACAGAAACAGCGAAAGACTCAGAAACACAACACACGAAATTAATAAGACTTTGCACAAACTATATCAATATAGATTGTGATGCCTTATGGCCGAAATCACTATTTATCAAAATAATGAATACAAAGAGGTTCACAAATCGAATCCTCTTGAAACAAGATCAAGCATATGATCTAAAGGTTAGGTGTATCTCTACACTACCAAAGGTGACCTGTTCTATGACTGTGAAACTATCTTACACCGAGACTAACACTCCACATAAAACAAATCTAGCACCAGCTCGAGGTATTATAAATCCTACAATTACTGTCTTATGGTAAAATAACTCCACAACAATGACCCTATCACTCTGGATGCACTCACGCACTCTACAGTTGGTGCTTGGTAGTTGCTTCAACTAAACAGCACACGATATATGGCAATGTTCGGCACTTGATATGAATATCAAGGTCTTCTATTTATAGACTTCGTGTATGCCTTACTAGAGCCTCCTTGAAGGATCTAGAAACTCTTCAATCCACTCTTCCATGATCTTTGTAACTGCCACTTAGTGGGTCTTCTCCAATCTTCTGAAAACAACCGCATGATCTAGTCCTTCTACTCAATTCTTGGAGCTTATGGAACCTTCTGGAATCTTGTAGAACAACCTAGATCGTCAACCTCCAGTCAACAAAATCAAAGACAACATTGAACATAGAAGTGTTAGTGGTTAAAAAGAAAGGATGAATACTGATGTTGTAACCAATGTTGTAACATCGGTGGCAATATCATCAGTTATCTACGGACTCACAGCTTCGCCGTCCCTCTAAAACTATCCCACTGAATAAAAATATAATATTTTTCTCTATCGCAACCTTTGTGTGATGTTGTAATCATTTTTCCCACCTGATAATAAGTGTGGGTAGTATAGGCATTTTTTTTTCATAGATCACTGTAGTAAGGTTTTGCTTGTTCTTATAGTAATTTTGATCGCAAGGATGGGCGATGTCGGATGGAGGATCTGGAAACGGCGATTGGGATTTTGGCCATTGGATGGTAAAAAATGTTTTGGCCATAACTTTTGACTCGGGTGTCCGTTTTCCTATTATAATACCATTTTGGAAACTTCTGAAGTTATCTAAAAGACTCACAGCTTCGCTGTCCCTTTAAAATTTTCCCACTGAATAATAATATAATATTTTTCTCTATTGCAACCCTTGTGTGATGTTGTAATTATTTTTCCCACCAGATACTAAATTTGGGTAGTATAGGCGGTTTTTTTTCATAGATTATTGTAGTAGTGTTTTGCTTGTTCTTGTTGTAATTTTGATTGCAACGATGGGCGATGTCGGATGGATGATCTGGAAACGGTGATTGGGGTTTTGGCCATTGGATGGTGAAAACTGATTTGGCCATAACATTTGACTCAGGTGTCCGTTTTCCTATTATAATACCATTTCAAAGACGTCATGAAGTTTTCTACAAGACTCACAGCTTCGCCGTCCCTCCAAAACGGTCCCACTGAATAAAATTGTAATATTTTTCTCTATCGCAGCCCTTGTGTGATGTTGTAATCTTTTTTCCCACCAGATAATAAATGTGGGTAGTATAAGCATTTTTATTTCATAGATCACTGTAGTAAGATTTTGCTTGTTCTTGTTGTAATTTCGATCGCAAGGATGGGCGATGCCAGATGGAGGATCTGGAAACGGCGGTTGGGGTTTTGGCCATTGGATGGTGAAAACTGTTTTGGCTATAACTTTTGGAGAAAAAAAGATTTTGGTCCCATAAATTATGCACTGTTCATTTTTCGTCCCAAAAAAATTTAATGTCCAATTTTAGTCCCACAACTAAATAGATTGTCCAATTTTGGTCTCATTTTCACCGAAAAATTGTGAAAATTGTCAATTTCGGTCTCATACAAGTCACGTGCTCGTAAAATTGAGCTGTTCTTACATTTACAGATTTTAAATTTTACTTTTGATTAGATTTATTGGATTATTTGCAGATGGATAGTTTAATTCATTAAAAATTGTAAATAAATAAAAAGAAATAAATAGTCAGTGTTCACATCATCGCAAACTGTCCCACTGAATAATATTATAATATTTTTCCCACCATAAAATATGTACGGTTAGTATAGGCGTTGTTTTTTCATAGATCACTGTAGTAGAGTTTTGCTTGTTCTTATTGTAATTTTGATCACAACGATGGGCCATGTCGAATGGAGGTTCTGGAAACGGTGATTGGGGTTTTGGCCTTTGGATGGAGAAAACTGTTTTGCCCATAACTTTTAACTCGGGTGTCCATTTTCCTTTTATAATACCATTTCAAGAACGTCCTGAAGTTATCTACAGGTCTCACAGCTTCTCCGTCCCTCCAAAATTGTCCTACTGAATAAAATTATAATATTTTTCTTTATCGCTTAACCCTTGTGTGATGTTGTGTCGTTTTTCTCACCAGATAATAAGTGTGGGTAGTATAGGAATTTTTATTTCATAGATCACTGTAGTAAGGTTTTTCTTGTTCTTGTTGTAATTTTGATCACAAGTATGGGCGATGTCAGATGGAGAATCTCGAAACGGCGATTAGGGTTTTGGCCATTGGATGGTGAAAACTATTTTGGCCATAACTTTTGACTCGTTTGTCCATTTTCTTATTATAATACCATTTCAAAAACATCTTGAAGTTATCTACAAGACTCACAGCTTCTCCGTCCCTCCAAAACTGTCCCACTGAATAAAATTGTAATATTTTTCTCTATCAAAACCCTTGTGTGATGTTGTAATCGTTTTTCCCACCAGATAATAAGTGTTGGTAGTATAGGCATTTTTTATTTCATAGATCACTGTAGTAAGGTTATGCTTGTTCTTGTTGTAATTTTGATCACAAGTATGGGCGATGTCGGATGGAGGAATTGGAAACGGCGATTGTTGGCCATTGGATGGTGAAAACATTTATGGCCATAACTTTTGACTTGGGTGTCTGTTTTCCTATTATAATATCATTTCGGAAATGTCTTGAAGTTATCTACAAGTCTCACAGCATCGCATTCCCTCTAAAACTGTCCCACCGGAAAATATTATAATAGTTTTCTCTATCACAACCCTTGTGTGATGTTGTAATCGTTTTTCTCACAAGATAATAAGTGTGGGTAGTATATGCATTTTTATTTCATAGATCACTGTAGTAAGGTTTTGCTTGTTCTTGTTGTAATTTTGATCGCAAGTATGGGCGTTGTCGGATGTAGAATCTAGAAACAACGATTGGGGTTTTGGCCACTGGATGGTGAAAACTGTTTTGGCCATAACTTTTGACTCGTTTGTCCAATTTCCTATTATAATACCATTTAAAAAACGTCTTGAAGTTATCTACAAGACTCACAGCTTTGCCGTCCCTCCGAAACTGTCCCACTGAATAAAATTATAATAATTTTCTCTATCGCAACCCTTGTGTGATGTTGTAATCGTTTTTCCCACCAGATAATGAGTGTTGATAGTATAGGCATTTTTATTTCATAGATCACTGTAGTAAGGTTATGCTTGTTCTTGTTGTAATTTTGATCGCAAGTATGGGCGATATCGGATGGAGGATATGGAAACGGCAATTAGGGTTTTGTCCATAGGATGGTGAAAACTTTTGTTGCCATAACTTTTAACTCGTGTGTCCGTTTTCCTATTATATTAACATTTTGGAAATCTCTTGAAGTTATCTACAAGTCTCTTCGCAGTCCCTCTAAAACTGTCCACCGTATAATACTATAATAGTTTTCTCTATCGCAACCCATGTGTGATGTTGTAATCGTTTTTCCGGCAAGATAATAAGTGTGGGTAGTATATGCATTTTTATTTCATAGATCACTATAGTAAGGTTTTGCTTATTTTTGTTGTAATTTTGATCGAAAGTATGGGCGATGTCGAATGGAGGATTTGGAAACGGCGATTGGGCTTTTGGCCATTGAATGGTGAAAACTTTTTTTCCCATAACTTTTGACTCGGGTGTCTGTTTCTCTATTATAATACCATTTCAGAAACGTATTGAAGCTATCTACAAGTGTCCACGACCCGAATCCCTCTAAAATTGTCCCTCTGAGGATAATATTATAATATTTTTCTCTATCATAACCCTTGTTTGATGTTGTAATCATTTTTCCTTAAGATAACAAGTGTGGGTAGTATATGCATTTTTATTTCATAGATCACTATAGTAAGGTTTTGCTTGTTCTTGTTGTAATTTTGATCTCAACGATGTGCGATGTCGGATGGAGGATCTGGAAACGGCGATTGAGGTTTTGGCCATTGGATGGTGAAATCTGTTTTTTCCATAACTTTTGACTCGGGTGTCCGTTTTCCTATTATAATACCATTTCGGAAACGATTTGAAGTTGTCTACAAGTCTCACAGCTTCGCCATCTCTCCAAAATTGTCACACTTAATAATATTATAATATTTTTCTCTATTGCAACCCTTGTGTGATATTGTAATCGTTTTTCCCACCAGATAATAAGTGTGGGTAGTATAGGAATTTTGTTTTCATAGATCACTATAGTAAGGTTTTTCTTGTTGTTGTTATAATTTTGATCACAAGTATGGGCGATGTCGGATGGAGAATCTGGAAACGGCTATTGGGGTTTTGGCCATTGGATGGTGAAAACTATTTTTCGCGCAAGTATGGGTAATATATGCATTTTTATTTCATAGATCACTGTAGTAAGGTTTTGCTTATTTTTGTTGTAATTTTGATCAAAAGGATGGGCGATGTCGAATGGAGGATTTGGAAACGGCGATTGGGGTTTTAGCCATTGAATGGTGAAAACGTTTTTGGCCATAACTTTTGACTCAGGTGTCTGCTTTTCTATTATAATACCATTTCAGAAACGTCTTGAAGTTATCTACAAGTCTCACAACTTCGCCGTCCCTCTAAAATAGTCCTACCTGATAATATTATATTATTTTTCTCTATCGCAACCCTTGTGTGATGTTTATGTCGTTTTTTCATAAGATAACAAGTGTGGGTAGTATATGCATTTTTATTTCATAGATCACTGTAATAAGGTTTTGCTTGTTCTTGTTGTAATGATCTCAACGATGTGCGATGTCGGATGGAGGATCTGGAAACGACGATTGAGGTTTTGGTAATTGGATGGTGAAAAGTGTTTTGGTTATAACTTTTGACTCGGGTGTCCATTTTCCTATTATAATACCGATTCAGAAACGACTTGAAGTTATCTACATGTCTCACAGCTTCGCCATCTCCCCAAAACTTTCACAGTTAATAATATTATAATATTTTTCTCTATCGCTGATGTTGTAATTATTTTTCCCGCCAGATAATAAGTGTGGGTAGTATAGGAATTTTTATTTCATAGATCACTGTAGTAAGGTTTTGCTTGTTATTGTTGTAATTTCGATCGCAATGATGGGCGATGTCCGATGGAGGATATGGAAACGATGATTGGGGATTTGTCCATTGGATGGTGAAAATTGTTTTGGCTACAACTTTTGACTCGGGTGTCCGTTCTCCTATTATAATGCCATATCCGTAAAGTCTTGAAGTTATCTACAAGTCTCACATCTTCGTCGTCCCTCTAAAACTGTCCCACAGGATAATATTATAATAATTTTCTCTATGGCAACCGTTGTGTGATGTTGTAATCCCTTTTTCCAACCAGATAATAAGTGTGGGTAGTAGGCATTTTTTTTCATAGATCACTATAGTAGAATTTTGCTTGTTCTTGTTGTAATTTTGATCGCAAGGATGGGCGATGTCTGATGGAGGATCTGGAAACGACGATTGGGCTTTTATCCATTGGATGGTGAAAATTTTTTTGGCTACAACTTTTGTCTCAAATGTCCGTTGTCCTATTATAATACTATTTCGGAAACATCTTGAGGTTATCTACAAGTCTCACAGCATCGTCGTCCCTCTAAAACTGTCCCACTGAATAATATTATAATATTTTTCTCTATCGCAACCCTTGAGTGATGTTGTAATCATTTTTTCCACCAGATAATAAGTGTGGGTAGTATAAGCATTTTTTTCATAGATCACTGTAGTAGAGTTTAGCTTGTTCTTGTTGTAATATTGATCGCAACTATGGGCAATGTTGGATGGAGGATCTGGAAATGGCGATTGGTGTTTTGGCCATTGGATAGTGAAAATGGTTTTGGCCATAACTTTTGACTCGGGAGTACGTTTTCCTATTATAATACCGTTTCGAAAATGTCTTTAAGTTATCTACAGACTCACAGATTCGTCATCCCTCTAAAACTGTTCCACTAAATAATAATATAATATTTTTCTCTATCACAACCCTTGTGTGATGTTGTAATCGTTTTTCCCACCAGATAATAAGTGTGGACAGTATAGGCATTCTTATTTCATAGATCACTAAAGTAAGGTTTTGCTTGTTCTTATTGTAATTTTGATCTCAACGATAGGTGATACCGGATGGAGGATCTGGAAATGGCGATTGGGGTTTTGGCCATTGGATGGTGAAAAATGTTTTGGCCATAACTTTTGACTTTCGAGTCCATTTTCTTATTATAATACCATTTCAAAAATGACTTTAAGTTATCTACAAGTCTCGTAACTTCGCCGTCCCTCTAAAACTATCCCACAGAATAATATTATACTATTTTTCTCTATCGCAACCCTTGAGTGATGTTGCGATCATTTTTCCCACCAAATAATAAGTGTGGGTAGTATAGGCATTTTTTTTCATAGATCACTGTAGTAGAGTTTTGTTTGTTCTTGTTGTAATTTTGATCGCAACGATGGGCGATGTCGGATGGAGGATCTGGAAATGGCGATTGGGGTTTTGGCCATTGGACGCTGAAAAATGTTTTGCCCATAACATTTTGACTCGGGAGTTCATTTTCCTATTATAATACCGTTTCGAAAATGACTTGAAGTTATCTACAAGTCTCATAACCCTTAATCCCTCTAAAACTTTCCCACTGAATAATAATATAATATTTTTCTCTATCGCAACCCTTGTGTGATGTTGTAATCGTTTTCCCCACCAGATAATAAGTGTGGGCAGTATAGGCATTTTTATTTCATAGATCACTGTAGTTAGGTTCTGCTTGTTCTTGTTGTAATTTTGATCGCAACGATAGGCGATGTCGGATGGAGGATCTGGAAATGGCGATAGGGGATTTGGCCATTGGATGGTGAAAAATGTTTTGGCCATAACTTTTGACTTGGGAGCCATTTTCCTATTATAATACCGTTTTGAAAATAACTTGAAGTTATCTACAAGTCTCACAGCTTCGTCGTCCCTCCAAAACTGTCCCACTGAATAATATTGTAATATTTTTCTCTATCACAACCCTTGAGTGATGTTGTAATCATTTTTCCCACCAGATAATATGTGTGGGTAGTATAGGCATTTTTCTTCATAGATCATTGTACTAGAGTTTTGCTTGTTCTTATTGTAATTTTGATCGCAACGATAGGCGATGTCGGATGTAGGATCTGGAAATGGCGATTGGGGTTTTGGCCATTGGATGGTGAAAAAATGTTTTGGCCATAACTTTTTGACTCGGGAGTTCATTTTCCTATTATAATACCGTTACGAAAATGACATGAAGTTATCTACAAGTCTCATAGCTTCTCCGTCCCTCTAAAACTTTCCCACTGAATAATAATATAATATTTTTCTCTATCGCAACCCTTGTGTGATGTTGTAATCATTTTCCCCACCAAGATAATAAGTGTGGGCAGTATAGGCATTTTTATTTCATAGATCACTGTAGTAAGGTTCTGCTTGTTCTTGTTGTAATTTTGATCGCAACGATAGGCGATGTCGGATGGAGGATCTGGAAATGGCGATTGGGGTTTTGGCCATTGGATGGTGAAAAATGTTTTGGCCATAACTTTTAACTTGGGAGCCGTTTTCCTATTATAATACCATTTCGAAAATAACTTGAAGTTATCTACAAGTCTCACAGCTTCGTCGTCCCTCCAAACCTATCCCACTGAATAATATTGTAATATTTTTCTCTATCACAACCCTTGATTGATGTTGTAATCATTTTCCCACCAGATAATATGTGTGGGTAGTATAGGCGTTTTTTTAATAGATCACTGTACTAGAGTTTTGCTTGTTCTTGTTGTAATTTTGATAGCAACGATAAGCGATGTCGGATGGAGGATCTGGAAATGGCGATTGGGGGCCATTGGATGGTGAAAAATGTTTTGCCATAACTTTTAACTCGGGAGTACGTTTTCCTTTTATAATACCGTTTCGAAAATTTCTTGAAGTTATCTACAAGACTCACAGCTTCGCCGTCCCTCTAAAACTTTCCCACTGAATAATATTATAATATTTTTCTCTATCGCAACCCTTGAGTGATGTTGTAATAATTTTTCCCACTGTAGTAGTGTTTTGCTTGTTCTTGTTGTAAGTTTAATAGATCAATGTCGGATGGAGGATCTGGAAATGGCGATTGGGGTTTTGACCATAACTTTTGACTCAGGAGTCTGTTTCGTATTATATTACCATTTCGAAAATGTCTTGAAGTTATCTACAGACTCACAGCTTTGTCGTCCATCTAAAACTGTCCCTTTGAATAATAACATAATATTTTTCTCTATCGCAACCCTTGTGTGATTTTGTAATCATTTTTCCCACCAGATAATAAGTGTAGTGAGTATAGATATTTTTATTTCATAGATCACTGTAGTAAGGTTTTGCTAGTGCTTGTTGTAATTTTGATCGCAAGGATGGGCGATGTCGGATGGAGTATCTGGAAACGGCGATTGGGGTTTTGGCCATTGGATGGTTGTGAAGTTATAAAACTGTTTCATAAACTTGTGAAGTTATCTACAAGACTCACAGCTTCGCCGTTCCTTAAAACTTTCCCACTGAATAATATTATAATATTTTTTTCTCTAACCATTGTGTGACCATTGTTTTTTGATAATAAGATGTTGTATAATTGTTTTTTTTCATAGGATAATAATTTTGTTGATGGGTATGTATGAAGGATCTGGAAATGGTGATTGGGGTTTTTTTTCATAGAAAAATCGTTTTGGCCATAACTTTTAGAGTTTTTATTATGTAACCGTTTTTTGTTATCTATAGAGCGATGGGTGATGTGATGAAGGATAATATGATATGGTGATTGGGGTTTTGGTCTTTCCATGGATAAACCGTTTTAGTATAGGTGTTTTTTTTTTGGATCTTGTAGGTGTTTTGCTTTTTCTTGTTTATATTGATGCAATGTTTGGCGATGTCGGATCTTGATCTGGAAATGGCGATTGGGGTTTCTCCATTGGATGGTGAAAAATGTTTTGGGCAAAACTTTTTTTACTCAAAAATTATAATGAGTTTGAATAATAATATAATATTTTCTCTAAAACTATCATTTGAATAATAATATAACCCTTGTGTGATGTAATCGTTTTTCCTACTAGATAATAAGTGTGGGCAGTATAGGCATTTTTATTTCATAGATCACTATAGTAAGGTTTTACTTGTTCTAGTTGTAATTTTTATCATAACGATGGGTGATATCGGATGGAGGATCTGGAAATGGCGATTGGGGTTTTAGCCATTGAATGGTGAAAAATGTTTTGGCCATAATTTTTGACTCGGGAGTCTGTTTTCCTATTATAATACCTTTTCAAAAATGACTTTAAGTTATCTACAAGTCTTATAGCTTCGCCGTCCCTCTAAAACTGTCCCACCGAATAATATTATACTATTTTTCTCTATCGCAACCCTTGAGTGATGTTGCGATCATTTTTCCCACCAAATAATAAGTGTGGGTAGTATAGGCATTTTTTTTCATAGATCACTGTAGTAGAGTTTTGTTTGTTCTTGTTGTAATTTTAATCGCAGCGATGGGCGATGTCGGATGGAGGATCTGGAAATGGCGATTGGGGTTTTGGCCATTTGATGGTGAAAAATGTTTTGGCCATAACTTTTTGACTCGGGAGTTCGTTTTCCTATTATAATACTATTTCGAAAATGACTTGAAGTTATCTACAAGTCTCATAGCATCGCCATCCCTCTAAAACTTTCCCACTGAATAATATTGTAATATTTTTCTCTATGTAAACCCTTGTGTGATGTTGTAATCGTCTTTCCCACCAGATAAAAAGTGTGGGTAGTATAGGCATTTTTTTTCATGGATCACTGTAGTGGAGTCTTGCTTGTTCTTGTTGTAATATTGATCGCAACGATGGGCGATGTCGGATGGAGGATCTAGAAATGGCGATTGGGATTTTGGCCATTGGATGGTGAAAAATGTTTTGGGCATAACTTTTTACTCGGGAGTTCGTTTTCCTATTATAATACCGTTTCGAAAACGTCTTGAAGTTATCTACAGACTCACAGCTTCGCCGTCCTCTAAAACTGTCCCACTGAATAATAATATAATATTTTTCTCTATCGCAACCCTTGTGTGATGTAATCATTTTTCCTACTAGATAATAAGTGTGGGCAGTATAGGCATTTTTATTTCATAGATCACTGTAGTAAGGTTTTGCTTGTTCTAGTTGTAATTTTTATCACAACGATGGGTGATATCGGATGGAGGATCTGGAAATTGCGATTTGGGTTTTGTCCATTGAATGGTGAAAAATGGTTTGGCCATAACTTTTTGACTCAGGAGTTCATTTTTCTATTATAATACCATTTTGAAAATGACTTGAAGTTTTCTACAAGTCTCATTGTTGGTCCCGGTTCAAACGACTCTTACACATGTATGGGGAATACTGCGTGTTGATAATTTTAAAGCTTTTTTCTTCCTTTGAGGTCCAGTTAGGTGTTTGTCATCTGAAGATTTGGTCTGAGAAGAACAAATCATACGAGTCAAAAGTCTACACGAGGCGGTGATCTGAAATTTTGCTTTGGATCCTCGGATAATCCCAAGCGATCCACGAGTTTTGAGTTCTTGAGTTTACTTGAAAACTTCCTTTTTAATGGAATAGTGATTAGGCCGTGATTCGGTTTGATGCAATTTCGATTGGATTGATTCAGCGAGTATCGGTGAAAATATGCTTTTCGGTTTAAAGATATCTTGAGTTAATCAAAGTAAAAGCGAAAGCAAATAAACCTGACAAGTTATAGTGGTTGAGAGACTCAAGCTCCTCGTCCACTCTCTCGACTCTTGGAGAAATTCACTAATCTCTTCAAAGGTTTTCGACTACCTCATGTAGTTTACTAACCTTTCTTCTTCCTAAGGTTTTTCATTTACCTACGTAGTTTATTAACCTTTCTATTTTGAGCTTTTCGACTACCTCGTAGTTTACTTACTCAAAACACACACAAGCTTTCTGACTATCCAAGATAGTTTACTCACTTCTTCTCTAGAGCTTTCTGACTACCTCCTTGTGGTTTACTAACTCTTTACAACTCCAACTCACCAACAATCACACTCAAACTACCTTAACAAGGGTTTGGGGTTTTACAGTTGGTTTCCAACTAGGATGAGATATCCTTTACAATTAAGTACAATGCAAATGCTAGGATATCTCTACTAAGCATTGGATATATCTTATCAAAACTAGGCTTAGTGAAATGAGCTCTCTTCGATATAAAGCACTTGGGAAATTCTTGGGTTTTCGAGTGCTTCAACTTGCAATAATAAGTTTGAGCTCTTGAGTTGCTTACAAATTTCCCGTAACCTTCAATGTAGAGGGTCACAAGTATTTATAGGCATACACCAAGGTCACTCTTGAAAAACTATCCGTTGAAAGAGATAACTTCGTGAGTTTCCTCTTATGGTGTGTGATGAACGACTATATTTATGGTTTGAAACTCCCTAACACGTTTTAGGCAAACAACTTTTTATGTAGCTGGTCATCACTTTTTGCAGTCTGGAACATAGTACTACTGACATGTTTGATGAATTTATCATTGTCGATGTCGATGAAATCTGATCTTTGTCTTCTTCTTTTTGACTTTTGTCTCCAGTTAAATGTAGACAAACTTAACGGCTCTTTTTGGTCAATATCTCTGAGTGATATAACCTTAACAACACTTTGTTTTAGTTCCTTTTGTTTGCATGAGAATGTCTTGGGCAATATCTATTTTTCTAAGCAATCGCGTTTTTTTTCGATATTGTATCGCCGGATAGATATTTTTGATTGCCTCGGAACATTCGGGTTTATCTTGAGCATTGATGATTCGCGAGTCTTGATAAATGCGTGCCTTGATATCCTTTGTCTTGATCTTGATCTTGATCTTATCTTACGTGTCTTGAGTCTTGAGTCTTGATGTCTTGAATCTTGATGTCTTGAATCTTCACGGATATCTTGATTGATATCTTGAGTCTTCATCTTTGAGTCTTGGTTTCTCGATTTCTCTTTGAGTCTTGATATCTCGATTTCTCCTTTGAGTATTGATATCTCGATTTCTCTTTGAGTCTTTATTATCTCAGTTCCTCACTGAGTCTTCAGTATCTCAGTTCCTCACTGAGACTTCAGTATCTCAGTTTCTTATTGAGTCTTCAGTTTCTCAGTTTCATACTGAAACTTCAGAAACTTAAGTTTCATCTTGAAACCGATTTCTTGAAACTTCTTGAGTCTTGAGAATCTATCCTGATCTATATCTGCTGACTATGCATTGTGCAGATAACATCCTGAACACTCTAAAACTGAATACTGACTCAACTATCAAGATTAACCTGAACATGTCATACTCAGGGCTTTTGGGATCTAATCAAAATCTTCTTTATTAAATTCATCTCCCAACAATTTCCCCCTTTTTGATGATGCCAAAACCATCTTGTTACAAAACATTTAACCTATACTCAGGTTTCAGTTTTACCTATTACAAGAATGGTATATCTCAACAAACAATCTCCCAACAATTTCATAATAACTTTCCCAACAATTTTCCTCAGAACACAATCAACATTCAGGCATATCAAATGTAAAGACATGTAAAGTAAGATAATGAGATATTATATTTTGAGCATAAATGATAAAGTTTCATTGATGAATGGTAGACAGTTACAACTTACAATGAACTTATATGAAGGACAAAAAAGATAAGAAAATTACGAGAGTCTTCTGAGTTGGGCTCTTCAGTTCTCTTCTTCCACCTCATCAGCAGGCACTTCAAGGTTGAACATTCCATAATATCTTCTCTTCAGTGCATCTCTCTCCTTGATGATATCAGGATTGTTCCCTGTCAGGCCCAACTGAATGGTGCACTGAGCAATCTCCTGAGAAATGGCTGATTCATTCACTAAGCCATTCTCCTGCGTAGGAGGAGGGTACGAGTATGGACCAGGGGCTGTTATCTGAACCTTTCCTTCATCCACAAGATTGATCCAGCCATGAAGATACTTCGGATAAATGGTCAGGAGATAGTCTATGAAAGCCTCATTAGAATCTGAGCTCTCCCCTCTCCTTTCTCTTAGCACATCATAGTAGAACCAAAATGTTCTCTTTATTTCTTCCCATGCATCGTTGAACTGGACTGGCATCCACTTGTCAACATGCGGCCATTTTTGTGCTTTAGTATTCCCTCTCCTCTTGCTTGCGAACTTCTTGAAACCACTCCTTCTCTTCTGCTCTTCTTCCATCTTCTTTCTGATCACGGGAACTCCAGAAATAGAAGCAGCAGTTTTCTTGGCTTGCTCAACTTGGAGTGATCTTAGAGCATTTCTTGTATTGAAGACTTTCTTTTGAGGCTCAACCTCAGACTCTTCAATATCCATAATCAACTTCCTTTGAGTTGGCTTAGAAGCCTTAGCTCTTTTACCCTCAGGCTCAACAAAAGTCACAGCCTTCCTTTTAGTGGGCAATTCAGCTCCAGCTTGGCTTGTCCCAACTCTTCTTCTATCACTCAGTTTCTCTGCAGCTACTTCTTGCATTGTTTCTTCTGAAACCTGAGTGTAGACTGGCTTCTCCACCATCTTGAATTTAAGCTTCTCAGTGGATTCGACTTCTTGCAAGGCTTCAGCAATCATTTTCTTCTCTGCTTCTTTGTCAGCCTTTCTTTCCAAAGTATGTTCCAATAACTTTCTCAGATCAGCTCCGGGTCTTTCCCCCTTCTTGGAACCATACTTGGGCAGAAGTCTGGAGAGTGCTGTGTCCATATGATACTGCTCCTTGCTGACACTACACACTTCCCCTGCCAACTTACATTGCTCTTCTTTGAGCCTTCTTAGGTGGTTCTTTGCCATGGAGAACTCTTCAGACATCTGGGAAAATTGGCTGGAGAGAGCTTCTTTGAACATGTCTGTCATCTTGGCTATGAGCATTGAGCTCATCTCCTCAACAACATTCTTTACTAGCATCTCATTCTTCTCCACCAATTTGGCTTCAAGATATGCAGTCCTTTCCTGATGCTTCTGCTTCAGCTCTGCACTATCTCAGCTTTGACCCCCATCCATCTTCTCTTCCATCTTTCCTTCCATGGAGGTCAGCTTCTCAGTCAGAGTGTTCTGAAGTTGCACCAGTTCTGAAGAAGAACTCAAACTTTCCATTTTCTGATTTTGGTTGGCCAATACCTCCTCAATCTGAGCAACTTTGTTCAAGATTGGCTCAACCTTCTCCAGTTTCTCCAAAATTGGGGTGAGATCAATCTTAGGAGCATATGAGATCTGTTGTTTCTCCTGAGCTGGTACTTCAGACTGAGTCTCAGTCTCAACCTGAGCTTTAGCATCACCCTGAGCTTGGGTGTCCACCTGAGCCCAGTCTGCATATCAGACATTACAGATTTAAAGATAGGTACTTCAGTAATCCTGGCATAATTTTTAATAGTGCCAAAAGTTACCTGAAGGCTAACTTTAGTCTGAGGATGTTTGACAGCAGACTCTTCAGCATCAGTACCCTCTTTCTCCATTTGAGATTGACTCTCATCATCCCCTTGTTGGTCCCCATCTTGAGATTTATCTTTGGAGCTCGGGGCACCAACTTCAGCATCCTTCCTCTCAGCAACTTTCTTCTTAACTAGCTCATCAAAGTCAGAAGTTTTCATCCTGAGCTTGGTTTTTCACGAATCACGAGAATTGATGAAACGATTGTTTCCTCATTCCACCAGTCTTCACCTCTGAATAGGCGATGTTGAGCATTCGGGGAAGAGTGCGGTTGAGATATATAGACTATTGACCTCCTCGTGAAGAAGATGTCTTGGAGGTCGAGGGAATGAGCTAAGCTTCGAGGTAGCGGTCTAGAATGAACCGTTCCCCCCTTGCTATACGCTCGGTCTCTTGACTTCACCCTTCTTGAGCCGGGCTCTCGGGGTTCGATAGAAAAATCTCTTTGAAGGATCTAGGAATGGATCACTCAGGAGCTCATCAAGGTTCAGCAAAATCTGAGGATTGGACAGGCAACTCCTCAGTCTGAATCTGAACTGGCTCTGAGGATTGAGCTGGCACTTCCTCATCAGGAATCTGAGCGACCTCTCGAGGATACGGCGGAGTGCTTCCTCGTGAGGAATCTGAGCTTGCTCGAGGTCGACCAGTGCTTCCGATTAGGAATCTGAGCTTGCTCTGAGGTCTGGCGACACTTCCTCGGCGGGAATCTGGAACATCTCTGGTCTGAGGTCCTTGGAAGATTTCTTGAGAGAACTTGTCAGAGCTTAGTGACGTCTCAAGAACCTCAGAGAAGACTTGCTCCTCAGTTTGCTCCTGTGTCGTGGATATAACATGAGCCAATACATGTAAAGACAATTTTTGAGCTTTTTGGCTCTCAGGTTGTATCTCCTCAATCTCACTCTCCTCCTCATCAGTGAGAATCACCATTCTTTTGCGCTTTGGAGCAAGGGTCTTTTTCTTCAATGTTTCACCCTTCTCCCTCTTGATCTTCAACTAAGCCTTCTCCCCGGCTTTTTGGGCTTCTTCAGTACCAGCTGGTGATTCCACTTTCTTCTCTTTCTTCCCTTTTATAGTCTTTTTGGTGGCAACAGGCTTGAACATCACCTTAGACTTTGGGAATGGAGTGGTGTCGGCAAAAATGTCCTCCTCTTCTTGGCACATCTCGAAAATAAAGGATATTTTGGTTGCATGGAGTATCTTGCCTTTGATCGAGATTGATCCATCCTCCTTCTTTATGAGCTTGGCCTGGTCACTCACCACTTTGTTCAGATATTTCAACCAGTTGAAATCCTTGGTGGGTGAATCTTCGATTGCCGCCATCAATCGGAGCTTGGGAGTGTTTATCCGCTCAAAGCTCCCCGATCTGCTCATAATACACTTACTGACAATATCCATCAAAACTCTGTACTTCGGCTTCAAATGCCTTTTATGCAATGTAGCCTCAAACTTAATAGGATGCTCTGTTATCCTATCAAGATATTCCTGCTCCCGTCCCAACATATAAGTTGTGGGATCCTCTTCTCTATCACATAACTTAAAAACATCGTTTAAATTTCTAAGAACTATATACAGCTCCCGTACAAAATCTACATATTTTGATGTATGCTCAAGATGAGAAACAGAAATTTTGGACTCAATACGATCTTCCTCATCGATTTCCAGATTTGAAATAAACTCTATTACCTCTCTAGAGTATTCGGCCTCCGGTTGGCTTGTGACGAGATTTGCCAGTTTTGCTAATCGGATCAAGTGTAGCGCCTCTTCTTCATGAGCCGCGTTGGATGTACTCTCCAGCGATACCACATACTCATACCATGGCTTGTTGGATTCAGCCAGTTTGTTGAATATTTTGTAAGTCATTTTGAAGATTTTGTAGGTTAGGGTTTGAAAATGACGATTTCTGGGCAAAGGGGTTTTTATTTGCAGAGTGTTTTGGGAACGAGGGTTTGATGAAATAGGCTTGAATGGCTTTTAAAACGCATATATAGATCGATTCGTGGGAAATTGTATCGATTGATGAAAATCAACGGTTGAGATTAATCACAGATTAATCGAATTATCTTGAAAAAACGATCTCATGAAAAATGCGCGCATTTGTTTTAACCTTATTGGTGATTAATTGAGCAGGGGTAATTAATTTATTGACCTTCTTGGCATTTCAAAGATCCCGAAAAAATTCTTCAGGTGTTTTGTATTTATTGCAAATGACTACTGAGTTTCACTTAGGCAATAAATGAGTTGCATGAGTCATTACCTCTTCAGACTAATTTCTCTCTATCAGTCTTACTGAGTATTGACCTTGATGATAAAATGTCGATTATGATCTTGAATCTTGAATAGGTTTAGTATGATCTTGATCTTGACCTTGATTACACTTTTGAGTTTCTCAAGACTCGATTCGATATTTTCAATTTTATCTGAGTTTCTCGGTAGAATCTGAAAACTTCATGCATCGAAAACCTTCAATTTTTGATTTACTCTATACACTGGATCAACATCCCTAATTCAATGATGTCTTTCTTCAATATGATCTCTGATGAAGATTCCTCCCTTAACTTTATTTCATCTAAAGTCCAAGAAGGAAATTCATCTCATCCAACAATGACATCTCAGATCTTCTTTCAACAGGGCTAATGATGTCTTCATTATTTCGGTGCCCTTTCTACATTTTCCTGAAAAATATATTAGATATGTGGTACCCATTTGGTATAGGGTCCTACCGGGTTATTTGTACCTTTTGGAATCCAAATCTGCCTGACAACTCTAATCACATTAGAGTGAGTGATCTGTCTTCCATAAACATCTACATACATATTTACCACTCTTGGAGCCTTAGCGGTATCACGTGTATATTTGCTAGCCTTGGCATGAACATGAGCCTTAGATTTTTTCTTGGAGTGCGGGCCTTTTTGTTCCATTGCTTTGGCTTACTGTGCATTTGATGCGAATCTTCGTTGACTTGGGTTCGGGGTAACCTTTACCCTTAGGCAAGTGGGGTTTAGGTTACTGTCTTTGAAATTGGGGTCTTCGATGTCTGTGGACTTGGTCTTTTCGGTTGAGAATGTCTCTCTTTGGGTGTTTCTCTTTGAAAATTCTCTCTTTGGTTCGGTCTGAGATCCTTTCGGGTTTGCATTCTTAGCTTGAGGCTTGAAGTACTTGCACGAAATTTTTCCTCTTGAGTGGTCGGGGTTTTTCTAGGCTTCACCCGAGGTTTGGGCTTTCTCACCTAAACATTCAGTTTTTCTGGAACCATAGGTCCTTTTCCCTTATTTAAAACCTTGGGCATTTCTTCAGTTCGAAGTGTAGGTGCCACTGGTTTAACAAAGATTGTCTTCTTGCTACTTGATGCAGCATTCGGATGACCTTATGAGGTTCCCCCTGGAATGTATCCTAATCTAGATTTTATAGTGGCAGGTCTCTGATAACTCTGAATTTCATCTATTACTTTAGATGCAGTATTCAATAGAGTTAGCTTCTTCTGCGCACTATCCTCACATTTTTGTAGAGTTTCATGCTTCTCAGAGAGGTCATTGAACTTAGTTCTGATCAGCTGAATTTCCTCAGTGGATTTCTCTAGTTTTCCATTTAGGATCTCTATCAACTTCTCTTTCTCTGAGAGTTGTACTTTCAGAACATCCAGTTCATCAGTAGTTCCCAATAATTGAGAAGTGATCTCAGCATTACTAGAGTCTTTCCACATAAGATTTTCAGCCTTCAGTTCTTTGTTCTGCTCTTGAGTTTCATTTAGCAGTTCTTGTAACACAGCATAATCCTTCATCAAACTCTCAAAAGAATCCATCAGGTCAAATTGACTGTTTACAGTTGAACTTGACAACTCTTGTGCTAGTGTAGGAGCAGCAACAGAGATAGAAGAATTTACCTCCTTCATAGCCATTAGACAGAGGTCATCACTTTCACTGTCTGAGAACACTTCTTCTGCAACCATGGCTTTCTTGTTGGAGAACTTCTTGTCTCTCTTTGCTTGCCTTTCTCTTCTTTCCTTTCTTTTGGCAGTTATAACATATGTTGGCATCATCATCCTGATCACTTTCTTCTTTAGACTTTGAGTCCTTCTTTTTGGATGAAGATCCTTCAGCTTTCAGGTCTTTTCTCTTCTCAGTCGATCGTCCTCGAACTTTCTTACGGTACTGTGATTCTGTAATAGTTTTTTATTTTCCATATCTACTATTATTAAGTCTTTCAAACCTCCTTGCCATCGGTCTAGCTTATCCTCAAGCTCATCACGATTTTTAGCAAGGGAGTTCTCAGACTCTCTAGTTTTACAGGTTTTATCCTAGGCTTTGAAAGCCACATTTTTACTAGATGATGAATCATCTTTGCTGTCAGCTTTCTTTGAATTCTTATCAATAACAAACTCATAAGCTTTCAGCTCAGAGAAGACTTGTTGGTACGACATTGAATCAATGTTTTTGGTGTTTTCAATCACCACTGCATGAATATCCCATTTCTTAGAAAGACCTCTAAGAATTTTCAATGCTACTTCTCTTTGTGGATATGTCTTTCCAAGTGCATTCAGATCATTCATTATACTAGTGAATCTGACTTCCAATTTGTCAATAGATTCACCATCTTCCATTTCAAAACTGTCAAACTTTCCAATGGCAACTGAAAGTTTTTTCTCCTTGATATGATCGTGCCTTGGCACATTCTGATTAGTGTATCCCAAATTTCTTTAGCAGTATTACAATGAGAAATCATTTCCATCACACCATCATCAATTGTACTGTATAGTGTGTCTTTGGTAATATAGTCTAGATTGACTAACTTCCTCTCTTCAGGAGTCAGTTGGTCATCAGACTTAGGAAATTCTTTTCTGGGATCATTTCCACATTTTCTGTAACTCTGGGATTCACCACAGTAAATTTGAATGGCCCTTCAGAGACCACTCTCCACATACGTTCATGTTTAGAATACAAGTGAGACTGCATTCTCAATCTCCACAAATCATAGTTCTCTACTGAGAACATGGGAAGTTTCTTAGAAGACATTATATCTGAGTCTTTTAAGATATCAGCAAATAAGATCTGTTCAGATAGACCACAAGAATCTTTAGCAAATAAGATTATGGTCAACAAAAGCGGTGGTCAAGTTGAACCCTTTGCTCGATACCACTTGTTGGTCGGTGCAAGCGAGTCTTTGCGTGTATGGGGGAATACTGCGTGTTGATGATTTTAAAGCTTTTTTTCTTCACTAAGGTCGAGTTAGGTCGGTACATCACGAAGATTTGGTCTGAAGCACAAATCGCCCTAAGTCAAAGTCTACCTGAGACAGTGATCCTGAGCTGCTTTCAGATACCTCAGATAAATCCCAACTGATCCTGAGTTTTCAGAGTTACTGAGTTTGCTTGAAAACTTCCTTTTTAATGGAATAGTGATTAGGGAACATTATTGGTTTGATGCAATTTTCGATTGGATTGATTCAAGCGAGTATCGATGAAAATATGCTTTTCGGTTTAAAGATATGCAACAGTTAATCAAAGTAAAACAGAAAGCAAATAACACAGCAAGTTATAGTGGTTCAGAGACTCAAGCTCCTACGTCCACTCTCTCTGACTCTTTAGAAATTCAATAATCTCTTCCCAAGGTTTTCTGACTACCTCTGAATCTACTAAGCTTTGGATATATCTTATCAAAACTAGGCTTAGTGAAATGAGCGCTGTTCGATATAAAGCACTTGGGAAATTCTTGGGTTTTCGAGTGCTTCAACTTGCAATAATAAGTTTGAGCTCTTGAGTTGCTTACAAATTTCTCGTAACCTTCAATGTAGAGGGTCACAAGTATTTATGGAAGAGATAGCTTCGTGAGTTTCCTCTTATGGTATGTGATGAACGGCTATATTTAGGGTTTGAAACTCCCTAACACGTTTTACGCAAACAACTTTTTATGTAGCTGGTCATCACTTTTTACAGTCTAGAACATAGTACTACTGACATGTTTTGATTGACTTTGTCATTTGTCGATGTCGATAAAAGTAAGATCTTTGTCTTCTTCTTTTTGACTTTTGTCTCCAATTAAATGTAGACAAACTCAACGGCTCTTTTTGGTCAATATCTCTGAGTGATATAACCTTAACAACACTTTGTGTTACTTCCTTTTGTCTGCATGAGAATGTCTTGGGCAATATCTATTTTTCTAAGCAATCGCGTTTTTCTCAGTATTGTATCCTTCAGATAGATATTTTCAGTGTCTCGGAACATTGGGTTTATCTTGAGCATTGATGGATTCTTGAGTCTTGATAATTCTTTGTGCCTTCGATATCCTTTGTCTTCGATCTTGATGTCTTGAGTCTTGATGTCTTACGAATCTTCACGGATATCTTGGTGATATCTTTGAGTCTTCATCTTTGAGATTTACATTTCTCAATTTCTCCTTTGAGTTTTTGATTATATCGGTTTCTCTTTGAGTCTTGATATCTCGATTTCTCCTTTGAGTTTTTATTATCTCAGTTCCTCACTGAGTCTTCAGTATCTCAATTCCTCACTGAGTCTTCAGTATCTCAGTTTCTCAATGAGTCTTCAGTTTCTCAGTTTCATACTGAAACTTGATTTCTTCAAAAACTTACTGAGTCTTCAGAATCTATCCTGATCTATATCTGCTGACTATACATTGTGCAGATAACATCCTGAACACTCTAAAACTTAATCCTTACTCAACTATCAAGATTATCCTGAACATGTCATACTCAGGGGTTTTGGGATCTAATCAAAATCTTCTTTATTAAATTAATCTCCCAACACTCATAGCTTCGTCGTCCCTCTAAAACTTTCCCACTGAATAATAATATAATATTATTCTCTATCGCAACCCTTGTGTGATGTTGTAATCTTTTTCCCCACAAGATAATAAGTGTGGGCAGTATAGACATTTTTATTTCATAGATCACTGTAGTAAGGTTCTGCTTGTTCTTGTTGTAATTTTGATCGCAACGATAGGCGATGTCGGATGGAGGATCTGGAAATGGCGATTGGGGTTTTGGCCATTGGATGGTGAAAAATATTTTGGCCATAACATTTGACTTGGGAGTCCATTTTCCTATTATAATACAGTTTCGAAAATAACTTGAAGTTATCTACAAGTCTCACAGCTTCGTCGTCCCTCCAAACTTTCCCACTGAATAATATTGTAATATTTTTCTCTATCACAACCCTTGAGTGACGTTGTAATCATTTTTCCCACTAGATAATAAGTGTGGGTAGTATAGGCATTTTTTTTCATAGATCACTGTACTAGAGTTTTGCTTGTTCTTGTTGTAAGTTTGATCGCAATGATGGGCAATGTCGGATGGAGGATTTGGAAATGGCGATTGGTGTTTTGGCCATAACTTTTGACTCAGGGGTCTGTTTTTGTATTATATTACCATTTCGAAAACGTCTTGAAGTTATCTACAGACTCACAGCTTCGTCGTCCCTCTAAAACTAAACCTTTGAATAATAACATAATATTTTTCTCTATCGCAACCCTTGTGTGATTTTGTAATAGTTTTTCCCACCATATAATAAGTGTGGTGAGTATAGGTATTTTTATTTCATAGATCACTATAGTAAGGTTTTGCTAGTGCTTGTTGTAATTTTGATAGCAAGGGTGGACGATTTCGGATGGAGGATCTGGAAACGGCAATTGGGGTTTTGGCTATTGGATGGTGAAAATTATTTTAGCCATAATTTTTGTCTCGGGTGTCCGTTTTCCTATAATTAAACTATTTCGGAAACTGGTGAAGTTATCTACAAGACTCACAGCTTCGCCGTTCCTCAAAACTTTCCCACTGAATAATATTATAAGATTTTTCTCTATCGCAACCCTTGTGTGATGTTGTAATTGTTTTTCCCACCAGATAATAAGTGAGGGTAGTATAGACATATTTTTTTTCATAGATCACTGTAGTAGAGTTTTGCTTGTTCTTCTTGTAATTTTGTTCGCAACGATGGGTGATGTTGGATGAAGGATCTGGAAATGGCGATTGGGGTTTTGGCCATTGCATGGAGAAAACCGTTTTGGCCTTAACTTTATCTTGGGTGTCCGTTTTCCTATTATAATATCATTTCGAAAACGTCTTGAAGTTATCTACAGACTCACAGCTTCGCCGCCCATCTAAAACTGTCCCACTGAATAATAATATAATATTTTTCTCTATCGCAACCCTTGTGTGATGTTGTAATCGTTTTTCCTACTAGATAATAAGTGTGGGCAGTATAGGCATTTTTATTTCATAGATCACTGTAGTAAGGTTTTGCTTGTTCTTGTTGTAATTTTGATCGCAACGATGGGCGATATCGGATGGAGGATCTGGAAATGGCAATTGGGGTTTTGGCCACTGGATGGTGAAAAATGTTTGGACATAACTTTTGACTCGGTAGTCCATTTTCCTATTATAATACCGTTTTAAATGACATGATGTTATCTACAAGTCTAATAACTTCGTCGTCCCTCTAAAACTGTCCCACTGAATAATACTATACTATTTTTCTCTATCGCAACCCTTGTATGATGTTGTAATCGTATTTTCTACTAGACAATAAGTGTGGGCAGTATAGGCATTTTATTTTCATAGATCACTGTAGTAGAGTTTTGCTTATTCTTGTTGTAATTTTGATCGCAACGATGTGCGATGTCGGATGGAGGATCTGGAAATGGCGATTGGGGTTTTGGCCATTGGATGGTGAAAAATATTTTGGCCATAACATTTGACTTGGGAGTCCATTTTCCTATTATAATACAGTTTCGAAAATAACTTGAAGTTATCTACAAGTCTCACAGCTTCGTCGTCCCTCCAAACTTTCCCACTGAATAATATTGTAATATTTTTCTCTATCACAACCCTTGAGTGACGTTGTAATCATTTTTCCCACCAGATAATAAGTGTGGGTAGTATAGGCATTTTTTTTCATAGATCACTGTACTAGAGTTTTGCTTGTTCTTGTTGTAAGTTTGATCGCAATGATGGGCAATGTCGGATGGAGGATTTGGAAATGGCGATTGGTGTTTTGGCCATAACTTTTGACTCAGGGGTCTGTTTTTGTATTATATTACCATTTCGAAAACGTCTTGAAGTTATCTACAGACTCACAGCTTCGTCGTCCCTCTAAAACTAAACCTTTGAATAATAACATAATATTTTTCTCTATCGCAACCCTTGTGTGATTTTGTAATAGTTTTTCCCACCATATAATAAGTGTGGTGAGTATAGGTATTTTTATTTCATAGATCACTATAGTAAGGTTTTGCTAGTGCTTGTTGTAATTTTGATAGCAAGGGTGGACGATGTCGGATGGAGGATCTGGAAACGGCAATTGGGGTTTTGGCTATTGGATGGTGAAAATTATTTTAGCCATAATTTTTGTCTCGGGTGTCCGTTTTCCTATAATTAAACTATTTCGGAAAGTGGTGAAGTTATCTACAAGACTCACAGCTTCGCCGTTCCTCAAAACTTTCCCACTGAATAATATTATAAGATTTTTCTCTATCGCAACCCTTGTGTGATGTTGTAATTGTTTTTCCCACCAGATAATAAGTGTGGGTAGTATAGGCATTTTTATTTCATAGATCACTGTAGGATGGGCGATGTCGGATGGAGGATCTGAACACGGCGATTGGGGTTTTGGTCATTAGAGGGTGAAAATTGTTTTGGCCATAACTTTTGTCTCGGGTGTCCGTTTTCCTATTATAATACCATTTCGAAAACTTGTGAAGTTATCTACAAGACTCACAGCTTCGCCGTCCCTCTAAAATTGTCCTACTGAATAATATTATAATATTTTTCTCTATCGCAACCTTGTGTGACATTGTAATCGTTTTTCCCACCAGATAATAAGTGTGGGCATTATTGGCATGTTTTTTTCATAGATCACTGTAGTAAGGTTTTACTTGTTCTTGTTGTAATTTTGATCGCAAGGATTGGCGATGTCTGATGGAGTATCTGGAAAGGGCGATAAGGGTTTTGGACATTGGATGGTGAAAACTGTTTTGGCTATAACTTTTGACTCGGGTGTCTGTTTTCCTATTATAATACCGTTCTTGAAACTTTTTGAAGTTATCTAAAAGTCTCACCGCTTCGCCGTCCCTCTAAAACTGTCCCACTGAATAATATTATAATATTTTTCCCTATCGCAAACCTTGTGTGATGTTGTAATCATTTTTCCCACCAGATAATAAGTGTGGTTAGTATAGGCATTTTTTTAATAGATCATTGTAGTAGGGTTTTGCTTGTTCTTGTTTTAATTTTGATCGCAACGATGGGCTATGTCGGATGGAGGATCTGGAAACGACGATTGGGGTTTTGGCCATTGGATGGTGAAAACTTTTTTGGCTATAAATTTTGACTCGGGTATCCGTTTTCCAATTATAATACCATTTCAAAAAATTTCTTGAAGTTATCTACAAGACTCACAGCTTCGTCGTCCCTCTAAAACTGTCTCACTAAATAATATTATAATATTTTTCTCTATCGCGACCCTTGTGTGATGTTGTAATTGGTTTTCCCACTAGATAATAAGTGTGGGGATATGCATTTTTTTTTCATAGATCACTGTTTCTTGTTGTAATTTTGATCGTAACGATAGGCGATGTCGGATGGAGGATCTGGAAATGGCGATTGGGGTTTTGGCCATTAGATGGTGAAAGCTGTTTTGGCCATAACTTTTGACTCGGGAGTCCGTTTTCCTGTTATAATACCGTTTCGAAAATGTCTTGAAGTTATCTACAGACTCACAGCTTTACCGTCCCTCTACAACTGTGCCATTGAATAATAATATAATATTTTTCTCTATCGCAACCCTTGTGTAATGTTGTAATCGTTTTTTCCATCAGATAATAAGTGTGGGTATTATAGGCATTTTTATTTCATAGATCACTGTAGTAAGGTTTTGCTTGTTCTTGTTTTAATTTAGATCGCAAGGATGGGCGATGTTGGATGGAGGGTCTGGAAATGGAGATTGGGGTTTTGGCCATAACTTTTGTCTCGGGTGTCCGTTTTCCTAGTATAATACCGTTTCGAAAACTTGTGAAGTTATCTACAAGACTCACAACTTCGCCGTCCCTTTAAAACTTTCCCACTTAATAATATTATAATATTTTTCTCTATCGCAACCCTTGTGTGATTTTGTAATCGTTTTTCCCACCAGATAATAAGTGTGGGTAGTATACGCATTTTTTTTCATAGATCAATGTAGTAAAGTTTTGCTTGTTCTTGTTGTAATTTTGTTCGCAACGATGGGCGATGTTGGATGGATGATCTGGAAATGGCGATTGGGATTTTTACCATTGGATGGTGAAAATTATTTTGGCCATAACTTTTGTCTCGGGTGTCCATTTTCCTATTATAATACTGATTTGACTACTTTTGAAGTTATCTATAAGACTCACAGCTTCGTCCTCCCTCTAAAATTGTCCTATTGAATAATATTATAATATTTTTCTCTATCGTAACCCTTGTGTGATGTTGAAATGGTTTTTCACTAGATAATAAGTGTCTGATGGAGGATCTGGAAAGGGCAAGAAAAAAGTTATGTCCAAAATAGTTTTCAACATCCAAAAGCCAAAACATCAATTGCCGTTTCCAGATCCCCCATACGACATCGCCCATCGTTGCGATCAAAATTACAACAAGGACCGCAAAACATTACTACAGCGACCTATGGAAAAAATACGCCTATACTACCCACACTAATTATCTTGTGGGAAAAACGATTACAACATAACACAAGGTTTGCGATAGAGAAAAATATTATAATATTATCTGGTGGGACATTTTTAGAGGGACAACAAAGTTGTGACACTTGCAGATAACTTCAAGACGTTTCCGAAATGGTATTATAATAGGAAAACAGACAACCGAGTCAAAAGTTATGGCTAAAAAAATTTCACCATCTAACGGCCAAAATTAAATCGTCGTTTCTAGATCCTCCATCCAACATCACCCATCCTTGCGATTAAAATTACAACAAGACAAGCAAAACCCTACTACAATGATCTATCAAAAAATGCCTATACTAACCACACTTATTATCTGGTGGGAAAAATGATTACAAAATCACGCAAGGGTTGCGATAGAGAAAAATATTATAATATTATCCGGTAGTATAGTTTTTGAGGGATGACGAAGTTGTGAGACTTGTAGATAACATCAAGACTATTATGAAACGGTATTATAATAGGAAAAAGGACACCCTAGTAAAAAATTATGCCGAAAAGAGTTTTTCCCAATCGATGGCAAAAACCCCAATCTCGGTTCCGGATCCTCCATCAGGGCATCGCCCATCCTTGCGATCAAAATTACAACAAGAACAAGCAAAACCCTACTACAATGATATTTAAAAAACACGCCTATACTACCCAAACTTATTATCTGGTGGGAAAAATGATTACAACTTCATACAAGGGTTGCGATAGAGAAAAATATTATAATATTATCCGGTGGGATAGTTTTTGAGGGACGGCGAAGTTGTGAGACTTGTAGATAACATCAAGACATTTATGAAACTGTACTATAATAGGAATAAGGACACCCGTGTCAAAAGATTCTGACCAAAAGCAGTTTTTCACCATCCAATGGCCAAAACCCCAATCGCCGTTTCCAGATCCTCCATCAGACATCGCCCATCCTTGCGATCAAAATTACAACAAGTATAAGCAAAACTCTACTACAACGATCTATTAAAAAAAATGACTATACTACTCACACTTATTATCTGGTGGGAAAAATGATTACAACATCACACAAGGGTTACGATAGAGAAAAATATTATAATATTATTCGGTGGGACAGTTTTAGTGTGACTACGAAGTTGTGAGACTTGTAGATAACTAAAAGATGTTGCCAAAACAATATTATCATAGGAAAAGCCTTTTAGGAGTCAAAAGTTATGGCACAAACAGTTTTCACCATCCAATGGCCAAAACCCCAATCGCCGTTTTTAGATCCTCCATCCGACATCGCCTATCCTTGTGATCAAAATTACAACAAGAATAAGCAAAATCCTATTAAAGTGATCTATGACAAAAAAATGCCTATACTACCCACACTTATTATCTGGTGGGAAAAACGATTACAACATCATACAAGGGTTGCGACAGAGAAAAATATTATAATATTATCTAGTGGGACAGTTTTAGATTGACGACGAAACTATGACACTTTTAGATAACTTCAAGACATTTCCAAAATAATATTATAATAGGAAAATGGATGCCGAGCGAAAAAGTTGCATTTAAAACAATTTCACCATCCAATGGCCAAAATTCAATCGTCGTTTCTAGATCCTTCATCCGACATCGCCCATCCTTGCTATTAAAATTACAACAAGACAAGCAAAACCCTTCTACAGTGATCTATAAAAAAATGCCTATACAACCCACACTTATTATCTGGTGGGAAAAACGTTTACAACATCACACAAGGGTTGCGATAGAGAAAAATATTACAATATTATCCAATGGGATAGTTTTTGAGGGACGACGAAGTTGTGAGACTTGTAGATAACATCAAGACGTTTATGAAACAGTATTATAATAGGAAAAAAAGGACACGGAGTCAAAAAGTTATGCTAAAGCGGTTTTCCCCGTCCAATGGCAAAAACCCCCAATCGCCATTTTCGGATCCTCCATCCGACATCGCCCATCCTTGCGGTCAAAATTACACAAGAACAAGCAAACAATTACAACATCACACAAGGGTTGCGATAGAGAAAAATATTATAATATTATTCGGTGGGACAATTTTAGTGGGACGACGAAGCTGTGAGACTTGTTGATAACTAAAAGAGGTTGCCAAAATAATATTATAATAGGAAAACGGACACCCGAGTCAAAAGTTATGGCACAAACAGTTTTCTCCATCCAATGGCCAAAACCCCAATCCCGTTTCTAGATCCTCCATCCGACATCGCCTATCCTTGCGTACAAAATTACAACAAGAATAAGCAAAACCCTACTACAATGATCTATGACAAAAAAAAAATGCTTACCCACACTTATTATCTGGTGGTAAAAACGATTACAACATCATACAAGGGTTGCGATAGAGAAAAATATTATAATATTATCTGGTGGGACAGTTTTAGAGGGACGGCGAAGCTGTGACACTTGTAGATAACTTCAAGAGTTTTCTCAAACAGTATTATAATAGGAAAATGGACACCCGAGGCATAAATTATGGCTAAAATAATTTCACCATTTAATGGCCAAAATTAGATCGTCGTTTCTAGATCCTCCATCCGACATCGCCCATCCTTGCTATTAAAATTACAACAATACAAGCAAAACCCTATTTCAGTGATCTATCAAAAAAAAATGCCTATACTACCCACACTTATTATCTGGTAGGAAAAATGATTACAACATCACACAAGGGTCGCGATAGAGAAAAATATTATAATATTATCCGATGGGATAGTTTTTGAAGGACGACGAAATTGTGAGACTTGTAGATAACATCAAGACGTTTATGAAACGGTATTATAATAGGAAAAAGGACACCTGAGTCAAAAGTTATGCCAAAACAGTTTTCCCCATCCAATGGCAAAAACCCCAATCGCCATTTCCAGATCCACCATCCGACATTGCCCATCCTTGCGATTAAAATTACAACTAGACAAGCAAAACCATACTACAGTGTTCTATATAAAAAATACCTATACTACCCACACTTATTATTTGGTGGGAAAAAAGATTTCAACATCACAATAGGGTTGCGATTGAGAAAAATATTATAATATTATCCGCTGGGATAGTTTTTGAGGCACGACAAAGTTGTGAGACTATCAAGACGTTTATGAAACGATATTATAATAGAAAAAAGAACACCCGAGTCAAAAGTTATGACAAAACAGTTTTCCCCATCCAATGGAAAAAACCCCAATCTCCATTTCCAGATCCTCCATCCGACATTGCCCATCGTTGCTGTCAAAATTACATCAAGAACAAGAAAAACCCTACTTCAATAATCTATTAAAAAAGACGCCTATACTACCCACACTTATTATTTGGTGGGAAAAACTATTTCAACATCACACATGGGTTGCGATAGAGAAAAATATTATAATATTATCCGGTGGAATAGTCTTTGAGGGACGGAGAAGTTGTGAGACTTGTAGATAACATAGAGATGTTTATGAAATGGTATTATAATAGGAAAAAGGAGATACGAGTTAAAATTTATAGCCAAAACAGTTTTTACCATCCAATATCCAAAACCCCAATCGCCGTTTCCAGATCCTCCATCCGACGTCGCCCATCCTTGCGATCAAAGAACAAAAAGAACAAGCAAAACCCACAACAATGATCTATTAAAAAAATTCCTATACTACCCACACTTATTATCTGGTGGAAAAAATGATTACAACATCACACAAGGGTTGCGATAGAGAAAAATATTATATTATTATTCATTGGGACAATTTTAGTGGGACGGAGAAGTTGTGAGACTTGTAGATAACTAAAAGACGTTGCCGAAACAGTATTATAATAGGAAAACGGACACCCGAGTCAAAAGTTATGGCACAAATATTTTAACCATCCAATGGCCAAAAACCCCAATCCCCATTTCAAGATCCTCCATCCGACATCGCCTATCCTTGCGATCAAAATTACAACAAGAACAAGCAAAACCCTACAACAGTGATCTATGACAAAAAAATGCCTATACTACCAACATTTATTATCTGGTTGGAAAAACGATTACAACATCACACAAGGGTTGCGATACAGAAAAATATTATAATATTATCTGGTAGGACAGTTTTAGAGGGACACACGAAGTTGTGAGACTTGTAGAAAAAGGACACCCGAGTCAAGACGTTTATGAAACTGTATTATAATAGGAAAAAGGATACCCGAGTCAAAAGTTATGCCAAAACAGTTTTTCCCCATCCAATGGCTAAAAACACTAATCGCTATTTCGGATCCTCCATCCGACATCGCCCATCCTTGAGGTCAAAATTACAACAAGAACAAGCAAACCCCTACTACAATGATCTATTAAAAAAGACGCCTATACTACCCACACTTATTATCTAGTGGGAAAAACGATTACAACATCAAACAAGGGTTGCGATAGAGAAAAATATTATAATATTATCCGTTGGGATAGTTTTTGAGGGACGACGAAGTTGTGAGACTTGAAGATAACATCAAGACGTTTATGAAACGGTATTATAATAGAAAAAAGGACACCCGAATCAAAAGTTATGGCTAAAACAGTTTTCACCAACCAATGTCCAAAAACCCGAATCGTCATTTCCAGATCCTCCGGTGGATAGTTTTTGAGGGATGACGAAGTTGTGAGACTTGTAGATAACATCAAGACTTTTATGAAATGGTATTATAATAGGAAAAAGGACACCCTAGTCAAAAGTTATGCCAAAACAGTTTTCCCCATCCAATGACCAAAACTCCAATCGCCGTTTCCAGATCCTCCACCGACATCACCCATCTTTGCGATCAAAATTACAACAAGAACAAGGAAAACCCTACTACAATGATATATTAAAAAAGATTCCTATACTACCCACACTTATTATCTGGTGGAAAAAACGATTACAACATCACACAAGGGTTGCGATAAATAAAAATATTATAGCATTATCCGAAGGGATAGTTTTTGAGGGACGGCGAAGTTGTGAGACTTGTAGATAACATCAAGACGTTTATGAAATGGTACTATAATAGAAAAAGGACACCAGTGTCAAAAGTTATGGCCAAAAGAGTTTTCACCATCCATTGGCCAAAACCCCAATCATCATTCCTGATCCTCCATCTGACAGCGCACATCCTTGCGATCAAAATTACAACAAGTACAAGCAAAACCCTACTACAATGATCTATTAAAAAAAATGCCTATACTACCCACACTTATTATCTGGTGGGAAAAACGATTACAATATCACACAAGGGTTGAGATAGAGAAAAATATTATAATATTATTCGGTGGGACAATTTAAGTGGGACGGCGAAGCTGTGAGACTTGTAGATAACTAAAATAGCTGTCGAAACAGTATTATAATAGGAAAACGGACACCTAAGTCAAAAGTTATGGCACAAACAATTTTCACCATCCAATGGCCAAAACCCCAATCGCCGTTTCTAGATCCTCCATCCGACGCCGCTTTATCCTTGCGATCAAAATTCCAACAAGAACAAGCAAAACCCTACTACAGTGATCTATGATAAAAAAAAACCCGCCTATACTACCCACACTTATTATCTGGTGGGAAAAACGATTACAACATCACACAAGGGTTGCGATAGAGAAAAATATTATAATATTATCGGTGGGGACGGGTTTTAGAGGAGACTGACGAATTTTGTGGCAATTGTAGATAACTTCAAGACATTTCCAAAACAGTATTATAATAAGAAAATGGATACCCGAGTCAAAAGTTATGGCTAAAACAATTTCACCATCCAATGGCCAAAATTCAATTGTCGTTTCTAGATCCTCCATCCGACATCGTCCATCCTTGCTATTAAAATTACAACAAGACAAGCAAAACCCTGCTACAGTGATCTATTAAAAAAAATGCCTATACTACCCACACTTCTTATATGGTGGGAAAAACGATTACAACATCACACAAGGGTTGCGATAGAGAAAAATATTATAATATTATCTGGTGGGATAATTTTTGAGGGACAACGAAGTTGTGAGACATGTAGATAACATCAAGACGTTTATGAAACTGTATTATAATAGGAAAAAGGACACCAGGGTCAAAAGTTATGCCAAAACAGTTTCACCATCCAATGGCCAAAAACCCCAATCGCCGTTTCCAGATCCTCCATTCGACATCGTCCATCCTTGCGATCAAAAGTACAACAAGAACAAGCAAAACCCTACCGCAATGATCTATTTAAAAAAAATGTCTATACTACCCACACTTATTATCTGGTGGTAAAAAACGATTACAACATCACACAAGGGTTGCGATAGAGAAAACTATTATAATATTATTCGGTGGGATAGTTTTAGTGGGATGGAAAAGCTGTGAGACTTGTAGATAACTTCATGATATTTCCGAAATAGTATTATAATAGGAAAATGGACACCCGAGTCAAAAGTTATGGCCGAAATAGTTTTCACCATCCAAAGACCAGAACCCTAATCCGCCGTTTCCAAATCCTTCATCCGACAACGCCCATCGTTACAATCAAAATTACAACAAGGACAACAAAACCCTACTACAGTGATCTATGAAAAAAATGCCTATACTACCCACACTTATTATCTGGTGGGAAAAACAATTACAACATCACACAAGGGTTGCTATAGAGAAAAGTATTATAATATTATTCAGTGGGACAGTTTTAGAGGGACGACGAAGCTGTGAGACTTGTAGATAACTTCAAGACATTTCCAAAACAGTATTATAACAGGAAAACGGACACCCGAGTCAAAATTTATGGCTAAAACAGTTTCACCATCTAATGGCCAAAATCCCAGTGGTCGTATCCATATCCTCTATCTGACATCGCCTATCCTTGCGACCAAAATTACAACAAGAACAAGCAAAACCCCACTACAGTGATCTATGAAAAAAAATGCATTTACTACCCACACTTATTATCAGGTGAGAAAAACTATTACAACATCACATTAGTATTGCGATAGAGAAAAATATTTTAATATTATCAGGTGGGACAGTTTTAGAGGGATGGCGAAGTTATGAGTCTCTTAGATAACTTCAAAACATTTCTGAAACAAAATTATAATAGGAAAACGGACACCCGAGTTAAAATTTATTGCTAAAACAAGTTTCACCATCTAATGGCCAAAACCCCAATCGCCGTTTCCAGATCCTCCATCAGACATTGCCTTCCGTTACGATCAATATTTACAACAAGAACATCAAAACCCTACTATAGTGATCTATGAAAAAAACGCCTATACTACCCACACTTATTACCTGGTGGGAAAAACGATTACAACTCAAATCAAAATCGAATAAAAGAAAGAAATAATATAAGAGGGGCATGAACCCGGCTCAAGGTTAAATCTGATAGGAAGCTCAAAAAAGGACAACCCGATGAAAGCAAAAAACTATAATATTATTGATTGGGGCCAGGTTTTAGAGGGACGATGAAGGCTGTGATACTTGTAGATAACTTCAAGGCGTTTAAAAGCGGTAATATAATAGGACATCAAAATCAAAAGTTATGGCTAAAGCAGGTTTTCACCATCGATGGCCAAAACCCAATCACTATTTTCGGATCCTCCATTAGACGCCGCCCATCGTTGCGATCAAAATTACAACAAGAACAACAAAACCCTACTATAATGATCTATAAAAAAAACACGCCTATACTACCCACACTTATTATCTGGTGGGAAAAACAATTACAACATCACATAAGGGTTGCTATAGATAAAAATATTATAACATTATCAAGTGGGATAGTTTTAGAGGCAGTGAAACTAATTGACTTATGAAAACTTCAAGGCGTTTCGAAGCTGTATTATAATAGGAAAAGCGGATACGAGGTCAAAAAGTTATGGCCAAAATAGTTATCACCATCCAATGGCCAAAATCGATTCTTGGTTTCGGATCCTCCATCCAACATCGCCCATCCTTGCAATCAAAATCAATACAAGAACAAGCAAAACCCTACTACAGTGATCTATAAAAAAAAAGCTTATACTACCCACACTTATTATCTGGTGGGAAAAACGATTACATCATCACACAAGGGTTGCGATTGAGGTAAATATTATAATATTATCCGGTGAGACAGTATTAGAGGGACGATGAAGCTATTAGACTTGTAGATTACTTCAATACGTTTTCGAAACGGTATTATAATAGGAATCTGGATGCCCTAGTCAAAATTTATGGCCAAAACAATTTTCACCATCGATGGCCAAAATCGATCATGGTTTCGGATCCTCCATTAAACATCGCCCATCCTTGTGGTGAAATTACATCAAGAACAAGGAAAACCCCCCTTCTGATGATCTATGAAAAAAAATGTCTATACTACACACACATATTATCTGGTGGGAAAAATAATTACAACATCACACAAGGGTTGCGATAGAAAAGAATATTATAATATTATCTGGTGGGACAGTTTTAGAGGGATGGCGAAGTTGTTAGACTTGCAGATAACTTTAGGATGTTTTTGAAACTGTATTATAATAGGCAAACGGACACCCAAGTCAAAAGTTATGGCCAAAACAATTTTCACCATCCAATGGCCAAAATTCACTAGCCATTTCCATATCCTCCATCCGAAATCGCCCATCCTTGCGATCAAAATTACAACAAGAACAAGCAAAACCCTACTACAGTGATCTATGTAAAAAAATGTCTATATTACCCACACTTTTTATCTGGTGGTAAAAACGATTATAACATCACACAAGGGTTGTGATAGAGAAAAATATTATAATATTATCCGGGTGGGACAATTTTGAGGGCGATGAAGCTATTAGACTTGTAGGTAACTTCAAGATATTTACGGAATGGTATTTTAAAGGAAAAGCGGATACCCCTAGTCAAAAGTTATTGCCAAAACAGTTTTCACCACCCAATGGCCAAAATCCCTATCGACGCTTCCAGATCCTCCATCCGACATCGCCTATGCTTGCGACCAAAATTACAACAAGAACATGCAAAACACTACAGTGATCTATGAAAAAAAATGCCTATACTACCCACACTTATTATCTGGTGGGAAAAACGATTACAACATCACACAAGGGTTGCGATAGAGAAAAATATTATAATATTATCGATTGGGACAATTTTAGAGGGATGGCGAGATTATGAGACTTGTAGATAACTTCAAGATGTTTGAAACACAATTATAATAGGAAAAAAGTACACAGGAGTCAAAAGTTATTGCGAAAGCAGTTTTCACCATCCGATGGCCAAAACCCCAATCACCGGATTTTTCGGATCCTCCATCGACGCGCCCGTAGATTTGCGATCAAAATTACAAGAACAACAAAATCCTACTACAGCGATCTATGAAAAAAAATGCCTATACTACCCACACTTATTATCTGGTGGGAAAAACGATTACAACATCACACAAGGGTTGCGATTGAGAAAAATATTACAATATTATCCGGTGGGACAGTTTTTGAGGGACGGCGAAGTTGTTAGACTTGTAAACAACTTCAAGACATTTTCCGAAACAATATTATAATAGGAAAACAGGCACCCTAGTCAAAAGTTATAGCCAAAACAGTTTTCCACAATCGATGGCCAAAAAATCATCGCTTCCAGATCCTCCATCGGACATCGCCCATCCTTGCGACCAAAATTACAACAAGAACAAGGAAAACCCTACTACAGTGATCTATGAAAAAAAATGCCTATATTAACAACACTTATTATCTGGTGGGAAAAATGATTACAACATCACACAAGGGTTGTGATAGAGAAAAATATTATAATATTATCCGGTGGAGGGCGATGAAAAGCTTTAGAATTGTAGATAACTTCAAGGTGTTTCGAAATGGTATTATAATAGGAAAATGGATACCCTAGTCTAAAGTTATGGCAAAAACAGTTTTCACCACCCGATGGCGAAAATGCGCTTCAAATCATCCATCGACACGTTTTTGTGACCAAAAGTATTATAAAAACAAAACCCCTTCTGGGGATCGGATACCCAAGTCGGTGGGAAAAAAGATTATCACACAAGGGTTAAAAAATATTTTATTACCGGTGGGGACCCTGACGATGAAGCTATTAGACTTGTAGATAACAAAAGACATTTTTGAAATGGTATTATAAAGGAAAAGCGGATAAAACATTTTCACCATCGATGGCCAAAAATCGCGCATCCTCCATCCGGAACGCCATCGCCCATCCTTGCGACCAAAATTATAACAAGAACAAGCAAAACCCCACTACAATGATCTATGAAAGAAAATGCCTATACTACCCACACGTATTATGTTGTGGGAAAAACGATTACAACATCACACAAGGGTTGCGATAGAGAAAAATATTATAATATTATCCGGTGGGACAATTTTAGAGGGATGGCGAAGTTATGAGACTTGTAGATAACTTCAAGATGTTTCCGAAACACAATTATAATAGGAAAACGTACACCCGAGTCAAAAGTTATTGCTGAAACAGTTTTCACCATCCAATGGCCAAAACCCCAATCGTCGTTTTCAGATCCTCCATCCGACATCGCCCATCGTTGCGATCAAAATTACAACAAGAACAACAAAATCCTACTACAGCGATCTATGAAAAAAAATGCCTATACAACCCACACTTATTATCTAGTGGGAAAAACGATTACAACATCACACAAGGGTTGCGATAGAGAAAAAAATTACAATATTATCCAGTTTTCGAGGGACGGCGAAGTTGTTAGACTTGTAGACAACTTCAAGACGTTTTCCGAAACAGTATTATAATAGGAAAAAAGGCAACCGAGTCAAAAGTTATGGCCAAAACAGTTTTCACCAACCAATGGCCAAAATCCAATCTCCGTTTTCAGATCCTCCATCCGACATCGCCCATCCTTGCAATCAAAATTACAACAAGAACAAGCAAAACCCTACTACAGTGATCTATGAAATAAAAATACCTATATTACCCACACTTATTATCTGGTGGGAAAAACGATTACAACATCACACAAGGGTTGATTTAGAGAAAAATATTACAATATTATCCGATGGGACAGTTACAGAGGACGACGAAGCTCTTAGACTTGTAGGTAACTTCAAGGTGTTTCCGAAATGGTATTATAATAGGAAAATAGATACCCTAGTCAAAAGTTATAGCCAAAATAGTTTTTCACGATCGATGGCAAAAATCGATCGTAGCTTCGGATCCTCCATCCGGACGCCGCCCGTCCTTGCGACCAAAATTACAACAAGAACAAGGAAAACCCTACTACAGTGATCTATGAAAAAAAATGCATATATTAACAACACTTATTATCTGGTGGGAGAAATGATTACAACATCACACAAGGGTTGTGATAGAGAAAAATATTATAATATTATCCGATGGGACGGGTTGTGAAGGGCGATGAAAAGCTATTAGACTTGTAGATAACTTCAAGGTGTTTCTAAATGGTATTATAATAGGAAAATGGATACCCTAGTCTAAAGTTATGGCCAAAAGCAGTTTTCACCACCTGATGCCGAAAAATCGATCGGACTTCCAAATCATCCATCCGACATCGCCCATTCATGTGACCAAAATTACAACAAGAACAAACAAAACCCCACTACAGGGATCTATGAAAAAAAAAAATGCCTATACTACCCACACTTATTATCTGGTGGGAAAAAATGATTACAACATCACACAAGGGTTGTGATAGAGAAAAATATTATAATATTTATCGGTGGGACGGGTTTTTAGGCGGCGATGAAGCTATTAGACTTGTAGATAACTTCAAGACGTTTTGAAATGGTATTATAAAAGGAAAAGCGGATACCCAAGTCAAAAGTTATTGCTAAAACATTTTTCACCACCCTGATGGCCAAAAATCGATCGTAGCATCCGGATCCTCCATCGACATAAGCCCATCCTTGCGACCAAAATTACAACAAGAACAAGCAAAACCCCACTACAATGATCTATGAAAGAAAATGCCTATACTACCCACACTTATTATATTATGGGAAAAACGATTACAACATCACACAAGGGTTGCGATAGAGAAAAATATTATAATATTATCCGATTGGGACAATTTTAGAGGATGAATAAGTTATGAGACTTGTAGATAACTTCAATATGTTTTCGAAACACAATTATAATAGGAAAAGCGAACACTTTTTAGGAGTCAAAAGTTATTGCCAAAACAATTCTCACCATCCGATGGCCAAACCCCGATCTCCGTTTTCGGATCCTCCATCAGGCATCGCCCATCGTTGCGATCAAAATTATAACAAGAACAATAAAAATCCAACTACGGTGATCTATGAAAAAAAAAATGCCTATACTACCCACACTTATTATCTAGTGGGAAAAAGCGATTACAACATCACACAAGGGTTGCGATAGAAAAATATTACAATATTATCCGGGTGGGGCCGGTTTTTGTAGGTAACTTCAAGGTGCCGAAAAGTATTATAATTGATTAGACTTGCCAAAATAGACAACTTCGGAAGGCGTTTGCGACCAAAATTACAAAGAACAAGGAAAATTATAATAGGAAAAAAAATGCCTATATTAACAAAGTTGTACGGTGGGAAAAAGTTACAACATCAAACAAGGGTTATGATGAAAAAATATTATAAAATCGATGACGGTTGTAGAGGGCGATGGAGCTATTCCACTTGTAGATAACTTCAAGGTGTTTAAAATGGTATTATAATAGGAAAATGGATCCTAGTCTAAAGTTATCGTTTTTCAAATGGCCAAAACAAGAACAAATCATCCAAAACCCTACATTCATGTGATCAACAAGAACAAACAAAAAAAATGCCTGAAAAAAAAAAAGCCTATATTAATACTACCCACTTATTATCGGTGGGAAAAATGATTACAACATCACACAAGGGTTGTGATAGAGAAAAATATTATAATATTATCCGGTGGGGGGGTTTTCTGCGGCGAGGGAAGCGAAGACTTATTATAACTTCAAGCGTTTAACTTCAAGGTGTTTAAAGGAAAATGGTATAATAATATTGCTAAAAATTTTCACGGATGGCCAAAAATCAAAAGTTATGGCCAAAACATTTTCCAAAATTACAATGGAACCAAAAATCTGAATAGAAAAACTACGGTGGGACTTATTATATTAGAGGGATGAAAAAATATTATAAAGTTATGAGAACTTATGAGACTTGATAACTTCAATACATTTCTAAAACGGAATTATAATAGAAAAGCGGAACCCGGAGTCAAAATTTATGGCCTAAACAATTTTCACCATCAATGGCCAAAACCTCAATAACCATTTCGGATCCTCCATCAGAGCGCCGCCCATCGTTGCGATCAAAATTATAACAAGAACAATAAAAAATCCTACTCTGGTGATCTATGAAAAAAAATGCTATCTACCCCCTTATTACCACGACTTATTATCTAGGGTTGGGAAAAAAAGCGATTACAACATCACACAAGTTGTTAGACGATATCAGAAAATATTACATATAATATTATTGATTGGAGCAAAAGTTTTAGCAAAATAGTTTTCACAAACCAATGGCGAAATCAATCGTTGGATTTCGGATCCTCCTAGTAAACAACTTCAAAATGTTTACAAAAGAACGGTATTATAATAGGATCTATGGATGCCTATATTACCAAAACTTATTATGGGAAAAAAGTTTTCACCATCAATGGTCAAAAAATATTATCGTTTCGGATCCTCCATCTGAGACCCATCCTTGCGACCAAAATAACTGCAACAAGAACAAACAAAATAATAATAGGTGATCTATGAAAAAAATGACCTAAACATTTACCCACATATTATCGGTGGAAAAAAAAATGATCTGTATTAGAGATCAAGGTTGCGATAGATAAAAAACATTATAATATTTAATAAGCGGTGGGGCCTAAACAATTTTTTAGAGGGCCAAAACCCAATAACCATTTATGAGACTTGTAGATCAAAATTCAACAAGAAAAATTTACTACGGTGATCTATGAAAAAAAAATTATAATAGGAAAAGCGGACAACATCACCAAAGGGTTACGATAGAAAAAGTTATGGCCAACCAGTTTTTCACCATCGATGGACAAAACAACTTCAAAATGTTTAACCATTTAGGATCGGATCCTCCATCCGAAAAAAGTTTTCACCGCCCAATGGTCAAAATCATTGCGATCAAAATTACGACCAAATTGCAACAACAAAATCCTACTACGATGATCTATGAAAAAAAATGCCTATCTACCCACTTATTATCGGTGGGAAAAAAAATTACAACATTACACAAGGGTTGTGAAAGAAAAATATTATAATATTATCCGGTGGGGCGGTTATTTTAGATAACGAGACATTTCGAAGCAAGCTATGAGCGGACTTGTAGATAACTTATAGGAGACGTTTTCCATCAATGGTCAAAACCCCAATAACCATTTCGGATCCTATAATAGGAAAATGGATACCCAACAAAATCAAAAGTTATCTATGAAAAAAATTTTCTACCATCTGGTGGGAAAAACAATTACAACATCACACAAGGGTTGTGATAGAAAAAATATTATAATATTATCCGTTGGAGCGGTTTTAGAGGGAACGAGCGAAGTTATGAAACTTGTAGATAACTTCGAGGCGTCGTTTTATAATAGGAAAATGGATACCCTTATAATAGGAAAATGGTCACGGTGAGAAAAAGTCAAAACATAATGCGATAGAAAAAAATATTATTTTAACCGTTGGAGCAGTTTTAGATGGCCAAAAGTTGTGAAACTTGTAGATAACTTCGTTTCTTGAATCCGTATTATAATAGGAAAATGGTCACCCAGTCCTAATGCCAAAACCAAAATTAAAACTACGTTTCCAAATCCTCCATCACGCCATGATATCACGAAAAAAAACACAAAATACAAACCCTACAATGAATTGAAAAAAAAACACAAATTTTTATTATACGGTGGGAAAAACAATTACAACAACACACAAGGGTTGCGATATGAAAAAATATTATAATATTATCGGGCGTGATAGTTTTAGAGGAACTGGCAATTTGTGAGACTTGTAGATAACTTCAAGGCGTTTACGAAATGGTATTATAATAGGAAAAGCAGACACGAGTCAAAAGTTATGTCCAAAAGCAGTTTTCACCATCAATGGCCAAAAACCCCAATCGTTGTTTCCAAATCCTCCATCGGCACGCCGCCCGTCGAGGCGATCAAGATTCTAACAAGAGCAAGCAAAACCTACTCTGATGATCTATAAAAAAAATGCCTATACTAACCACACTTATTATACGGTGGGAAAAATGATTACAACATCACACAAGGGTTGCGATAGAAAAAAATATTATAATATTATCGGTGGGACGGTTTTTAGAGAGCGGTGAAGATGTTAGGCTTGTAGATAACTTTAAGGCGTTTACGAAATGGTATTATATTAGGAAAAGCGGTCACCCGAGTCAAAAGTGATGGCAAAATAGTTTTTACCATCGATGGCCAAAATCAATCATTTGTTTCCAAATCCTCCATCTGGCATCGCCCATCCTTGCGATCAAAATTACAACAAGAACAAGCAAAATCCTATTACATTGATCTATGAAAAAAAACGCCCATACTACCCATACTTATTATCTGGTGGGAAAAACAATTACAACATCACACAAGGGTTGCGAGAAAAAAATATTATAATATTATCCGGTGGTATAGTTTTTAGAGGCGGTGAAACCTATTAGACTTTAGATAGCTATAAAGGCGTTTAAAGCGGTATTATAATAGGAAAATGGATACCCTAGTCAAAAGTTATAGCAACGGTTTGCACCATCGATGGCCAAAATCCCAATCATTTGTTTTCGGTTCACCTTGAAGCATACATACGCCCATCGATGCGACCAAAATTATAACAAGAACAAGCAAAATCCACTACAGTGATTTATGAAAAAGAATGCCTATACTACCCACACTTATTATCTGGTGGGAAAAACGATTACAACATCTAACAAGGGTTGCGATAGAAAAAAATATTATAATATTATCCAGTGGGACAGTTTTAGAGGGATGGCGAAGTTATGAGACACTTAGATAACCTCAAGACTTTTTGAAATGAAATTATAATAGGAAAATGGTTGAGGCAAAAGTTATGGCGATACGGTTTTCACCATCAATCGCCAAAACCCCACGCCGCCATTTCGGATCTAACGCCGCCCGTAGTTGCGATCAAAATTACAACAAACGACAAAAAACTTTACTACAATGATATATGAAAAAAAAAATGCATATCTACCCCACACTTGTTATACGGTGGGAAAAATGATTACAACACAAATCAAGATTGAATAAAAGAAAAAAAAAAAAATATAGGAGGGGCCACAGCACGGCCTAAGGTTAAGTCTGAAGGCTTGAAAGCCCAAAATCGTAACCACCAAAAAAGCAAAAATATTATAATATTATTGATTGGGGCGGGTTTTAGAGGGACGGCGAAGGCTGTGAGACTGTAGATAACTTCGCGCCCGTTTACGAAAGCGGTATTATAATAAAGCGGACATCAGAGTTAAAATTTATGGCCAAAACGGTTTTCACCATCCGATGGCCAAAACCCCAATCGCCGTTTCTAGATCCTCCATTCGACATCGCCCATCCGTGCTATCAAAATTACCACAAGAACAAGCAAAACTCTACTATAGTGATCTATGACAAAAAAGGCCTATACTACCCACACTTATTATACGGTGGAAAAAGCAGTACAACATCACTAGCAGTTCGTTAGAGAAAAATATTATAATATTAGCTGTTGAGATAGTTTTAGAGGCTGGCGAAGATGTGAGACTTGTAGATAACTTCAAGATATTTGCAAAAGCGGTATTATAATAGGAAAGCGGTCACCGAGTCAAAAGTTATGGCCAAAGCATTTTTTCACCATCAAATGAACAAAATCGATCATTTGTTAAAATATCCTCCATCCGAGCATATCGCCCATCCTTACGATCAAAATTACAATAAAAACAAGCAAAACCTAGTATAGTGATCTATGAAAAAAAAAACACCTATCTACGCACACTTATTATACGGTGGGAAACACGATTACAACATCGCACAATAGTTGCGATAGAGAAAGATATTATAATATTATCCGGTGGGATAGTTTTAGAGGGAAGACGAAGCTATTAGACTTGTAGATAACTTCAAGTCGTTTCAGAAATGGTATTATAATAGGAAACAGATACACAAGTCAAAAGTTATGGTAAAAGCGGTTTCACCATCGATGGCAAAAAATTCAATTATCGTTTTCCGGATCCTCCATCGGCGTCGCCCGCCCGTCCTTACGACCAAAATTCCAACAAGAACAAGCAAAACCCCCTCTGATGATCTATGGAAAAATAAAAGCCTATACAACCCCACACTTATTATCTGGTGGGAAAAACGATTACAACATCTAACAAGGGCTTCTATAGAAAAAAATATTATAATATTATCCAATTGGACAGTTTTTAGAGGGATGGCGAAGTTATGAGACTTGTAGATAACTTCAAGACATTTTATTTGAATTATAATAGGAAAAGCGGACACAGGAGTCAAAAAGTTATGGCGAAAACCAACATCGCCATTTCCGGATCGACGCCGCCCATCGTTGAGATCAAAATTACAACAAAACGGTGAAACCCTACTACGTTGATCTCTGAAAAAAAATGCTTATACTACCCACACTTATAATCGGTGGAAAAAATGATTACAACTCGAATCAAGATTGAATAAAAAAAAAAAAAATATTGGAGGTGCCCGGCTGGCCTAAGGTTAGAGTCTGAGAATTTGAAGCCAAAAAAAAAGTCAACCCCAAAAAGCAAAAATATTATAATATTATTGATTGGGACATTTTTTAGTGGGACTGACAATTTGTGAGACTTGTAGATAAGTTCATGGCGTTTGAAAGTGGCATTATAATAGGAAAAGCGGACAAAGTGTCAAAAGTTATATAAAAGCTGTTTTTCACCATCCAATGGCCAAAACCCCGATAAATGGTTTCTAGATCCTCCATCAGAGCATCAGCCCATCCGTCTTTATCAAAATTACCACAAGAACAAGCAAAACCCTACTACAATGATTTATGACAAAAAAAAGGCCTATCTACCCATTTATTATACGGGTGGAAAAACTATTACAACATCACCTGAGGGTTGCGATAGAAAAAAATATTATAATATTAACCATTGGGGCCGGTTTTTAGAGGAGCGACAAAGTTGTGAGACTTGTAGATGACTTCAAAGGCGTTTGCGAAGCGACATTATAATAGGAAAAGCGGTCAGGAGTCAAAAGTTATGGGAAAAACAGTTTTTCATCGTCCAATGGCCAAAATCGATCATTATTTCAAGATCCTCCATCAGCCGCCCATCCTTGTGATCAAAATTACAACAAAACAAAGCAAAACCCTAATACTACTATCTATGAAAAAAAATGCCTATACTACCCACACTTATTATCTGGTGGGAAAAACGATTACAACATCATACAAGGGTTGCGATAGAGAAAAATGTTATAATATTATCGGGTGGAATAGTTTTAGAGGGACGGCGAAGCAATTAGACTTTTAGATAACTATAAGACTTTTTCAAAATGATATTATAATAGGAAAACGGATACCCTAGGTAAGCGTTATGGCCAACAGTTTTTTCACCGTCGATGGCAAAATCGATCGTAGTTTTCGGATCCTCCATCGACGCCGCCCGTCCATGCGACCCAAATTACAACAAGAATAAGAAAAACCCCACTACAATGATATATGAAAAAAAACGCCTACACTACCCACACTTATTATCTTGCGGGAAAAATGATTACAACATCACACAAGGGTTGCGATATAGAAAAATATTAAAATATTATCTGGTGGGATAGTTTTAGAGGCGGTGAATTTTTTGAGACTTGTATATAACTTCAAGGCGTTCCTAAAATGGTATTATAATAGGAAAAGCGGACACGAGTCAAAAGATATGTCAAAACGGTGTTCGCTTGACCTATGGCCAAAACCCCAATCGTGGTTTTCGGATCCACCATCAGGCACGCCGCTCATGCAGGCGATCAAAATTACAACAAAAAAAAGCAAAACCATATTATAGTGTTCTATGAAAAAAATGCATATACTAACCACCCTTATTATCGGTGGGGAAATCAGATTCTAACATCACAAAGGGTTGCGATAGAAAAATATTTAAATATTATCGGTGTAGCGGTTTTAGAGGAATAAGCCTTGATTTTAGGTTTGTAGATAACTTTAAGGCGTTTAAAGCGGTATCATATTAGGAAAGCGGTCACCGAGACAAAAGTTATGGCAAAATAGTTTTTACCATCGATGGCCAAAAATCTAATCGTTGTTTCGGATCCTCCATCGACATCACCCATCCTTGTGATCAAAATTACAACAAGATTTATGAAAAACTCTAGTACATTGATCTATGAAAAAAACGGCCATACTACCAAGCCACTTATTATACGGTGGGAAAAAGCGATTACAACATCACCACAAGGGTTGCGAGAAAATTATTATAATATTATCCGGTCCGGATAGTTTTAGGGAGGCGACAAAGCTATTAGACTTTTAGATAACTATAAGGCGTTCAAAGCGGTATTATAATAGGAAAATGTATACCCAGTCAAAAGTTATGGCCAAAATAGTTTCACCATCGATGGCCAAAAATCCCAATCATAGTTTTCAAATCCTACATCGACGCCGCCCATCCTTGCGACCAAAATTACAACAAGAAAAGGCAAACCCCTACTACGTTGATCTCGGAAAAAAATGCCTATCTACCCCAGCGGCGATTATCGATGGGAAAATGATTACAACTCGAATCAAGATTGAATAAAAAAAAAAAAAAAAATATAGGAGGGGCTGACACTTTGGCCTAATGTTAGAGTGCAAGAGGCTGAAGCCAAAAAAACCCAACCCCCACAAAAGCAAAAATATTATAATATTATTCGGTGGGATAGTTTTAGAGAGACGACGAAGCTGTGAGACTTGTAGATAACTTCAAGATGTTTCTGAAATGGTATTATAATAGTAAAAGCGGACACGAGACAAAAGTTATGACCAAAGCTGTTTTTACCATCAATGGACAAAACCCCAATCGTGGTTTCTAGATCCTCCATCCGGCATAAGCCCCGTCCGTCTTTATCAAAACTAAAACAAGAACAAGCAAAACCCTACTACAGTGATCTATGACAAAAAAAGGCCTATACTGCCCACACTTATTATCTGGGTGGAAAAACCTATTACAACATCACACAAGGGTTGCGATAGAAAAAAATATTATAATATTAACCGTTGGGACAGTTTTAGAGGGACGACGAAGTTGTGTGACTTCTAGATAACATCAAGACGTTTTCGAAACAGTATTATAATAGGAAAACGGTCACCAGAGTCAAAAGTTATGGCCAAAACACTTTTCACCATCCAATGGCCAAAATCGATCGCGGGTTTCAAGATCCTCCATCAGAGCATCGCCCATCCTTTCGATCAAAATTACAACAAAAACAAGCAAAACCCTAGTATAGTGATCTATGAAAAAAAAATGCCTATACTACCCACACTTATTATCTGATAGGAAAAACGATTACAACATCACACAAGGGTTGCGATAGAGAAAAATATTATAATATTATCTGGTGCGATAGTTTTAGAGGGACGACGAAGCTACTAGACTTTTAGATAACTATAAGACTTTTGCAAAATGATATTATAATAAGAAAACGGATACCCTAGTCAAAAGTTATGGCCAAAACAATTTTCGCGAATCGATAGCAAAATCCCAATCACCGTTTCCGGATCCTCCATCGACGCCGCCCGTCTAGCGACATAAATTACAACAGAATAAGCAAAACCCCACTACATTGATATATGAAAAAAATGTCTATACTACCCGCACTTATTATCTGATGGGAAAAATGATTAGAACATCACACAAGGGTTGCGATATAGAAAAATAATATAACATTATCCGGTGGGATAATTTTAGAGGGACGGAGAAGCTTTGAGACTTGTAGATAACTTCAAGACGTTCCCAAAAGCGGTATTATAATAGGAAAAGCGGACACGGGGTTAAAAGTTATATGTCGAAAAGCGGTTTTCACGAATCGATGGCCAAAATCGATAAATCGTTTCGGATCCTCCATCAGGCGCCGCCCATCCTAGCGACCAAAATTACAAAAAGAATAAGCAAAACCCCCCTTTGCATTGATATATGAAAAAAATGCCTATACTACCCACACTTATTATCTGATGTGAAAAATGATTAGAACATCACACAAGGGTTGCGATATAGAAAAATAATATAACATTATCTGGTGGGATAATATTAGAGGGGCCTTAGAAGATGTTAGACTTGTAGATAACTTTAGAGCGTTCCCAAAAAATGGTATTACAATAGGAAAAGCGGACACAGGAGTCAAAGTTATGTCAAAACAGTTTTCACAGAATCAATGGCCAAAATTCAATCATGGTTTCGGATCCTCCATGGCATAAGCCCATCCTAGCTACCAAAATTACAACAAGAATAAGCAAAATTCAATACATTGATATATGAAAAAAAAATGCCTATACTACCCACACTTATTGTCACGAGAGAAAAATGATTTGAACAACACACAAGGGTTGCGATAGAAAAATATTATAATATTATGCGGTGGGGCAATTTTAGAGGAATGGCGAAAAATTTGTGAGAATTATAGATAACTTCAAGGCGTTCCCAAAAAACGGTATTATAATAGGAAAAGCGGACACGAGTCAAAAGTTATGTCCAAAAGCAGTTTTACGCCAACATATATGGCCAAAACCCCATTCGCCATTTCGGGTCCACCATCAGGCATAAGCTCATCAGGGTGATCAAAATTACAAAAGAACAAGCAAAACCCTACTACGGTGATCAATGAAAAAAAAAATGCCTATACTACCCCCACACTTATTATATGGTGGGAAAAACGATTAGAACATCACACAATGGTTGCGAAGGAGAAAAATATTAAAATATTATCCAGTGGGAAAGTTTTAGAGAAATGGCGAAGCTGCTAGGCTTGTAGATAACTTCAAGACGTTTCAGAAATGGTATTATAATAGGAAAATGGTCACCCGAGTCAAAAGTTATGGCCAAAAGCAGTTTTCACCATCGATGGCCAAAAATCGATCGTGGTTTCAGTTCTCCATCGAGCCAGCGCCCATCCTTGCGATCAAAATTACAATAAGAATAAGCAAAACCCTAGTACAGTGATCTATGAAAAAAAACACCTTTACTACCCACACTTATTATCTAGTGGGAAAAACGATTACAACATCACGCAAGGATTGCGATAGAGAAAAATATTATTATATTATCCGGTGGGATAATTTTTAGAGGATAACTTCAAGGTGTTTAGAAGCGGTATTATAATAGGAAATGGATACACAAGTCAAAAGTATTGGCGAAAACGGTTTTTTCGCCATTCAATGGCCAAAATTCAATCGTGGTTTCGGATCCTCCATCGGCGTCGCCCGTCCTAGCGACCAAAATTACAAAGAACAAGAAAAGACCCCACAATAGTGATCTATGAAAAAAATGCCTATACTATCCACACTTATTATACGGTGGGAAAAAGCGATTACAACATCTAACAAGGTTTACGATAAAAAAAAAATATTATAATATTATCCGATGGGACAGTTTTAGAGGAATGGGAAGTTATGAGACTTGTAGATAACTTCAAGGCGTTTTCGAAATGGAATTATAATAGGAAAAGCGGACACTTTGAGTCAAAAGTTATGGGCAAAATAGTTTTTCACCGTCCAATGGCCAAAACCCACATTGCCCGTTTCGAGATCGACGCCGCTTTATTAATTTGCGATCAAAATTACAACAAGAAAAGCAAAACCCTACTACGGTGATTTATGAAGAAAAAAATGCCTATACTACCCCACTTATTATCGGTGGGAAAATATTACAACTTTCGAATAAAGATCGAATAAATAAAAAAAAAAAAAAATATAGGAGGGGCCACAACCCGCCCTAAGGTAAGTGCAATAAAAAAGCCAACCCCATAAAAGTAAAAAATATTATAATATTATTCGATGGGGCGGTTTTAGAGGACTGGCGAAGGCTGTGAGACATCTAGATAACTTTAGGGCGTTTAAAATGATATTATAATAGGAAAGCGGACACCCAGATTCAAAAGTTATGCCCCAACAGGTTTTCCCCATCTAATGGCCAAAACCCCAATCATCGTTTCGGATCCTCCATCAGGCATCTCCCCATCGTTGCGATCAAAATTTACAACAAGAACACAAAACCCTACTACGATAATCTATGAAAAAAAAAATGCTTATACTACCCATTTTATTATGCGGGGGAAGCGATTACAACTCAAATCAAATCGAATAAAAGAAAAAAAAAAAAAAATATAAGAGGCGTGACCGGGCCCAAGGTTAAAGTCTGAAATTTGGAAGCCAACAAAAGCGCCAACCCAGGAAAAGGAAAAATATTATAATATTATTCGGTGAGATAGTTTTATAGGGAATTTGAAGGCTGTGAGACTTCAAAGATAACATCAAAGGCGTTTCCAAAAATGGTATTATAATAAGAAAAGCAGACACCCAAGTCAAAAGTTATGGCCAAAACAATTTTCACCATCCAATGGCCAAAACCCCAATCGCCGTTTCTAGATCCTCCATCCAACATCGCGCATTCTTGAAATAAAAATTAAAACAAGAACAAGCAAAATCCTACTATAGTGATCTATAAAAAGCACTGTCTTACCAACACTTATTATCGGTTGGAAAAACATTTACAACATCACACAAGGGTTGCGATAGATAAAAATATTATAATATTATCGGTGGGATAGTTTTAGAGGGGCCGGAAAAAGCTATTAGACTTTTGATAGCTTCAAGGCGTTTTCAAAATGGTATTATAATAGGAAAAGCGGATACCTAGTCAAAAGTTATGGCCAAAATAGTTTTCACCGTCAATGGGAAAAATTCAATTCTTGGTTTCGGATCCTCCATCAGGCATAAGCTCATCCTTGCGACCAAAATTACAACAAGAACAAGCAAAAACCCACTCACGGTGGTCTGTAAACGCCTATACTACCCACACTTATTATCTAGTGGGAAAACGATTACAACAGCACACAAGGGTTGCGATTGAAGAAAAAAAATATTATAATATTATCGATTGGGGACGGTTTTAGAGGGATGGCGAAGTTATGAGTCTTGTAGATAACTTCAAGATGTTTTGAAATGAAACAAAATTATAATAGGAAAAGCGGACACAGGAGTCAAAAGTTATGCCCAAAACGGCTTTCACCGTCCGATGGCCAAAAGCGCCAATCGCCGTTTTTCGGATCCTTCATCCGGCATCACCCGTCGTTCGATATAAAATTTACAGCGAGAACAACAAAAACCTACTACTGGGGATCTATGAATAAAAATGCCTACACTACCGGACTTATTATCGGTGGGAAAACGATTACAACTAAATTCAAGATCGAATAAAAGAAAAAAAAAAAAATATAAGAGGGCATAACCCGGACTAAGGTTAAGTCTGCAAGTGAAGCCCAAAAAGGCCAACCCGGAAAAGCTTTGAGACTTGTAGCTAACTTCAAGACATTTTTCAAAATGGTATTATAATAGGAAAATGGACACGGTCGAGAGGTATGACGAAACAGTTTTTACCATCCAATGGCCAAAATTCAATCATTTGTTTCCGGATCCTCCATCGGACATAACCCACATCAATGCGATCAAAATTAAAAAAGAAGAACAAGCAAAACCCAACAACAATGATCATGAAAAAAATGCATATACTACCCACACTTATTATTTGGTGGGAAAACAATTACAACATAACACAAGAGTTGCGATGAAAAAAAATATTATAATATTGCCAAAATAGTTTTCACCAACCAATAGCCAAAACCCGATCGCCATTTCGGATCCTCCATCAGCAAGCGCCATACGTCGTTGCGATCAAAATTACACGAAACGGTAAAACCTACTACGGGTGATACATGAAAAAAAAATGCCTATACTACCCCACACTTATTATCGGTGGGAAAAATGATTACAACTCGAATCAAGATCTATTAAAGGAAAAAAAAAAAAAATAGGGAGGCCCTGACGACTGGGTTTGAGTCTGCAAAAAATTTGAAGCCAAAAAGACCAACCCTCGGAAAAAAAAAAAAAATATTGTAATATTATTATCGGTGGGGCCAGTTTAGAGGGGCAACTAAGTTGTGAAACTTGTATATAACTTCAAAGGCGTTTGAAGCGGTATTATGTCGAAAAATGGACACTGAGTCAAAAGTTATGGCAGCAGTTTTCACCATCGATGGCCAAAAACCCAACCCTTGGTTTCGGATCGTCCATCCGACATCACCCGTCGGTCGATCAAAATTACAACAAGAACAAGCAAAACCCTACTACGTTGATCTATGACAAAAAAATGCCTATCTTCTGAAACACTTATTATACGTGGGAAATCGATTACAACAACACACCTGGGGTTGCGATATAGAAAAAATATTATAATATTATGATTGGGACAATTTTAGAGGAACGGCGAATTTGTGAGACTTGTAGAGCGTTCCAAAAGCGGTATTATAATGGGGAAAGCGGATTTTTAGGTCAAAAAAGTTATGTTCAAAAATGTTTTTACATAACCAATAGCCAAAACCCCATTCTTGGTTTCCGGATCCACCATCAGAACATCGCTCATCAGGCGATCAAAATTCCCTAACAAGAACAAGCAAAACCCTACTATAGTGATCTATGACAAAAAAATGCATATACTACCACCCCTTATTATCGGTGGGAAATCGATTACAACATCCGCAAGGGTTGCGATGAAAAAATATTATAATATTATGGGGTGGGCGGTTTTAGAGGAATGGAGAAGATTTTAGGCTTGTAGATAACTTTAAGGCGTTTACGAAATGGTATTATAATAGGAAAAGCGGTCATTTTAGAGACAAAAGTTATGGCAAAAGCAGGTTTTCACCATCGATGCATTTAAAATCAATCATTTGTTTCCGGATCCTCCATCCGGCATCACCCATCCTTTGCGATCAAAATTACAACAAGAACAAAGCAAAACCCTAGTACATTGATCTATGAAAAAAAATGCCCATACTACCCACCTTTATTATACGGTGGGAAAAGCGATTACAACATCACCTGAGGGTTCGAGAGAAAAAATATTATAAAATTATCCGTTGGGATAGTTTTAGAGAGGCAAGCAAAGCTATTAGACTTTTAAATAACTATAAGGCGTTACCTAAGCGGTATTATAATAGGAAAATTGATACCTAGTCAAAAGTTATGGCCAAAAAATAGTTTCACTAGTCAATGGCCAAAATCGATAAATGGTTTTTCGGATCTTGCATCAGACATAAGCCCATCCTTAAGATCAAAATTACAACAAGAAAAAGCAATACCCCACTCATTGATCTATGAAAAAAAATGCCTATACTACCCACACTTATTATACGGTGGGAAAAATAATTACATCACCTGAGGTTACGATAGAGAAAAATATTATAATATTATCAGGGGTGGGGAACGGGTTTTAGAAGCAATGAAGGTATTGAGGCTTTAGATAAATTCAAGTCGTTTCCAAAAGCGGTATTATAATAGGAAAATGGTCACAGAAGTCAAAAGTTATGGCCAAAACGGTTTTCCCCGTCAATTGCCAATGGCCAATTGCCCGATCATCGTTTCACGGATCGTTTCGATCCAGAAGCATCTCTTTATCGTATAAAAAATGCGATCAAAATTTGGGAAAAAGAACTCAAAAGACCGAATAAAAACGGTGATCTAAAAAAAAAAAAACCCTAAGGTTTATAAAAAACAAACCCCCAAAATATTTATTATACGGTGGAAAAAACTATTATATAACTCGTTTAAATCGAGTATTATAATAGGAATGGAATAAAGAAAAAAAAAAAATATAAGAGGGGCATCTCTTACCGTTCGCGATCAAAGTTAAAACAAGAAAACCTAAACGGTGATCTATGAAAAAAAAAAAAACCACAAATCCCGTTTAACGCAAAAATATTATAATATTGTCCGGTGAAAAAGGTTTAAAGAGGACTGACGAAGGTGTGAGACTTCTAGATAACAGTTTTCAAGTGGTTTGTTTTTAATATTATAGTTTGTTTTAATATTAAGTTATTAATGTAATAATGATACTCTTGTTTGAATATTATGTTTGATTGTTTGCATTTATTCATACAAGTGTTCTATGAGACATTCTTTGTCATTGAGGTTGTGAGAACTCGGATGACTTAATCATGATTCTCAAATAACCCGTCAAGGATCATCAAGAATGGGATATTGATGATCTGATGGAGATTGGTGTGCTATCTACATCATACTCTTAGAGAGTGTAGTAGAACTCACTTACTACGGATACTAGGTATGTCATGATGGATGCACAAATACCTTAGAAGGGTATTGGTATACCCATCAGAAACCGTTTGATATAGTTCCACTATATGTACCTCTGGTGTCTCAATTAGTGGGAAGCGATGTTATACTCCTTTGACTTGAGGTCAATATACGACATGTGTGGGATGATGAACTTTGACCATGACCAGCGCTTGCACCCTTCCATGGGTAGGTATGGCTTGGATTGAGTTCATCACGAAGTTATGTATGCGTAGTAGTTGAGCGAATAGGATTCATTCCTCAAAGTGGATATAGAGAATACTCATCTTCTCGTCATAATTGGATCTAAGTCTTGGCCGATGCGTCAACTTAGACTTTTTGGCTAAGTGTGACATAAATGATCAATTAGTGATTAGAGATAATATGATTAAGTTATTTGAATAGACACTTCATCATGTTCAAAGACTTAATCAAGTATTAAGTGAATGAAAGGAGAAATCGTAATAGCCCGTGTTTTCGATTCTGGTGATTTTGCGTTTCTCTAGCGTACCTCGTATATTGAGAATGTGTGATTTATTGTCTAGGGTGGTGGGAAATTATGGGTGCCGGATCTATTCGAGATGAATTTAAATACATATTTAAATTAATGGAGTTAATTACTATAATGAATTAATCTTAAATCAATTCAACATAATAATTAAACAAGCAAATAAGCAACATCGTTACCCGTAATCACGTAAATCCTAAGCATGGGGAATCTAGGAATTACGAGGTTACATACCTCTTGTAGAAACAATAGATTGAGGCGATGGATCAACGAAAAAAGTCTTCCCAAATATGTCCCGTCCTGAGCGTGTCCGATTGGAAGGATTCACGAACGATTTTAATAAAGGAGAAAAATAAAATATTTTGTCACCACCTTTGTGGATTTCTAATATTTCAACACATGGAATTGCATTGGGGATGAAAAATTCATCCCTATTTATAGGACAAGGGTGGCCGATTTTTCGCTAGAAAAATAAGGAGGAAAATCTTTTTCTTGATCTCGAGAAATCTTGAATATATCCCGTATATTATTTTCTCCATAATTAAATTTTTCCATAAAAATTTCACTTCCCTTTATCCCATATTTTTCAAAAATACAAGGAAAAAGGAATCAAGATTTGATTTCTAATATTTATGGGATAATCATGTATTCGAGAATACTTATCTTTTCCATAAAAACTTTTCAAGAAAATCTTTTCTTCTTTTCCTACAATTTTCGAAAATTACTAGGAAATATAGGCAATAATATTTTTTCTCCTTTTCATTAATTGGACTTTAATTTGGGTTATTTGAGGGGTCTTTAGGAGAATTAAGATTGGACCTCAATGGGCTATGAAACTTTAATATTTGCGAAAATATTATTCAAGCTCATTAATATTAATTAAATTCCACTATAAAATTAATATTGAACTATCCATCTTAACCCATATTACGACTTCACAATAATATGGCTCCGGTCATTATTTCTCGTGTTTAAGATTATCTTAGTCCACTAATTAATTAGCCCTTTGAATAGGCTTTATATTAATTAATATCTTTGTTCTTGGAGTAAAAAGGCGATTTCAACATTATTATCCATCTGGGAAATAAATTTCCTTTTGCAAGATTTGGTATGATAAATATTACGAGCCCACCCAGGGGACAAATTAAGCAAAAGCGGTACTTGCACGATTCTCCGTATTAAATCTTTTGCAATCGTCATATAATTAATAATATTGCCCAAGATATAAGGTATCGAATCACATTAATTCTCTTCCCGTCATAAGTCAAAGCAATAGTTATTAATTTCACGATTCTATTTAAGGGATGGAATTAAGAAATAACGAACCCTTGAGGTCTAATACTTGTATATTTGATCTTAGAAGAATTTATCCTCTGTGGGTCTATTAGTAGCGTCATAATGCACTAGTATAATCTCTTTGTCAAAGACAAGCCAATCCGAGCCTTACACTTCAACCTTTCATGATGATTGTTCATTTCCATCGGGTTGTGAATTTATACTTAGTCACGAGGAAGCTGTTTATTTGATCTTCTGCGATTTGGTATCACCAAATTAACTACAACATAATATGTACTTACTTATTGAGCAGGTTTGCAACAAATATATATAACATTCATTCATATTTAATGAAAGCGATGATTAATAATTTATTTGATAAATAAATAAGAAATTGATTTTGGTTATACAAAGTAATAAGCATACTTTTCAATATAACCCCAACAATCTCGATTATACACAAAATCGACTTTTTAAGTATACTCTGACATGTCTCGTGTTCTATGTGGCATCTAACGTCACCTACGAACCTAATTATATATCTCCCACTTATACTCAAAATTTGATTGTAGCGCTCTTGACTTCCATTCCTTCCACATGTCTCTCGAATGTACCTGAGGCCCGGACCCTTTGTGAATGGATCTGCTAGGTTGTCTTAAGCGTCTTTGCCACCTCTCCTCTCTTACTTGATTTCTCGTATAAGATGATATTTTCTTTCTATGTGTTTGTTGGCCTTGTGGGCTCTGGTTCCCTAAAATTTTACCTGCTCTAGCGTTATCCGCGAAAAAAAGTGATCGTCTGCAGGGCAAATCGGAATAACATCCAAGTACACTAGGAAGTTCTTGAGCCAAACCTCTTCTTTCATTTACTTCCTGGCTGACTCGTATTCGGCTTCCATGGTAGAATCGTGATGCATTTTTGTAATGCTTCTCCATGTCATGTTTCCTCCCCCATGCAAAACACACTACTCGTGGTTGACTTTTGTGGAATCCATATGCGATTGGAAATCTGGTCAGATTGTAACCGATGAGGATTAGGTATCGATTGATAAACTAACGTTACATCTCGTGTCCTCTTGGATACTTTAGAACTTTCTTGGTGAAGTCAATGCTCTTTCGGGGTTGCTTTGATATCTTGCCACCATGCCTACGGCCAGCGGATATCAGGTCTAAATCCTGACATTGCATACATGAGGCTTCCTCCAGCTGAAGCATAAGGAATGCCCTTCATGTCATCTACACATCTCCTTGGATAGATGGATTACGTGTTTGAAAGGCACAAAGTCTTTCTTAGAATCTTGCATCTTTGAATAAACTTCCAAAGCGGTGTCTATATATGAGGCTTGCGAGCCCGATCATTCTTTTCTGCGATCTCAAGTGATCTTGATCCATAGGACGTGACTGGCTTCTTCCTTCATATCAAACTGTATTGACAGCCATGCCCTTATGTTTGACAACACCTTTACATCATTCCCGATGAGTAGAATGTCATCTACGTATAGTACCAAGAATACCAAAGCGGTTAGTCACATTTTTTATAAACACAACTTTTCGAAATTTTTTTTTTTGATCAAAGGTAGTATGATTTTATAGCAGTCAAAACGATTACTAGCGGTTGTACCATGGAATAATCCTACTCGGTGAGGAGATCGGGTAGAAAGCGACTTCGGTAGGAATCGGGGAGGATCTTGAGCGACTTCCTCAAAAGATAAAAGGTCATACCCGGCGTTTTCCAAATTTGAAGGGGGTGCAAAAGCAACCTAGAAAGAGGACAAGAAGTCGCATTAGGCCTTGGAAAAGACTCACAAGTGGGAGGCGACCTCGGGCGGCTATTTATAAGCAAAGATACGGATAAGCTGAAAAGCGGCGATATCCTTGGGGCAAGCAAGGCAAGTGTATCTAGGCGAAAACCGCGGGATTAACCAATAAAACCCTAGCTCTGGCGGTGGGTGTATGACAAGCCCATTGAAGAAAGCCCCCGAAGGAGTGTACCTAATTTACGCTCTATAATTACAACATGTATCACTCATTTGTAGGGACAAAATCTTAGTACTCTTAGGCGAAAATATAATAAAATACTCACGGCTTGGCGCCCCAGACGTAGCCTTCTTCTAAAAGCGGCCGGGTAACCAAATCTGCGTATATTTCATATGTGTTCTTTGTTTACTTAATTGATCCCATTCAATAATATCACGTTGCCCTAGGCGTAAAATCTAGAGTCACAATTTGGCTGGCCCGTCCGTGGGAAACACAACTTTGTCGATTTGTTGAAAAATCTGCAAAAGACCAGTCGATCTTACCAATGGCGATCAATCAAAGGTAACACTACCAAAAGCGAGACGGACCACAGCGATGGTGTCGGGCCTCAGAAAACTCCATCGATCTCACCCCCCATCAGAGGAGGTCACCATTTGGTGGAATCTCGTGCAAACAGGAGGACCTTTGAAAGCAGTGTTGGCCATCCTCACAAGAAAATGTCTGCGCCTTTGGCGACAAGACGAACGGCAGTAGCACGCTAAGCGGCACCCAATCGAAGGAACTAGGGGCGAATGCCTGGTAGAAAGGCGCTCTCACAAAGCCAGTGGCGTGCGATCACAGTGAAACACGCAATCATTGGAATCGCGGGCTCTAGAAAAGCCCGGTGAGGGTCGAGACGGCGTGTTAATGCCAGGCTTGGGAGACAAGCTGCTATCACTAAATTAACTACAATGTAACACGTCTTTATTTATGGAATAGTTATGGAGTAATATATGTAACATTGATGATATTTAAAAGCATCGTTGATAAATAATTTATTTAACAAATAAGATAGAAATTGATGCGGTTATACAAAGTAAAAAGCATACTTTCGATTATAACCCCAACAAGAACATGAATCCCTTTGTCCCATAAAGGTACCCATAAATAACCTTATTTAGAGGCGTGCCTCTAATTTACCGGCTTCTTATCCGACCGTATATGGGGACACTTGCGCCCGTCCACAATTCTACAGGGATTTTGGGGAATCGATTTAGATGGGATTAAGTTTAGAATATAAGTTGTTGTTTTGCAGGCATTACCCCGAGCGATTTTGGTAAATCCGCATAACTTCATCATTGACCTTACCATTTTAAAGCGTTCTATTTCTTCGTTCTCAACCCCCATTTTGTTGAAGTGCGGGTGCGATCAAGCGGGATCAATCCCTTCATCAAACCAGTAGTTCAAAATTCATCCTTTGAGGTATTCGCCTCCACGATCGGATCGTAAAACTTGATACTCTCTTTCCTTATGATTCTCGGCTTGAGCCTTAAATTCATTGAATTTATCAAAGGTCTCAGATTTATTCTTCATTAGGAAAATGTACCCATAGCGTGAGTAATCATCGATAAACGTAACAAAATACTCGTAGCCACCTCTAGCTTTGATTTGCATTGGACTACGGATCGGTGTGAGCGATCTCAACACTTCTTTAGCCACTAAGCCCCCTTTGGCTCAAATGCCCTCTTGGTCATTTTACCCTCCAAGCATGATTAGCAAAGGTGGAAATGGTTCAATCAGGAGGACTCCAATGAACCATCTTAGACCAACCTTTGGATCCTTTTCGGATTAATATGACCTAATCTTAGGTGCCAAAGAAGTGTCTCGTTCACGTCAGTCGAATGATTTCTTTTATTTCTTGAAATAGTAGATATGTTATAGGATGCATTACGTGAGTGATGTGCGATCAATAATATAGAATTGTTAAGTAAAGGATTCCATGATAGATAACCACAGATTCTGAAAAATAGTAATATATTAATTAAAACAAATAGAATATCCATCGGCCAAAAACCACGAGTATGGCATGTTCATCAAAAGGGAATTGTTGGGAGATGAATTTAATAAAAAAAGTTTTGATTAGATCCAAAAACCTAGTATGACATATTGGGATAATCTTGATAGAAATGAGTCATGTTTTGATTATAGAGTGTTGAGAAGTTTTACGCACCATGTATAGTCGGCGAAGACTTCGGTAAGCGAAGACTTCGATTAAGTTTAGCGAAATGGCGAAGACTTCGATAAATGGCGAAAAGCGAAGACTGATAAGTTCTTGAAAATGGCGAAGACTCGATAAGTAAGTGAAAGCGAAGACTTCGATGAAAGTGGCGAAAAAGCGAAGACTTCGATAAGTTCTTGAAGAAACTAAAGACTTCGATATGTCATTTGAAGACTCATTATGTATTTGAAATGGCTTTGAAGACTTCGATATGTCAAAAAGACGGCTGAAGACTCAAAAAGATCTTGAAGACTCACAAAACTGGCTGAAGACTCGGAAGACCGAAAGGCTTCGGAAGACGAAGACTTCGAAGATCTGAAAGACTCGAACCGCACTGCGAAGACCTGGAAGATCTTTGAAGGCGAAGACGAAGACAGAAGACTTCGAAGAATCGCGACCTGAGAATCTTGAAGACCCGGTTATTCTTGAAGACTTCGATGAATCTCTGCGAATACTGAAATTATAACTTTGAATGTTGAGAAACCCAGCATATAAATATCTATCAGAAGACTAAAAAGAGAAAAATGCGAATATTGAGAAAAGTATATATTACCCAAAAACATTTCGTATGTAAAAAAAAAAACTAAGTCCAAGTGTTGTTTAAGGTTGTCTCATTCAAAGAGATTAACCAAAAAGAAGCGCTATGTTTGTCTATATTTCTTGAAGACAAGAACCAATCGGAGGAAAGACAATGACGTACTTTCGCGTATTTGAAAGCGACATGATATTTAAATCATATGGGTAGTATTATATTCCACTATTGCAAAAATTGGTGATTGGCTACATGAATGCATATTTCCTAAAACATGCGAGGGAGTATTCAAACCTAAAAATAGTCGTTCATCAAACACCATAGAGGAAACTCATGAAGCTATCTCCTCCTCGGATAGTTTTTCAAGAGTGACCTTGGTGAAGTTACTATAAATAGTAGTGACCCTTTACATTGAGAGGTTACGGAAATTTCAAAAGCAACTCAAAGAGCTCATTCATATTATTGCAAATTGAAGCACTCGAAAAACTCTAGAATATCCCAAGTGTTTCACATTGGAAGAAGCTCATTCACTAAGCCTAGATTGATAAAAAATATCAAAGCTTAGTAGAGATATCTCCTTTGCATTGTTCTTATTGTAAAGGATATCCCATCTAGTTGAAACCAACCCAAAACCTAAACCCTTTGTTAAGGTAGTTTGTGTGTGTTTTGTTGGTGAGTTGGAGTTATAAATAGTTAGTAAGCTACGATTGAGTTAGCGAGGAAAACTCTAGAGAAGAAGTTAGTAAGCTACTTGTAGTAGTCGAACACTTGTGTGTGTTTGAGTTAGTAAAAGCTACGATTAGTCGGTTGAAAACTCTCAAGGTAGAAAAGTGAGTAAGCTCTGGTGAGTTAGCCGAAAGCTTTAGGAAGTGGTTAAGGAATTTCTCTGAAGATCGGAGGAAAGTGAGCGTAGGAGCTTGAGTCTCACGAATCACTTATAATTGTTGTGTTGTTTTGCTTTACATCTTGCATTATTATTTTGTTGCATGTTTTTCTTTGAAAGCATAATTCGCGATATTGATTGGAACGATCATTTGAACTTGCATCAATTGATCACGGCCTTAATCCTTTGTTTTATTAAAGGAAGATTTTCGACAAAAGGTAAAACAGTATAAACATAGGGCTGACCATTCCGCACACTTGGTAGCTAAAACGAGATAGTTACCAAACTGAACTAACTCTCTTTGAGGGTTCGATAAGATAATTATCGATCAGCGCTCTCGAGGATCTCGATAAAATTCGAGGGCTCGGTTGGGCTAATCTGAAACTTAACGAAAGCGGCTCGGGATCATTGTCTCGATGAACTTTGACTCAGGGCAATCTTTGTTTCTCGAGGGCAAAATCATCGGGATAACGACCCATCGACCTCGATGAAAGAAAAGTTTAAAAATCGAACACGTGTATTCCCCCTATGCGTGTGTGAGACTTCGTTAACATCGGGACCAACAAGTGGTATTAGAAGCGGTGGTTCAATTTGACCACTTGCTTTGGTAGCCATAGTCTATTTTCTTTGAAAAGACTTTGGTGGTCTCTTGAATAGATCATTTCTTTGATATCTTACAAGGCTCGGTCATCATGCCTTCTAAGAAACTTTCTATGTTCTCTGTTGGGAGCTATGACTATGGAGATTGAGAATGCAGGCTCAAATGCGTATTCAAAACATGAAAGAATGTGGAAGTGGTTTACGAAGGACCATTCAAATTCTTGTTGTAAATCGAGTCGGCAATCTTGAGAGGAATGATCGAGAGATGATTTTCCAAAGTCGATGATCAACTTACTCGATGAGATAAAGTTAGTCAATCTTGACTACATTGCTAAATATACTTTGTATAGCTTTATTGATGATGGTGTTATGGGGATGATTTCTCCTTTGTAAAAAGCTGAAAAGAAATATGGGACACTTTTGGCATTATGTGTCAAGAACCACCGGATCATATAAAGGAAAACAAACTTTTGTTCTTTATTGAAAAGTTTGATAGCTTTGAAATGGAAGATAGTGAATCCGTTGACAAACTTGAGGTGAGATTCACTAGCATCATGAATGATCACGAGTGCTCTTGGGAAAAAGATACCCAGAGATAAGTAAGTTTGAAAATTCTTAGAGGATTATCTAAGAAATGGGATTATACATGTTGTGGTGATTGAAAACACCAAAAATATTGATTCGTACCATATCGACAAGTTTTCTCTGAGCTGAAAGCTAATGAGTTTGTGATTGACAAGAAAACTAAAAATCGGACAAAGATGATTTTTTCATCTAGCAAAAAATGTGGCTTTCAAAGCGAAAGAAATCTGTGTAAGTCAGAGAGTACGAGAACTCACTTGCCAAAAATCGAGGATGAAGCGGGAGGATAAGCTAATCTTGATGGCGAAGGTTTGAAAGACTTCAATAGCGGATATGGGAAATATAAAAAATATTATAGGAATCCGCAATTTCAAAGACTCTTTCGAGACGGATCTGTTGAGAAAAGGAAGGACCAAAAAAGCGGGGATCTCGTCGAAAAAGAAGGACTCCAGACCCGAGGAGGAAAGTGATCAGATGATGATACCAACGGATCTTACAATTTGTCGGAAAAAGGTCACTTTCAACATGGTATCTCTTTTTGGTAGTGATAAAGAAAGAAAGGAAAGACAAGCCAAAGAGAGACAAAGTTCTTGACAAAAGCTATGATTGCTGCGAGGAGGAAGAACGATGCGAAGAAGGTTCGATTCCTCGGATGAGATTTTCTCGAGATAGTGGCGATGATGATATTTGTCTTATGGTTGTGGAGGTAAATTCTTCTATCTCTGTTGTTGCTCCTACACAAGCACATGAGTTCTCAAGTTCAAGTATGTGATAACTTTGACTTTGATGGATTCATTTGAGAATCTTATGGAGGACTATTACGTATTCTGAAGCGCTCACTTTGAAACTTCAAAAGAAGCGAGAACAAAGGGCTGAATCTTTGAGAATACGAAGTGGAAAGACTCTAAAAATCTGAGATCACTTCTCAATTGATGGGAACTCTTGATGAACTAGATGTTACGAAAATACTGACTCTCGAGAAAAAAAGAAGGTGATAGAGATCTGAATGGAAAATTAGAAATCCACTAAAAGAGATTGACATATCGGGCTGAGTTCAATGACCTCTTTGAAAGCATGAAACTCTAAAGAAATGTGAGGATAGTCTTGTGAGAAAAGTTAGCTCTATTGAATTACGCATCTAAAGTGATAGATGAAATTGAGTTATCAAGACAGACGCAACTATAAAATTTTGGATTGGGATACATTCGGAGGAACCTCACAAGGTCTTAAGAATCTTGCTTCTAGTAGCACAAGGCTGTCTTTGTTAAACCCGGTGGCATCTAATCTTCTTCTTTGAAGAAGCGCGAGCTTTAGGGGGTAAAGGACCTATGGTTTGAGAAAAAGCCCGAAGGTTCGGGGAAGAAAGCCGGACCTCGGGGAAAAGCTAGAAAACACAGACACTCGGTAGGAAATCTTGAGCGATGCTTAAAAGCCTCCGGCTAAGAATACCAACCTAAAAAGAGATCTGCCTTTGAACCATCGGAAGAATTTTGAGAAGAGAAACACTCGTAGAGATATTCTCAAGTGAAAAAGACCAAGTCCTCAATTCTTGAAAAAGACCCCAATTTGATCTGAGACAACCTAAGCCCCTTGCCCTAAGGGTAAAGGTTTCTTAACCCAAAGTCGGCAAACGAGAGACCAGTGCACAAAAGCAAAACACTTGAACAAAAGGCTGAACCCGAAGAACTCTAAGGCTCGTATGTTCATCTTTAAATTTGAATGCACTCATACCTGAGGATCTTTGCCAAGGCACCTGGGGTGGTGAATGTGTATGTAGATGTTTATAGGAGACAAATCAGCCACTCTAAAAGTAATTAGAGTTGTTAGGCGAATTGGGTTCCAAAAATCTGCAACTTTTGGTAGGACCACACGAATGGGTACCTAAATATCATTTTTTTTAATTGAAGGAAAAAATTTTAATTTGAATAAAACAACATAGCACTAATAGTGGAAATGAATTAGCCTTTCTTTGTATGGTATCACAGACGATGGATGTTCAAGACATATGTGGGATATAAATATTAATAATCGACTATGTTGAGCAAAAAGGCCCTCAAATCACATTTAGAGACAATTGAAAGACAAACTAAAGGATATGGAACTCTTGAAGTTGACTTCTGTTCCATATCCATAGTCTTTCATATGTATACGGTGCAAAAAACATAACTTTCTGTATTGATTCTGTGACAAAGGATCTGGTGTTGAGTTCTCAAAAAAGAACTTATGTTATGTAAAAACCAATACTTCATAGAAAATTTTCTTGTTGGTACTAGAAAAGGAAATGTGTATCTTCTTGATTGGAGTTCAACTCCTAAAGATACATGTTTAGGTTGCAAAAAAGTTCCTGAGATACCATTTGGTTGTAGCACTGAAAAAGAATGAATCACTTAAACTTCAAAACCACTGAACAAACTTGCAAGATTAGCACTTGTAAGGTTACCCGATGAAGTGTTTAGTAAAGATCATGTATGTGATGCTTAGCCGAGAAAAGGAAAACAAATCGAGCATCTTTCAAAAAGTAAAGTAGATGTTTCTCTTGATAGAATACTACAAGTTGTTACATATGGATCTCTTTGGTCGGTAACACTGTGAGCACTAATGGCGGAAAATACACACTTGTGGTAGTTGATGACTACTCTAGATACACATGGGTCATATTCTTACTCGGTAAAAGAGACTCGAGATAAAAGCTGCTGAACTCTTGAAAAGGCTCGATCTTGAAAAAGAATCAAAAGTGTGGTCAAAATCGGATCGGATAAAAGGCCCCGGGTTTATCAATCATATCATATCGATTATTGTGCGACAAATGGAATAAGCTCATGAAACATCGGTTGCAAGGACTAGCAGAATGGTGTTGCTAAAAGAAAAAATAGGACTACGAAAAGAAGGCTACGAGGAAAATGATGATTCTTTGGTGATATTCCTAAAAGATTTTGAAATTTGTGAATTTATCAACCTTTGCATCTTTACTCGAGAATAGATCCATCTTTGACCAGAACCGAGGAAAAAAACTCCATATGAGCTGTGGAATGAAAGGATGCCTCTTGTTTCTTTCTTTTCGTGTGTTTGGTTGCAAGTGTTTTCATACGATAATGGTAAAGAATCGGGTTGAAAACTTTTTTGATAGCAAAAGTTGATGAAGGGATATTCTTAGGATATTACGAAGTAAAAGTAAAGCCGCGGAGATTACAAGCTGTAGGACTCTTATTGTGGAAGAAACACCTCATGTTATTTTTGATGAATCTACTTGTGTTCGGAAGAAAGCGGGAACATGACTTCGGGAGAAGCGATCAAGAGAATCGCGGACTTAGCTTGAAAAAGAATGATAAAACATCCATACGAACACGAAAAAAGAAATCGATCACTTTCTATGAATTGAGTGAATCGGAGACTCGAGACAAAGAAATTCGAGGATGGAAAAACTTCGGGATGGTGAGACTCGGGATGGAAATTCTCCCTTTGAAGGGAAAGCGACCTGCTGAAGCTAACCAATGAACATCTGAAGTTTAGAATCGGTATGTAATCTTGGAGTGAAGATGTGGTCCTGGTGAGGCAAACTCTGAATCTATCGACCAAAGGGAACAAATGCCTCTCGACAATGTTGAATAGAATTTCCACGAGGAAGATGATTCTCTTTCTCCTTTTCATTGTTCACTGAATTTAATGAACTACACGAACCTAACATTTCGATGTTGAGGATCTCTTTTGAAGGGGAACATCGGGAGAAAATGGTTGGATAGTCATCCTAAAAAAATCCGGGATTGTGGGTGATCTATCGGATGGTGTCAAAACAAAGAAGGTTCCATGGAGAAAGTGCTTTATTCTGCTGCTTCCTATCGAAAAAAAGAACCTCTGAGATTGAAGAAGCTCTACAAGATTCATTTTGGATTCTTCTTTATCTGAAGAAGTGAACCAGTTCTCAAGGAATGAAGTTTGGGAGCTAGTGGATAGACCTAAGAGCGCAATGTGATTGGAACTAAGTGGGTGTTCAAGAATAAAGAGATGAAAACAACAACATTGTGAGAAACAAAGCGAAATTTAGTTTCTGTGAGGTTATTCCCAGAAGAAGGCTTGGATTATGATGAAACCTTTGCACTTGTTGCAAGACTAGAAGCCATCAGTTGTTTCTTGCGTATCTTGCCCACATGAAATTCACGATCTGTCGGATGGATGTGAAAAGTGCATTTGAATGGTGTGCTTAAGGAAGAGGTTTATGTGGAACAACCTCACTGGTTTAAGACAGAATGACCAAGTTCTGAGGCTCGGGAAAGCCTTGTATGGTCTTAAGCAAGCACCGAGGCATGGTATGATACCCTTTCTTAGTTTCTTCTGACCATGGTTTTTATCAAAGGAACTATTGATAGGGCTCTGTTGGGGATAGAAGATGGGAAAGACATCTTACTTGTTGATTTATGTAGATGACATCATATTTGGATCTCAAATCATCATTTTGTGTGAAAAGTTTTTCTACGATGAAAGGAAAGTTTGAGATGTCGATGATGGGGAGATGAATTTCTTTCTTGGACTTGGGTGAAACAAACTAATGAAGAATTTTTTCATCAATCAAGCAAAATACACGAGATCGATTGCAAAGTATGGTTATGAATTGCAATGCGGTTAAATTCCTATGAATACTAACTACAAGATGGATCGATCACGAAGGCCGTCGATAAATCACCTTTGATTATAGAGGATCATTAGATCAACTTTGCTATATCTCCACGACAAGTAGGCTGACATAACATTTCTTTTGTTGAAATATGTGCAAGAATACCAAAAGCTATTCCTAAAAATTTAGTCACATGGGCTGCCAAAAAAGATTACGAAATATCTTAAAGGCCTTTGTGAATGAGGATTATGGTATCCGGTGATGATAACCTTGAATTAAGCTGGTTATTGGATCTTTGATTATGGAGGATGTAGAATTGACATAAATCTACCACGGGAACTTGTCGATTTCTTGGAAATAAAAGCGATATCATGGTTTTCAAAAAGCAAACCTCGATGCTTGACCCGGTCTTCTTTGAAAATTTGAATACATGGGCTGCGGGGAAGGCATTGTGCATAAATTCTTTGGATCGAGACAACAATTGAGGGATTATAAGATTATAGCGATGAAATTACATATATTTTATGATAATAATAGTCACCCGGTTGCTATTACACAAAATCCGTGTGCACACGGATGTAAGCATGTTGATATCGGACATCACTTCATGAGAGATCATGTTGAGAAGAAAAGACATCAAAATGGAGAAAATTCATCTTGATAAGCAAGTGATATCTTGACTAAACCTTTGGCTGAATCAAGATTTAAGGGAACTATCGGTTGAATTAGGTATGTTGGAACCCGGTGAACAAAGCCGTCCTGAAAAATTGAATGTTTTCGGATCGTAGAGGATTTCTCCGGGTTTTCTTGAAAAACTCGAGGATAAAATTGAAATCTTGAACAACGAGTCTTGGGAAACTTCGGTTATCACGAAATCGATTACTCGATATTATCTTGACCTTTTATCAAAGATCGATTACTCGATATTATCTTGACATTTTACCAAGGTCAAAACTTCGTTTATTAAGGCCCGATGGAAAAATTAGTGCGAAGAAGTATTGACTCATCAACACATTTATTGTCTAAGCTGAATCTTAGTAATCATTGGCGATAAATAACAAAACACACTGAAGGAATATTTATTTGGAACCTTTGAAATCCACGAAGAAAGTCAATGGTGCGAGCGATAATTAAATACCTTTGTTCATTAATCACCAATAAGGATAAATTGGCGACTTTGTATTTGTGAAATCGTCCTTTCATATACGATTTAGTCGATTTTTTAATCTCAGCAAAATCGATTTCTTCATCTGTCACGATTTTCAATGAATCAAAATCCTATATCTATTGAAGAATTTCCTTCAAAGCCGATTCAAATAGCCTTCATCTGAAAACCTCTGCTTCAAAAACTCTCGATTGCCCGAATTTTTTTCATCTATCTCAAAAACCCTTCACGAAATTCTCCCAAAAATGACATTTTTGTATCGACAACTCGCCTTTTCTAATAAACCTTGGTGCGAATATGTCGTCTCTAAAGCTCATCCGTCTGACTCATGAAGAGGAAAAGCGTTACATATGATTCGGTTTGCAAAGCTTACTTGCACAGTTCGAATCAACGAGGCGAATATGCAAAAGAGGTAATAGAGTTTATCTACAATTTGAAGTTAGATGAGGAGGATTGTATAGAATCGATTCAGTCTCTCATTTAGAGCATAGTTCAAAATATGTGGATTTTGTTATGGAATTATATATTATTCTAAGAATCTTAATGCCATATATGAATTAAGCGATAGAGGTGAAGACCTACGGTATATATGATGGGTAGGGAGAAAGAATATCGGATAAAATTGCGAGCATCGATAAAGTTTAAAGCTACTACGAATAAAAAGGTATTTGAAGCCTAAATATCGGTATTCTTTGGACATTATAAGTAAATGCATCATGAAGTAGGTCTGGCGACTTTGAGCAGATAAGCACGCCTAAGTTGAGGCTAATGGCGGATTGAAGATTCACCTGCTAGCGCATTCATTTGGTTTACTATTTAATCAAGGTGGTGAGTGATCAATCCCGGACAAGTTTAGGAACGGTGAATGGATCTGTTGTTGTTGTCAAAGGAAAGATCCTACATACAACCAAAGATTGCATTTATCTTGGAAATGTCTTGAAGAAGATGAGGACATCTTTGCGATTCTAAATCCTTTCCAAAAGTCAAAAATCTTGTTCAAACCAACAACAAAAGACTTTGAAAGGAAAGAAAGAAAAAGCTCCTAAGTCTCGGAATTTCTTTGCTGTTGAAGCCAAACAAGCGGGAAAGCCCGATGCAAGTGAAAGGGAGGAAAAAAAAAATGAAGAAAGAAATCATTGGCTCTAAGCGCGAAAACTTGATCTATTCTTTGAGAGGAGGTCGGTGACAACTGAGGAAATTCAACTGAGAAGGGCCAAAATTTGAAATCTCTTCTGGGAGTTATAGCTCGGGTTGTGATAATTATAAGATCAAGAAAGCGAGAGCAGGTTTTCTCACGAGGTACTCGGAACTTCTCGATCTCGGATAAAATTTCTCGAGAAATCTTCAAGGGACCTCGATTCCCTCGAAGAGATACCTATTCGGACCTCGGATCGTCTGAGACCTCGAGTTCTTGAATTTGGATGTGCTCTGGTGAACCATTTCTCGATCCATCGACACGGAACTCTTACAATCTGATCCCGTGACCTGAGCCCAAAAGTTGAAGGGCGAGCCAGGTGGCGCAGCAAGGGAGCGATTCATTCTTAGTGATACCTGGTACGGTGCATATCGACGTGGGATCTCTTCTTGAGCTTCGAGAACCCGCGGTCTATATCTGATCGAATCCTCGAAGATCTTGAATATAGCCTCCTTCGGGGAAGTTGGTGGAATCTTGATCTTTGTTTTCTGATTCTCCCGGATTCGAAGACGAAGCTCGAGAATGAAAATTCGGTTATTTTATGCTAGTCAAGAGAAAGGTGGTGAAGAAGGAGAAAGGATTGATGGTGATTCCTCAAGTTCTATGAATCGAGAAGGAGATAAGGATAAAGAGCGATCTTGAAATCAATGCGAGGTTGAAAAGGAACCTCGAGGCGAGATCTTGAAAAAAAAAATCAATCTAGGATGGAGAAAGGACAAGCGATCTTTAGACGGTGATATCACATCATCCTCGAATTTGAAGTTAGCACTCTTGAATTATCTTTTGGCACTATTAAATTTTATACCCAAAAGCTCTTGAAGTTTTCTATCTTTAAATTTATGTATGATATCTCGGTGAGGCTCGGTGGAGCACCCTTTCAGTGGAAAAAGTTGTACAAACTCACGTGATTGATCCTCGGTCCTATCTTGGATAATTTGGAAAGGTGGTGATAGTATTGGAAAGTGACTCAAATTGAAGAAACCTTGGCAAACCCGATCTCAAAACTGGAAAATCTGAGAGTTCATCTTGAGACATCTTTGCGACTTCAAGCATCTCTTGCAGTTAAATGACTACATTGGAAGCGAAGATTGATGTAGTCAAAAGCCCGAGCTCAATCTTTGAGATAAGCGGATGTATCGGAGAAAAAAGCATATCTCTAGAAGCAGTGGTTGGTTGAAGAATGATCTAATGATCCAAAGGCAATTTATTCGAGAAATGGAGCTCTAATTTTCGTAGCGAAGAATGAGATGGATAATGTCTTGAAAAATCAGTTTGCACCTCTACGAGAAGAGTTCTCATAAATTTAAAAAAATAGAATTTTAGAGGATGAGCATGATCGGGTTAGCGGGGGAAAAAAAAGATAAGCAAAAAGCAATATCATAGAAGATCTTTGGTTTCAAAGCTTCTTCAAAATGAATTGACAAAAAAGGAAAAGGCTGGTGGTTGAAAAATGAGTTGTTGGCTGAACCTTGAAGAATGCGTGGAAAAGATAAAGAAAGAAAAAAATTATTTGATGCTTAAAAAAGTTGAATGGATGGGAAGAAGCTCAAATTGAAAAGAAGTTGATTGAATACCTATCTACCTCAAACTTGAGCAAACTATTGGGAAGTTGGATCGAAGCGGGTGGTAGAAGGATAATTGAGACAAGCGAGCGGTGAAAGAACAAGTCGGACACGGAAGAAAGAGAAGTGGCATTTGTAGAACAAGAAAAGAAGAAATAGCTCAAAAGATTCTGAAGTCCTTTCGGAGGAAATTGATAATAGATTTTCAATCGAGGATGGAAAGAATGAAAAAAAGTCTTCAATGGGATGCTTGAAAACCCTTCAAAATGAAAGTTGAAAAAGGCGAATTTTATTATACATTTTGGTGTTGATTTTCATTAAAAAAAGAAAAAGAAGAAGAAAAGAAAGTGGTTTTATCTTTTTGCTCAAAAGATAATGAAAGAAATCTTTTTACATGTCGCACATTGACAAATGGCGCCTATGTTTTCAATGATGGTTGGAATCAAGAAGAACCTTCGGTTCTAATGGTCTGAAAGAATGGAGTATAGGTGGGATATGAATGTAACAAGATGGTTTGGCATCATTGCCTAAAATTATTGGGACCTACAAGTTGGATCACCTTGTTTGATGGAAGGAAATACTCGGATAGACATGTTAGGGATAATCTTGACTCTAGACTTTGAGAATGACTATGTAGATAAGCTTGACCATTTCTCCGAGGAATAGCTTTCGATTATGCCATCGGTAGGCCCTGAGGAAAAACTGACGACATCAAAAGCGAGGATGGGCGAAGAAGAGATACTATGGGATGTTCAACTTTGGAAGTGCGGAGGATGAAGTTGGCCCCGAGATTTTTTCTTATACATTTTTTGTTTTTTTTTTCATTGTAATCGGTAACTCTTATCTTACATCATTGAAAATTTTATCTTTATGCTCAAAAGATAATATCATTATCTTTTTTACATGTCTTTATGTTTGATATGCCTTATGTTTTTAAATGTTGGAAAAATTACCATTTTGGATTGTAATGGACAAAGCTGAAACACAGTATAGGTTAGGGTTTTTGTAACAAGATGGTTTTGGCATCGTAAAAGTGTTGGGAGATGAATTTAATAAAAAGTTTTGATTAGATCCAAAAACCGATTATGACATTCGGGATAATCTTGATAGACTTAGTGGGGTTTGATTATAGAGTGTTAGGAAGTTATCTGGCATGTATGCATCGATATAGATGATATAGATAAGTTTAGATTATTAAATGGCGAAGAGCTCGATAAGTTCTAAAATGGCGAAGGCTCTTCATTAATGGCGAGCTAATTCGATGAGTTCTTTGGTATTTGAGGCTGATAAAGTAATGGCTGAGGCTTCGATGAAGACAGGCTGAAGGCTGATGGTCGGCCCGAAGACTCGGTATGTCTTTGACGAGGGCTGATGTAACCTTTGAAGAAATGAAGATTTCGAGGAGGCTCTTGAAGACTAGAATCTTGAGGCTAGGAAAGGCAACAGACTCGAGAGAGATCTTTGAAGACTCGAGAAGAAAGCTGAAGACTGGAAATAACAGAAGAGTCGGTCTGAAGATTTCGAAGACCTTGTGGAAGATACTAAAGACTCGAGAAGACCTTGAGACTCGAGGAAGATCTTTGAAGACCACAGAGAATCAAGACACAGGTACTGATTATTCGGTATCTTCCCAAAGTAGCCTTTAGTTATTCTTATTGTAAAGGATATCTCATCAGGTTGAAACCTACTGACCCAAACCCTTTATTATTGATGGTTGTGTGTGTGTTTTGTTTAGTGAGTTGGAGTTGTAAAAGAGTTGTGTAAGCTAGTAGTTAGCAGAAAACTCTAGAAAGAAGTTAGTAAGCTCACTGTGGTAGTCTGAACCTTGTGTGTGTTTGAGTTAGTAAGGCTGCGATGGTCTGACCCCGAGAAAACTCAAGGTAGAAAGTGGAAGTAAAACCACAAATTGGAGTTAGCTGACTAGGAAGTGGTTGGGAATTTTCTCTAGAAGATCGGAGAGAGTGAGCGTAGGGCTTGAGTGCAATTATAATTGTTGTGTTTGCTTTACATGCTGGGTTATTACATGTTTGCAGCATAATTCGCGATGTCGATTGGAACCAATCCACGAACTTGCGTAATTGATCACGTGTAATCACTTTGTTTTATTAAAGGAAGATTTCCATTAAAGAGAAAAAGCAGTACCAGCAGCAAGACGACCATTATGCCTTGATGTTAGAATGGTGCAAAAGTGAATAACTTTCTCAAGGGTTGATGAATAATTATCACGATCAGCGCTCTCAGGATCTCTGATAAAACTCGGGCTCGGTTGGGCTAATCGCGAAGCTTAAGCGTCGCGATTGATTATCGATAGACTTTGTTCGATACTGACACCGAGTGATAACGGAGATGCTGAGGCATTCTCCGGTGAAAGAAAGTTTTAAAAATCACTTACGAACCGTGTATTCCCCCTATGCCGTGTGAGACTGGAGTGTAGGGACCAACATAGGTTTTACGAAAATAGGAACTGAAACATCTCTTAAATTAAGCTCTTTATTTGAAAAGGCAGGTGCCGTCTCAACTGCTTGTTTGCCACTCTCATAGCATGCGCCTAAGCGTGATGAGGATCTCACTTCCACCTAAATTTGCGGTTGACAGACTTATGATATGAAACAAACATGATCGATTGGACCCCTTATCCATTTAGATGGTGGCACTCTGTAATAAGTTTCCAACAACTGGTAGTGAGAATTGCCTTTCTTTTCATTCCTTTGGGTTTGGAGCGGACAATATCCATTGTCCTTTTGCATGATTGAGCACTTCCCTTTATATTTTCTTGACTTATTTCCTCTACGTCTTACCATTGCGCCAGCAACAGTTGATTTGATTACTTATGGCTTTTGATCCTCTTCTTTACCTTCCATATTGAAGATGAAGATGGATATAGTCAGCTTGGTTTTGTTTTAATCAACATCTGCTTAGTTGAAAGCTTCATTAATCAGCTCAGATGATACTAAAAGCTTTGGAAGAGGTGGGTCTCAAATCGATGCAATTCTCAAATCCTGTCCTTGAACCTCAGTTTTGTTTAGATGGGCCATCATTTGAGGCATAAATGTGGGTTATCCTCCACCTCGTGAAAACTTGTCCCTATGGTGAAGTACATGAGTCTGTGTTTTTCCACCCGTCGGTTTGTTTGTTTGGTGTATGGTCATATGTTTTTTTGTGTGCGATTAGGACAAATGTAACACCGTTTCAATCAAAAATAATTTCCTACTTCAATTATTGACTTTAGTATATGATGTTAAAAAGGTTGCGACATCTTTGTGGAAATAAACACCGTCTTGTGTCAATATCAGGATCAGCATAAAAATAACATAATTGATCACATGATTCCATATTGAAATCTAAAAATATAGACATGCATCGGCCAACAAAGCAGGTTTTAAATGGAGCCTCTTGGAGGTCATCATTTAAATCACATTCCAAGCGGAGTTACAAATAAAACGATTACAAACCTTTAATTTTAAAAGGAAATTAATGTAGTTAGCTCAACTGATCAATACCAAAATTGCGGGGACCTGGCGAAGTATATGCGTATCAATTTTATACCAAAGTAATAACCATGATTAAATACATAATTACTACTTAGTTTTGATCGAGCCTCTTGGGAGGTCATCGTCACGTCTAATAATAATTCTGATCATTAGGTTTTGAGAATTTATTCATTTGAAAAGCTTTCTTTGGCCTTCCCTTAGGGAATTTCTTCAAAGATTTCACAAATAAATAAATCATGGAGGTGAAATTAATTCTATTCAAAAGCCAAGATTAATTTTTTTAAAAACATACTTGGTAGTTTTGAATTTGAGATTTTTAGTTTAAGGGCTGATTCTCATGCAAACACATTTAAACAAATTAAATAAAAAAGCATAAGAAAATACAATAATAAATCAATAAGCGAGAAAATAAATATATTGGGCACAAATTATCCTTTGCTCATGGTTTAGTTTTTCTTGGCCAGTTTGACATAATGAATTTCTCCCACTATTTCGTTTAGAGAAAAAAGTTTGGTCGGCGCCACCTTGGTGATCTGGCCAGGAATCTGCGTGTCCATGGAAACACTTAGCCGGCGGCCAGCCTTTGTGTACTATGAGGCAGTGTGGCGTCTTGGATCACTCGACACTGAGCCGAGGCGATGGGCGGAGACCCCAGCCGCTTAGTGTGTTGTAGCGTGTCAGCCCGTCGCTTAGCCTCACCGCACGCCAGCTCCTTCCATCATGCTCAATCGCCCCAACCACGCCCAGTAGTGAGCCATGCCCAGGCCTCCGGTGACGTCAGCGTACATCCATGTACGTTGGCATGATCACGCGTCGGCGTATTCATCAGCTCTGGTCAAAATCTCGCTCTAATTTCCATCTTAGTCTGATCGGGGTTCTGATTTGTGATAATACACCTTAAATCTAGACAATTAAACTACATTGAACAAATCAAAATGTTTATTCTACCAAGTAAAGATTTCTTTGCAGAAAATCAAATTGAAGGCAAATTCAGGATAAAACCATTCATACAGCGTGAAAATGACATTTAAATGCATGACCAAATTTGGATACATACCAAAAGCAGATCTGGCAATTCTACTATCGATTTTTTTGGGTGAAGCCTTGACATAATTTAAAATAACAATTGAAAGTCCGAACTCGGCAGAAGCTACGTCTTATTCTGGGAAATTATGAGTCTTGGGATCTGTGAGATGAATTTAAGTAACAAGATTAATCCTAAATCAATTCAACATAATAATTAAACAAGTAAATAAGCAATATCGTTACCGTAATCCACGTAAATCATAAGCGTCGGAATCACAGAATTATGAGATTACATAC